>JAZHFQ010000686.1:1200000-1714230 GCA_038387885.1 Spodoptera picta
GGGGTTGTGTCGCAGCACGGTTCGGAGAGCTCGCTGTGGTGGGCGTGTACTTCTCTCCGAACCGAACTCTCGCCGAGTCCCACAACTCCTTGAGGGAGTTGGTCAATGTCGTCGTCGGGTTCCGTTCCCTCCCCGTGCTCGTCCTCGGGGACTTCAACGCCAAAAACTTGGCTTGGGGTTCCCGGTTCACCGACGTCCGGGGTAGGATGGTGGAAGACTGGGCCCTTGAGACAGGCCTAGTCGTCCTGAACCGGGGTTCTGTCCCCACGTGTGTGCGGATGCAGGGCGAGTCGGTGGTGGACATCTCGTTCGCCAGCCCTGCTCTGTCACCGCGTATTGTTGGCTGGCGCGTCATGAAGGAGGTGGAGACGTACTCCGACCACCGGTATATCCGGTTCGACGTCTCCGCCGAGTCCGCAGACCCGCCGGTCAGACAGGCCCCATGTGGCCCGCGTTGGGCGCTGAAACAGCTGGACCGGGAGCTGCTCCTGGAAGCCGCCATCGTGCAGGCCTGGGTGATACCACCGGTCAGGCCTGCCGACGTTGACGATGAGGCCAAGTGGCTCCAGGACGCCATGTCCAGGATCTGTGACGTGGCGATGCCCCGGATCCGGTCGAGGCAACAAAAGCGCCAGGTGTACTGGTGGTCGCAAGAGCTGGCAGCTCTACGCAAGGCGTGCACTGCCGCGCGACGCCAGTACACTAGGCACCGCAGGCGCCGCCTCCGTCCTCCAAATGCGGAGGCGAGAGAGGCGGAGTTGTACGAGGGATACAGGGCGGCGAAAGCCGTCCTCAAAGCGGAAATACTGCGGGCCAAGGAGGAGGCCCGCCGAGAGATGCTGGGGACTCTGAACAGAGATCCGTGGGGACGCCCGTACCGGATGGTACGCGACAAGCTCCGTGCTTGGGCTCCCCCGCTCACTCAGAGTCTCCGGCCAGAAGTCTTGGAGGAGGTGATTGGCGCCCTGTTCCCCCGACTGTGGAGGGGCTTCACCCCTCCGTATATGACTCCGCCCCCTGCGGTGCCCGACGCGGGCTACAGCGACGACGACGATGACATCGTCCCAGAAGTGACCGAGGCAGAATTGAGAGCGGCGGTGCGCCGGATGGGCGCCAAGAACACCGCCCCAGGACCCGACGGCCTGCATGGCAAGGCATGGGTCCTGGCCTCAGAGGCTCTCGGGCCTCGATTGATTGGTCTCTACAGCGCATGTCTGGAGAGAGGCCAGTTCCCGCTTCTCTGGAAAGCGGGCAAACTGGTCCTCGTGCGGAAGACGGGGCGCCCTGCGGACTCTCCGTCTGCGTACCGGCCCATAGTGCTGCTCGACGAGGTGGGGAAAGTCTTCGAAAGAATCATTTCGAACCGCCTCGTCGCGCACCTGACGGACATTGGGCCGGACTTGTCGGACGGCCAGTTCGGCTTCCGCAGAGGGCGCTCCACGGTGGACGCCATCATGCGCGTTAGAGACCTTACGACGGGGACTGCAGTGTCCAGGGGTAAGGTCGTAGTGGCGGTGTCTCTGGACATCGCCAACGCCTTCAACTCCCTGCCCTGGAGCTGCATCTTGGAGGCACTCCGATATCATCGGGTGCCTACCTACCTCCGTCGTGTAATCGAGGCTTACCTGACGGACAGGTCCGTCAGCTACCCCGGTCACCGGGGCGAGTGGAACCGGCGAGAGATGTCACGCGGTGTTCCACAGGGTTCGGTTCTGGGGCCGCTCCTGTGGAACATCGGCTATGACTGGGTGCTGCGCACCGACCTCCCGAACGGCGTTAGCACAATATGCTACGCCGACGACAAGCTGGTGCTAGCGCACGGGAGGTCGCACCAGGCGGCGGCCGACTTAATGGCGACAGCGGTTGCGACAGTCGTTGAAAGAATCCGGCAGTTGGGACTCGAGGTGGCGCTCCACAAGTCCGAGGCCATGTGTTTTCATGGCCGCGGGAACGCGCCACCTCCGGGTGGGTCCCAAATAACGGCGGGAGGAGTTACCATCGACGTCGAGACGACGATGAAGTACCTAGGACTCGTCCTCGACAGTCGGTGGAACTTCATAGAACACTTCCGACGTTTGGCCTCAAAGTTGGAGAGGACGGGGGCTGCGTTTAAACGCATCCTCCCCAACCTCGGGGGGCCAAACGCCTCCTGCCGGAGGTTATACGCCGGGGTCGTGCGGTCCATGGCCCTCTACGGCGCCCCTGTTTGGGCGCCAAACCTGTTGCGGCGTCCCGCTCGGACGCTGCTCATGGCACAGAGGGTCATGGCGATCCGAATGATCCGCGGATACCGCACGATCTCTGGGGAGTCGGCGAACCTCCTTGCCGGATTACCGCCGTGGGATCTGGAGGCGAAGGTGCTCGCGCGCGTGTACGGCATGCGCGCGGAGGCACGTCGCCGGGGCGAAACCCCGCTGCCGCGCCAAATAGGTGCGTGGCGGGATAAGCTCCGGCGCGATCTCATGGCGGAATGGCAGCAACGACTGTCGCAACCGAGGGCTGGGCTCGCTGCCATCGCAGCGGTAAGTCCCCTCTTTGAGGAGTGGCTTGAGAGACGCTACGGCGTCCTCACCTACCGCCTGACGCAGGTCCTCACCGGACATGGAAGTTTCGGGAGGTACCTGTGTCTGATGGGGCGGGAGGAAACGCCCGGGTGTCATCACTGCGAGGACCGCCCTGAGGACACGGTGGAACACACGGTGGGAGAATGCCCTTCTTGGGCTGAGCACCGCCGTGTCCTCAGGGAAGTGATCGGCGATGGCGACCTCTCGCGTCCGGGCCTAGTGCAGGCCATGATGCGGAGCGAGGGGGACTGGGATGCCGTCTCCTCCTTTTGCGAAGCAGTGATGCTAGCTAAGGAGGAGGCGGGACGCGTGAGGCAGCGAAGCGCTTCCTCCTCGCAACCCAGCCATCGCGAAGGACACACCGGGCGTCGGGGATCGCGAGACGATCTCCGGCCACCGTAAGCGCGGGCCTGCGGACGGCGAGCATGGGTGGCTCCCCGTCCGACCAGAAACAGACCCGAGCGTACGGCGCGTCGCGTTCCGCGCGCGCCTCAAAGAGCCATCAGACCACCACAGATGGGGCCCAATACGGCCGATGCCGATTCGGAGTCGCGGAGAACCTAACGGGTAACCGGGGCTCCGGCTCGACGTGCAGGAGAAGGAACGGGGTGGTTTTTAGTCAGTAAGAGTCTGACACTCCCTCCCGCCTCACCCAGGCGGGAGAAGTCATTCGATGATTTTCCCCCCTTAAAAAAAAAAAAAAAAAAACCTCCTTTGTCATACGCTTACTAGTTTCTATTGAAGTTGAGTATTAAGTAGCATTAAATCAGTTGCTTGTTAATAACTTGTTACCGAGTTATAAAGTTATAACTAATACCTGTTTGTAAGTTGTACCTAAGTAACATGTTCAGTTACAACTTGTTGAAGATTTTTTTGCTTTTTATTTTGCTATGCAGTTCGATGCTAAGTTCGAGTTGAGATATTGATATAGCAGAAATTGTAGGTATCATTTGGTAATGAATATATTTTTGAAGGAGTAGGCTGTATTGTTGAATTGTTAGTCGCTTTACAAAAATAGGATGGTAGTAGAAATAGCTGTGGACGATGAAACGGGTTACGGGGTCCAGTTCTAAATTGGAGTGGGAACGCGGAGGCTTTAAATCATTAGGAGTCTGACACTCTTTCTCGCCTCACCCATAGTGGGAGAAGGCATCGAATAATTTCCTCCCTATAAATGTAGTAATAGGAAAACAATGCGTGTAAGTTGTTTAAAAACCTGCACAGATATGTTTGTTATTTTTGATACTTCAGAATTCATAAATACTTTACTCGACACAGCATGCATTTAGCCACTCTCAAGTTAAGCAACCAGAGATTTCGACATTTGGTTCAATGTAGTAGGTATGTTCTATTCCATTCATATCGTTTAAAATAACAATTATAATATGAATAATGGTCTCTCGGTCGTTGCCCGACCAGGACCAGACCCGAGCGTTTCGCGCGTGCCTCAAAGAGCCGTCGAACCACCACGGATGAGGCCCAATAGGACTGATGCCGATACGGAGTCACGGAGATCGTAAACGGTTAGTTAGTAGAATGGGCTCCGGCTCGAAGTGCATGAGTAAGAACAGGGTGGTTTGTAGTCAGTAAGAGTCTGACACTCCCTCCCGCTTCACCCAGGTGGGAGAAATCATTCGATGATTTTCCCTCTTAAAAAAAGAAGAATAATGGTCCTACCATGCTTACAACACAAATAAACAACACTTAAACACATTAAAAGTGCTCTTATAAAAATTCCCCACATGCAATTGATACTCGAAATCCATTACTAAAACAGACAACTAACCCAAGTTGACGTTGAACATATTATTCCTATATCCTAAACTGCCACCTAGCGGGCGCCACTAAAACTTGCAGGCGATGTAAATTTTTCTCAGCCAACATCTTGAACGAGACAGGTTAGAAAATATATAGTGGCAAAGTCATGTGGTCTCGTTTTAACAATATACGTAGTGTTTTTGAAAGTGAGATGTTTTTAAATTGTTGACGGTTTCTTTACTTGGTCGAAGGATTTTATGTTGAGTTCTTATTCTTAGCTACAGAGGGAATACTAAACAATGACAGTCGCCGCAGCGCGGGTCGCGAAATTCTGTTCATGAATATGAGCCTCTACCTTGGCTTGAAACTCGTCGAGTTCATAACATGATATAACATAACGTGACGCCTTTTATCCCTGAAGGGGTGCGCAGAGGTGCACATTACGGCACATAATGACACTGTACACTTTTCACTATTTATGTTATGAGTGTATTAGTCGAGTTCCTCGTCAAATAATTACGTGACTAAGCCGAAAAATATAAGAATGAATGATTAGATAACTTGAGGTTTTCAGAAGATAATTTATTTTATTTGCGACATTAGTTTATCAAAACTTAATAAATAATGATCTGTTACAATAGAGCTTTTGAATATAAAATTCAAGATCGTACACGGATTCTTTAATTGTGGCATTTCCTATACACAAGTACTTATTCAGGCCACATAAAAATTGTGATACTACTCTAACGCAATAACAAAAAGTAATAAATGCACAGATTAAAATATACTTTAAGTCATAGGCTTTGGATAGGATTTAACTCAAAATTGTTACTTCTGTTACCTATGAATTATGAGTTAGGGAGTTCCCAAACTATCTTCCATTTGATTTTACCTCTAGGATCTCGAACTGCGTTTAGGAACCGTCTTACTAGCGGATTTACTGACAGGACTTTTTGGTACCAAGTTAGGTGCTTACACCATGTTAGACGTAGTTGATGATACTTTAGTTTTGGTTTATTGAGTATATATATATATATGTTAAATGAATAAATAAATGAAAATATACCTCTATGTTCAAACCTTATCCGTGTGAGAAGAGGCTTTGCTCAGCAGTGGGCATTTATAGGCTGTTGATGAATGAATGAATGAGTATATATGTACGTACTTGTATAGTGAACAAAATATATAGATATATAGACTGCCTCGTTGGCCGGGTGGTCACTAATGTAACTGCTGGGCCAAGGGGTCTCGGGTTCGATTCGGGTCGGGCAAAGTATTAATGAGTTTAAAAAAAATCTTAGAAGTAGCACGGAGTCTGGATTTGTGCCCGGTATATGGCAATAGGAAAAACCCCTATTACATGGGACTCATAACATAAATAGTAAAAAATGTGGGTGTCACATTGTATAGAGGTAGTGGCATTAAGATTAAGTGCCGTAATGTATACCTCTGCATACCGCTTCATGTATAAAAGGCGTGATGTTAAGTTCAAGTAGGAAATAGTTCTGTAAAATCATTTGAATTATATCCATAATACTAATAAATATTCAATGTATCTCCTGCTTAAACAATGATACGGTTAAACGTTTATCTTCTTTTCCACTTACTTAAGCAAGTTAGCCTAACCATCCTTGCAGTATCACATGATGCTGCAGTCCACAAACTGTCGGGATAAAATCCTAAGTTTGGTTTAGGTAACAACAAAGTAGGTTAACCCTATCTAAAGTTTCAGAAGCGATTCTTGCATGAAAACTCAAAGACTTGTTGTTGATACACTGTTATGAAGTAGTGAATAGTTTTCAAGACTAACATTTTCGTTGATATGTATTTTTTTAAATATTATTCTATAATTTTGGGGTTTCATCGAATATCTTTCTCCCGGCTTGGGTTAGGTGAGAGCGTGTTTCAGACTCTTACTGACTAAAACCCACCCTGTTCCTACTCCTGCTCTTCTAGCCGGAGCCCCGGCAACCCGTTAGGCCTTCCGCGGCTCTGTATCTGCAGCAGCCCTACTCGGCCTCATCAGTGGTGGTCTGACGGCTCTTTGAGGCGCGCGTAAACCGCGACGCGCCGTACGCACGGGTCTGGTTCTGGTCGGCCGGCGAGCTACCCTTACTCGCCGTCAACAGGCGCGTATTATATTCGGCAGGACGTTCTTCGAACGGTTAAATAGAAAACGTTATAGATATTTATTTACCTACCGACTTATTATTTTGACGATTCCGAAACAGAGAAGTGTCCTTTTTTAGCGAAACGTGTATACTGTAGTTACATCTAGTATCATTACAGTATGCGACGTGATATCAAAATGTAAACCTAAAACAAACTGATATGAATTAGTAATATTATACTATAACTTTAATTTAACTGCCTCGTTGGCCGAGTATTCGCAAGTGCGACTGCCGGGCAAGGGGTCTCGGGTTCGATTCCCGGGTCGGGCAAAGTATTACTGGGTTTTTTAAAATTCTCAGTAGTAGCACGGAGTCTGGAAATGTGCCCGGTATATGGCAATAGGCTCACCCCCTATTACATGGGACTTGTGTAACATAAAATAGTGAAAAGTGGGTGTTACATTGTAGTGGCATAATGTGCACCTCTGCCTACCCCTTCGGGGATAAAAGGCGTGATGTTATGTTTAATTTAACTGTAAACTCGACTTTTACTAGTTAAACCTTTCAGCACGTAATTACAAAATTGAACATTAAAATTTCTACCTTTCATAAAAAATAATTCACGAAACTTTGCTTTATACCGAATAGAATATTCTATAAAGCAAATCTAATTACTGTAGGCACATAATAGGTAAGAAAGCCGTAACGAAATACGTTTAAATGAGAACAGTATAGCATCACCTTTAGAAAAACCTTTATAGACTCAAATAAAGACAGGAATTATTAAAAAAGGGGATCATAATGTAAATGACAGAAAGAGAGAGATAGCACGTGAAGCTATACCATTATGTTAAAAATATTAAACGTAATTTCTACTTTATCATTTAGCTGTAAAGTTCAAAATATAACACTGCCTCGTTGGCCGAGTGGTCGCAAGTGCGACTGCCGGGCAAGGGGTCTCGGGTTTGATTCCCGGGTCGGGCAAAGTATTACTGGGTATTTAAAAAATCCTCAGTAGTAGCACGGAGTCTGGAAATGTGCCCGGTATATGGCAATAGGCTCACCCCCTATTACATGGGACTCATAACATAAATAGTGAAAAGTGGGTCTTACTTCTGTGTGCACCTCTGCCTACCCCTTCGGGGATAAAAGGCGTGATGTTATGTTATGTTCAAAATATAACAATAAAGGGTAATTTGATGTGCTGCCGTATACATCAGAATTTCATCTAAGAGTGCTTGCATATCCGGCGAATTTGTCGCGAATGTGCTGCTTGTGCTCCGTTTGCGAGCTACCCTAGCAAAGGTTTGGTGCGCCTCTTTAATGCAACGCATGCGAGTTTCGTTTACATAATAATCTCAAATGCACGGGAGAAGCTCGCAAACGGCTAGCGAGCTGCAGATTTGCGGCACATTCGCCAGATGTGGACGCACCTTAAGAAGGAAGGTGGACAAAAACGAGGGAATATTAGTATTGTGCTAAATAACCGGGTTTTGTCTGCGGGACAATATAAACGTCGCGGGCAGTGCAATAAGGGTTCTCATCTTAATGGCCATCCGTCCGTCATCTCCCGTGCTACGGCTTTGTTGATATCGATATTTGTGTTTAACCACTAACCTAATACTGCATATTGACTGTTTTACATTAAAGAGGAAAAAATGACTGCCTCATTGGCCTAGCGGTCGCAAGTGCGACTGCCGGTCAAGGGGTCTCGGGTTTGATTCCCAGGTCGGGCAAAGTATTACTTTTTTTTTTTTTTTATACGTTGCCCCACACTAGGATTTTCTCTGTGTCGTGGGTGCGTTTACAAACATACAAGTTCACATGCACACACATGCATACAGTAGTAGCACGGAGTCTTGAATTGTGCCCGGTATATGGCAATAGACTCACCCCCTATTACATGGGACTCATGACATAAACAGTGCAGACAAAGTAGGTGTAGTGCACCTCTGCCTACCCCTTCGGGGATAAAAGGCGTGATGTTATGTTATGTTATTATATTATTGGGTTTTTTTTATAATTTTTTTCTGTACGCACATAGTCTCCTAAATTGTGTGTACTGTGTTATTGTTGTTGTCCAGGCTTACTAGTCTGTTAATGTTAGACTTAACTTTGTAACCATAAAATGATTAAGGCGTAGACAGAAACTAGCTAATCCCGTGTATCTGTTTGTTAAAAGGTTTTATTCTGCTAAAAAACACTTTTTCCTTTAGCTAGCAGCATATCAAAATGACTGTAGTAAAAAAACAGTGTGATCCACAGGTTTTTGTCCCGGGTCTGGGTGTTATGTGTATGTGAGCTTGTTTGTTAGTCCACGGCACAGGAGAAAATCCTAGTGTGGGGCAACGTTTAAAAAAACTAATCATCGTTAAGATTTTTCAACTAACCACTTTAATTTTCTTCTCTCATATAGCGCAGCCATAAGCTGACAATCCATTCTATGTCACGACCACAATAGAAGGTAATCCTATTTCAAATAAAAAGTTGCACAAACGCCTTAGGATCAGTTGTGTGTCTTAGAAATTTCATAACCACATTGCAGTGGCGTGCACAGGTTTTCGAGACAGGGTAGGCAACTAAATATCGTATGATTAAACCCCTCCCCCCCCCGCCGGTCATACAATCATACTCACACAAGACAGGTACATGTACATACATAATACATTTTGAAAAATGCGTTCAAGAATATTGTGGTGTATTCTTTCGCATCGCAAATTACATACACTGACATCTCGCGTATTTTTTGTGAAGTACTTCATCAGCTATTGATTAAGTCAACAAAACTTACAAATAATGAAGGATCTATTATTTATTTTAATAATGAAGCATAAATTTGATGAACCAAATTTCATTATGGAATTGTTAAGTTTAATCAATCTGTTCAAAATCATAATATATTACGAATTTAAGAGCGTAGGTACCTACATTATGTCAACAAACAAAACAATAACAAGCGCGGCCGGCTGTGGCCGACCTGAGTCTATGCGGTACATTTGTTATTATTAGAGGTACATTACATAATTATTAATAAGAATTAATATGTGAATCAGTACAACCCGAAGTCTAAGTTGATATTTTTAAGAATTATCAAACAATAAACAGAAATCAAATAACAGATCCATTATAGTAAGTACATATTTACATTACCTACCTTTTACTTGGGTCAATTCTCGTAACTCGAGTACACCTCTGCCTATGGTCATTACCTGAATCTAGTCCTATAAAGGACATTTTCTTGCGAAATCTTACTGTTTTTACTTTCAACAAACACATAAAATTACCTATTATTCACACAAACTTCACAATCGAATAATATAGGTACTTGTTCTAGAAACTGATAAACAAATACACTATTTGAAAAACCTACACATATATTTAACTACTACTACACATTTATGCAACTTTGTGTTTAAAACTATTTCCTAATAATTTAAACGAAAACATAAACAAAGCGATCGCACATCACATGAAAACAATATGGCCGAAAACATTGGAAATGAATTGAAGTCATTACCAATAGTCAATTGAGTGTGTTATAAAAAAATGTAGCTTAAAAATTAAGGTAATGCAGCGTTTAATTTCAAAAAAACAAAGGTTAATTTAGTAAGTCAAATGAAATTGCATCATCGTCTTAAACCAATATTTCATACTAAAAAACATTCATTCATATAATTTGAAACGTTGTAAATGGCGCCATCTTGAAGTTTCAATAACTTCCTTTTAACTTTTATAATAATAAAGACAACTCCTCGTTTAAAATTTCTATAAACCGACAAAGCGTAAAAAATTTAAGCTTTAATTAAAACACTTAAAACATATTTGTTAAATACGCAATTAGAAAAATACATTCGCATTATATCGAACGAGTTCAGAAGTTTCAACAAACAATTTGTGTGAAAACGAGACAACACTTTGTGTGATCCACAAATTGTTGTTTCGGGTCTGGGTGTCAATGTGTATGTGAACTTGTATGTTTGTAAACGCACCCACGACACAGGAGAAAATCCTAGTGTGGGGCAACGTTTTTTAAAACAAAAAACAAAAAAAACAAAAAAATTCAATAGATGGCGCTGGTGTACTCCATTCATCAGTACTTTACGATATACAGATTTTATCAATTTAAATCCTTTTATGATTTAATTGTTTTTAAAAATACAATAACTTGTTGCTGTTTTATTGTTTTAGAATTCTTAATAAAATACGATCGATTTCCAAGGGATGAACAAACGGTCCTCTAATTTTTTAGTTGCAAACATTTTGTCAAGCAAAAGGAATCGTGTAATATAATTATGAATGGTTATTCTGTACCATGACCATGGTCGTGAACTTCACGCATGCGCGGTGCATACTTTTGGTACATTACTTTCGTGACGTCACATCTAGCAGCCAAGATTTAAGGAATAGCAGCGCATGCGTGGTGCGTGCGGGGCGCATTCATTGCTTTACAAAGGCGCGTATTTATGTTAGCCGTTTTTTTTACAAACTTTTATTATATTATTGAATTTTAATAAACGCGTTTGTACATTTTATGTATGTTATATATTCACGATATTTATAGGTAGGCAAAGCCTTTTCGTCTATATGGACTGCACGCCACTGCCACATTGTGACATTTAGACTTGTCAGACACATTTTTTCAACAGATACATCTCAAGGCAAGGCAGTAAACCTTTCAGTTTAAAAATAACTGTTTTGTCTTCAGGCCTTTAAGTGGACACTTAGTCTTAACTTATAGATCTGCTTCCGCCATCTGCCTTATCACTGTTAAGAAGACAATTGATTGTCATTATTCATAGTTTCATAAAAAAACAGATTGATTTTAACCTCTTACGTATATGGACCGTGATGAAAATCAAAACATCATTATTACCTCTATATAATAATAATAATGGTTACTTCAAAGCGATTCAATAATAAAGTTCAAAAAAAAAATAGAGCTCAGAACCGCTTTAAACATACAACATTACAAAATGTCCATACATATATATTTTAATCTTTTACGGGATTTTTTTTTCTGTATTTTCTCAATATTATTACCATGTAATACGTAGTCATTAGAGCATTCATTATGTCTATTTATTTAATATTTATGCCCCGAGCTAATTAAAGAGCTTATTGACAAAAAAACACATGTATTTTATATAACTGCATTCAATACTATCGGTCCATGTTTGTTACTCAAATATTATAGTTCGAAATCCCTTTGGCAATCAATGCGATTGGTTAATCAAAGAGGAGAAAGCAAATATAATGTTTACAGGTGCGGCTTTTTAATACACGGTTTCCGTATATTAAATGCGCATCCAGTTTTCACTGTGAACAAAATAAATAAAAGTGTAAAACAATATCCTCGTGTGTTATTTTCCAACTTATGTCTACCGGCCGACGAATGGATTTCATTTGTTTTCAAATAGTTATTTTTTTATGTGTATTTTTATTATGAAGAGCGTCTCAATTACATTACTGTTATTCCGGAACAAAAGCATTGTTTTTTTAGCTTTTCAATACTGAAATTGGAATATTTGTTCGCGAAACTACCTCTACAATGCGCGTTGGTTGTCGAAATAATATTTATTTTAATACTCGCTATACTACCTCTATATTTTAAAACAACGAAAATACTGTTTTTTTATTTTATTTTTTTTATTATTATTTTTGAAACAGAAAATAGGTTTTTCATTCTACCTCATGTGAAAAAAGGTTTTAAAGCAGATAATCTGATGTTCCAATATGGATTACTATTTTGATCTACCTAGATAAAAATAGTAATCCATATTGGAACATCCATGTAGGTACAGAATACTGGTGTACCATTAATAATCTGAAATATTAATGTTGGTACTATGTAATTGTAAACCTTACTCTATGGGTAGACATAACCATGACGTTATGTCGTGACACCACTTTAGAGGACTATACATATATACATACATAAGCTCTTGTATTCCATGGGGATAGGCAGAGACTATCAAAAGGCCATAGACCACAAGTGCAACTGTATCTGATGTACGATTCCCGAGTCAGGCAGATGAGACCACAAACTCAAGAAATTCTCATTCAATTCTATGGTGATAAGCCGTTACATACGCCATTGTCACTTTGGAGTAGAAATCTCTTCATATTGCAGACGGACCACCTTATGATAAGCTATCGGCGTCGCCCATGGACCAGAGTCGTTACAATTGCGTTACTGGCCTTTTGGAATTAGGAAATGTAGGATTGTTGGGGATTTAGGGATTGGGAAAAGGGGGGGGTGTTTGGGCATCCGGTAACATCACTCACGCGTCGAACATTTGTATAGAGTTTCCTTTATTCATACTAAGCCAGACACATTATGAAGACTGTACTTACTTACAATGAAATCATCCAGTTTGGCTGTTGGCGGGTTAATTTATAACCTGCAGTTGTGATAGTCTATTTGCGACTGAAATGTTGAATATCAAAGGGCCATTGGTCTAACCTGAAATTACGTAATTTCCTAGCACGTCGGGGTCTTAATTGCTATCTAATCTTATCATTAGTTAGCTAGCTTTGACCGGATTGTTGGCTTAGTAAGCAGAGATGTAAGTTCTGTGTATTTAAGTTACATTGTTTTAATGTCATCGTTGTCACAGCCTAATGGCTTAGATAGAACAATGTAAGAAAATAACATGGACAATAATTGTAACATAACATTTAATTCACTTGTCGCTGAGTGGTTTACTAAGTAGCTTCTAATTATAAGAGCGTTTATTTAGGTACAGACTCCGTACAGCAACCGCAGTAATGTTTTTCAAACATGGCATTTATATAAATAAAAAACTAAAAACAAATGAACGACACTTCTCTTCAAAACCTAAAAGACCGATCCACAAACACGATAAACAATCAAAGTTCAAGTTACCTCTAACTGGTGGAGTGTCCGGCACAAACTACACTTTATTCCAATCGAATACTAAGCTTACTCGTTCATAGCAACCTATCGTTAACTTTAATCCAACAGTTAGTCCAGTCGTTATGTCTTATTTGTACACGTACAATAGCTTTATTTTTCCATGGCCGGTATTGAGGATAAAAGTTTCCTAATAAAAGGGCGCTCCCTATTGGTAAGTTTGGTCGCTCTTATTACCTACTGGTGACAATTGATGGCTATCGCTCTTTTTAACTGACTTCGTCGTGAAAGTTTTTTTTCTAACAACACTTAGGGAATGTGGCGGTGATATTGTTTTTCTGAGATACATTTGTAGCTTATATTTAGTACTTATGTTTTATCATCATCATTCGGTCATTATGATATTAGTTTCTGTTTGCGACCTTTAGTGGATTTGGTTTATTGAATAAAAAGGCGCGTCACTACGTACGACGCGAGTCCCTTTTTATAGTTTTTGCAAGTTATTGATTATACCTCTAATTGTATCACAGCCTTTAAATGCCCACTGCTGACCAACGGCCTCCCCTCGCACGCAGAAGGTTTGAGCATTAATCACTTGCTCAAGGCGGATTGACAATTTCAAACTTATAATTAGAAATTATTAACCCAGGTTTCCTCACGATGTATTCCTTCACCGTTTGTCAGTGGTGTTTAAATATAATCTTAGAAAAAACATACAACTCGGAAATAGTCACATTAGTACTTTGCCGTTGGTAGGTTTCGAACCCGCGCTCTCATGCATGAAAAGCGAGCGTCTTAAGCCTCTGGGCCACTTCTGTAGTATAACTTAGGTAGTCCAAAACCAGACTGCACCTGTCTCGTATAAAGATTCGCTAAAGTGTTACAGTTTTTACACAGGGCTGTATCGGATATCTCTACCTAGATATAGTACAAGCGTCACTATAAATAGATAATGTATTGGACTAAACAATTAAACTTAACATAGCCCAAGGCGAATTACGAATATGCTTCTACAACAACAATATCACAACTTTGTACATATCTAATTTAGTTCTCTCAATCCTTTGATAGAAGCCTAATTATTTCTGTCTGACGGCCAACAGTGAACTAACATACGCAAAGCTAAAACACTGACATAACATGATAGCAGTATTAGTTAAACACCCAACTACACGATATAAATCAAAACAATCCATTCCTGGCCCGTCATTTTACAAATGACAGTAATCCATTTCTGTTTTGATTCTAATAGTTGGGTAACGTTGTGGCTAAAAAGCGCAATATATAACGTTTTAGGGAATGGTTATCGTTAGTTAGAAGGGCGAGGTAATATATGAATTAATTTTTAACACCGTGCGGTCTGTAATTGAGGTTTCGCGTGTCTATGGTTCACGCACGATTCGTGCTCGCCTTTTCAAGGGTTGAGAGCCGCCACCTCGCAGTGTTGTGAATTGGGACAAAACAAATGAATGTGACCACTATATTACTGTCAGTGCCAATTAAAATTTTCCTTTTTCGTCCGTTGTCGCGGAAAAATGCTTTATTACCGTTTTGTTGCGTGAAGTTTTTACATTGTCCAATATTGACCCCTTGACGATAATTGTACCACGCTATTGCGTTAATTATTCCAAAGTTTTGTTTAACCAATTAATTAATGTTTCTGTTAGTCGTGTTTAGTGTTATAAAATGCTTTGTTCATTTAGAACAACCAATAAAATTCTTCCAACTTTCTTCTTTTGCTCACAAAGCCAAATAATGCTCAAAGAACAGTGCAATTAAAAACACGTTACCGATCAAACGCACGGCACTGTTACGGTTCGGAAGCAGCTTGGCTGCAAGACATCCTGCAATTCTAACTAGGAGCAGCGCGGACGGCGCGTTTCCGGGCGCCGGAATGACTTAATCCCCCGTGTTTTAACTACAAAGATTACCACGATAAAGTGGTTTGTTCGTTTTATCGGATAAACGAAACATTAAACGAATGTTTGATTTATGATAGAAATAAACCTTTAAGTAATGAACATGGTGTCAGTTTTGTGTTTTGTTGTTGACGTTATTGTTAATATAAAAGGGAAGGGAAAGTAAGAATCATTTATGACCTGTATGACACACCGACATCATTATTGATTGTTTGATTACAATAACTTCACGTAGAAGTTTACTTGCAAATTGTTACAATCTAGATAGATTTTTTGATTAATAAAAACTAAGTACGCTAAAACCCAGAAGAATCAAGGCAAGCTATTGAAATGTACACTAAACAAAGAACAAAACGGTTGGTGCAGTGGCTGGGCAACCGGCTGCCGTGCAACGTGTCGCGGGTTCGATTCCCGCACGGAACAACACTTTGTGTGATCCACAAATTGTTGTTCCGGGTCTGGGTGTCATTGTGTATGTGAACTTGTATGTTTGTAAACGCACCCACGACACAGGAGAAAATCCTAGTGTGGGGCAACGTTTTAAAAAAAAAAAAAAAAAACAATATCTGCCGACGCGCCATCTTGCAAAAAATGCTTGTCACGCTTCACTCCCGCTTTCTTCCCGTTCCGAACCGTTCGCGTAGTCTTCCGGCAATTGTGACTAAAACCGGCACGGAGTGGGGGAGTCCGGGTCAAGACATTAATCCTGCCCTGATTAAGTACACTTCTCGAAAGATTGTCGGCGTAAAATATTTCGTCTCGGCAATGATGCTCGGAAATCTATGTTTCATTGTTTTTCTTTTATTATTTAAATTTGAAAGTGTTGAATATTTAATCGTTTGATTTTATATTTTTTCTAGAAAATTTTGGCTATGATTTTTATATATTTACCTAGTATTGTTCTTCATTTCTACTTTCCTATTAAACTGCGCATTAAATTAAAAATTACCACAAAATTCAGTCTAGAAAACTACTTCATAATTCTAAAACGTTAACAATTTAGAGGGTATTCGCATATTATAGCAACGAGTTATAAGTAAACCTTCAACTACACAGAACCCTCAGTGAGATTTTAATTTTTAATGTAACAACTTCTACAAACTTTCTGTACTAGGAAAATTATGTTGACATGTCCATAATACGCTTTGCTAAAATCATACATTTTGTTCGAAAACAGTTGTTTTACTAATTTAAATTCTTCGGTAACTGTTCCAAGGTGTGTGGGTGCGTTACCATCATTCCAAAGTTGAAAATTGAGGAAAATCATTCAAATTTCGAATTTGTCTCTCTTGACGTTGTGTATGACTGTTTGTTTTTTTGTCATTATATTCGAATTTTTGTAATGGTACATGTTCATTTTTTAATATATTTTTGTTTTAATCTTTTTTTTTTTATAAAAAGCGAAAATTGGCCTTTTTTATTAAGTTTAATGGTCTATTAATCAACCAACATTATTTACTCGTATAATACTAGAAATAGTTGTAATATTTATTATATTATTATTAATTTATACCCAATACTAGAATTATTTACACAGACACTGCAAAACAAACTATCAAAGAAACTAACTCCATTATTCTATAGTTTTTATTTTTACTGTTTTATGTTTTAAATAAATAAGAAATTAAACAGAGGGACGTGTTGTTTGAGCGCACTAAGTCTTTGTCAGGTGGAACAAAGCGTTCAACTTCGACTTACAACTCCATTGTCCTCTATTTTCATGTATTTTCATATAGTAAAATAAATTATTTAGTCTTCTTTATACTGTTTGTAGTAAATGCTTTATACCAACTATTAGTGTTTCTTTTACGTGTATATTAAAACATTTCCCTCAAATATTTTTTAGTCTTAAAAGAATAAGTATTAGGATAATAAAAATAGTTAATGTTACTCTCTGAAATGTAAGTTTTGCAATACTGTCAGAATCCTTCAAATCGATCCTATGCTTTCGAAACCAACTGAATACAAAAAACATATTTTCCTCTCTTTTTAATACTATGTTGTTCGTTGGCCGAGTGGTCGCAAGTGCGACGGCAAGGAGTCTCGGGTTCGAATACCCGGTCGGGCAAGGTATTGCTGGATTTTTTTAAATTTCTGAGTTGTAGCATGGAGTCTGGATTGTGCCCGGTATATGACAACAGGCTCACTCCCTATTATATGGGATTCATAACATAAATAGTGAAAAGTGGGTGTTACATTGTACAGTGGCATTAAGTGCCGTAATGCCGTAGGGAGATGAGATGCCGTAGAGGTGCACCTCTGCCTACCCTTTTGGGGATAAAAGGCGTGATGTTATGTTGTCAAAAACGAGGTCTATTATAACCAACATAATTAATTTTCTCCAATTAACTCGTCGAGTACCGGTTTTGTAGACACAATTATAGAACAATAGGTTGCGGTCACCGGTGACCGCTTGGTGTTTGACAGTTTAAATTACAATTCAAACAATCATTACTTTACTAAAACTATTCTATATTTTCCTAAACATATTAAAATATTTTAAATGAGTAAATAATGATTATGTTTTGTTTCTCAAGAAATTCATTGTTAATTTCTAATGAGAAAACGGTCGAATGAAAATAATAATTTATATAGGTATTTTTTCGAAACCAAATACCGAAATAAACCTTCACACAAATATTTTTGAGCTTCAAAAATATAATTTGGAAATGCTCTCCTAATATAGCTATACTATAATATAATATTACTGTGTAACGTAACTGTTCGAGGAGGTTCGACTAGTTTCAAGTGACTCCGGGGCTTATAATCATGAACTGCAAGCTCGGCAACAGACGTCACGCAGTCAATTAATTATAATATTATTCAAACTAAGTAAATCTCACAAAAGCTATTAAACCAAAGATTGTGAGTTGACAAAGAACAAAATAAAATTCAAACCTTAATATAATTTTTCATAGAAAATTTATTCTTAATGACGTCGGTGACTTTACAAATAGGACAGACTGATACATTGCTATATTAAGCAAAGAAATTAGTCTAGATATAAATTTGTTCTTAGATGTTGTACCTAAATTGAGAACCGCACCTTTAATGTAAAGACGCATTATTTTAAGAAATATTTTAATTAAACTGCTATCATTTTGAATGCCATCTTGTGACGTTGGGTGCTTAAATTTACTTTGTAATAAAAAGGTAAATATAAGCATAATGACGAATATTGGTGATTATTTGTTTAGGTAGATATACTAGTGACTGTTACAGTACTTTCTTGTCATCAATTGGATGAAATGATATTCTGCAAATAGGTTACTAAATAATACTTTTACACGTCGATCTTACGGAGTCGCGGAGAACCTAACGGGTTACCGAGGCTCCGGTTCGAAGTGCAGGGGTAGGAACGGGGTGGTTTTTAGTCAGTAAGTCTGACAATCCCTCCCGCCTCACCCAGGCGGGAGAAGTCATTCGATGGTGTTCCCCTCTTAAAAAAAAATTACGTCGATCTTTAAATTACTAGATGAGGGCCGGCATTTCATAACTGGTTACCCTGAGAAGAGACGCCGAAACAAACTCACAGGTTCATCATCTCTTTTAAAGTTCAGCATCATGCATTGTGATAGTAGTATGCATCAGCGTCAGCCATGAAAGACTGAACGAGTTGCCGGGGCTCCGGCTCGAAGTGCAGAAGTTGGAAGGGGTGGTTTTTCAATACTCAATACTCAATACGTTTATTGCACTCCATATGTTTAAAAGGTGTTACATAATATTAATATAGTACAGTCAGTATGGACCCTGTAGGGCACAGCAACGTAGAAGAGAGGAGGACGCTAATTTTATTTAGATTATGTATCGCAGATTTTTTATTACTAGTTATAAGTAGTTGTTTTATTCAATTTATTTTGTAATGCTATTAGTATTATTTATTAAAATGTTTATAAATGTACTTATATATTCTATGTAAGTTTATATTTTTTTTTTTTAAAAACGTTGCCCCACACTAGGATTTTCTCCTGTGTCGTGGGTGCGTTTACAAACATACAAGTTCACATACACAATGACACCCAGACCCGAAACAACAATTTGTGGATCACACAAAGTGTTGTCCCGTGCGGGAATCGAACCCGCGACACGTTGCACGGCAGCCGGTTGCCCAGCCACCGCACCAACCGTGCAGTCTAGTCATATATTTATATATTAAACATTTATAATAATATTTTTTTTCGTTATATATTTAAATATGTGTATTGTAATAGGTGATTTAATCATTAATATTATATATGTCGTACATATATTTAATTTTTAATTACAGTATTTATTTTAAATCTTTATTTATTTTTTTTTTTTTATTTAATATGCTTCATGCACAAAATGTACAAAAAGGTGGACTTAATGCCGCAGGCATTTTCTACCAGTCTGACCTTTGGGTGATGCAGAGAAGAGTAAATGGTAGGTGCAAGAGGCAAGCAGTGATTTTATTAAACAATGAAAGATAAACTAATATATTTCGGAGATATACATACATAAATAAATTTAATTATAATGTATACCTACACATGAGTACAATATGCCTACATACATACATATATACGTAATATATAAATATATACTTGCTTACTAATACTCAGTGGATAGTTAGCGCGATGACTCAGCCAACCTCTTTAGGAAAAGCTCACGTACTTTCTGCTTAAAAGTTAATCATTAATATATTCTTTAATATTATAATATGCTTTATTTATGAGTATTTGTTTTAATTTATTAGTAAATTTTATATTTCTGTGTTCTTCCCTTAGGGTTTCTGGTAGCTTATTATATATTTTTATAGACATTACATACGGACTATTGGAATGTAGGCTCATATTAGAAGTAGGTAACATTTTTAGTCAGTAAGAGACCAACACTCTCTCTCGATCTTAATCTTACTTAATCGACATCAAACATTTGAACTTCGGCGTAGACACCTCCAAAGAATTTTATGTGAGTAAAACGCATGATTTAATACCTTCAAGACTCCATTTTATTATAAAACTAAAGAAATCAAAATGTCCATAGCAAACATATTCAATTCCTGTATACTTTAATTTAAATATTTTTAATCCACGTAGAATATAGCGGAGATTTAAAAATACTGTAAGTAAAATCTGTACGAAATTCCATTCATATAAAATATACTAGTGTTGTTAAAAATACACATTTTATGATATAAAGTTATTACTTGAACGCTTAGATATTTATACATCTGTTAAATGTTGATATCGTCAAACGTAAACCCAGGTAGAAATTAACTAAAAATCGCGGATTACTCACGTGAATATACATCGCCGCGACCGCGCACGCTGCTCATGAGGAAGAACCCCTCTGTGGTCCGAAACTAGTAGAGCTTTTCTCAGTATATTCACGTGAGTAACCTACGATTTTTAGTTAATTTAGTATGACCCAGGTAGAAATGTTGAAAATTAAAATTGTGAATTTAATGTAACAACTAACCTAATTGCATTATTAAACAAGCCTTGGTTCGTAGACCAAATTAAGCTTTCAAACTCTACAAACAAGATGCTAAACAAACCAATTACAGCATCGATACAAATGAAAAGCGGAACAAGTACTAAAATAAAATCAGATTACAAATAGGTACCGTTGCTTAACTTTTTAAAGGAATATCCGATCAAACGTCGATGCAAACTAATTCCGACGAGCAAACTCGAAACTCGCTTAAAAGAGAAAAAATAACGTCGACTCCCCGAAGCAGCCGCATCGCCAACTAAATTGGTTAGCTATTACACTGTCGATTTGCCGTGATGCCGTTGATCTCAAAGAGTACTCCACAAACCGGTATTACTTCATATCGTCGACTTACTTGATTACCACGAAAATAGACAAATTGCAATGTTTGGCTATTTTTGATGTCCACAAAAAGGCTTTTTGAGTCCATCGATGCGATTAATCGCTCACGTATAGATAACGTTGCAAACTTCATTTTTTCATGTTTGTAATGCATATAAGACAGCTAACTAATCCGTTCCAAATTTAAATGTCGCTGACTAGTTTAAAGACAAAGTAAATTTTCTTCAAACATTTTTATCGAAATAAGTGCCTTCAGCGAGACTAAGCAAGATATATTTGTGTAGACAAAGTTAAATTACTAAAACACCTCCATTTATTCAAAGTTGGTGCGTACTGCATCTGAGATTCAAATAAAATTAATTCTCCCAAACTGTTGTGACAGCTGAGACAAGCATTTTGTTTTCATAACTCTATGTAAACATTAAAGTTGATTAGTTTACTAACGTTTCGAATTAATTTTCAGGACCCGCTATTATCCTGAAGCTCTGGAAGACAGTAGAAAGAAACTTTGATAGAATAGTGTAAATAAATTTAAGTGGTTTAAAATATAAGTGCGTTGGGACGTGGCGTCTTCCTGCGCAGGCGACAGACGGTCGCATTACGTGAAATGGTCAAGGTAAAGACAAAACATATATGAATATTCACCGCTCTTAATTTACGCCACGCTAACCCTTTCGTGTTTGGGGCTTCACTTTGTAAATATATTTCTAAATCACTCACTCACTGCCCGCAAAAAAAAAATCAAATATACGGTTTAGGTGCGTAGAATGTATGAATTTTTGTTTAGAATTTCAAAATGTGTATCGCACTTTTTACTCACTTTGTAAGTTGACCTTCCACATCCAAGCGTTGCGTTAGCCACGAGATTGCGTATGCTGTTAATGTAGAGAGCCTTTATTTAAACCCCTCAAATTACAACTACACATTTCAGTAATCACTCTTTTAACTTGGACATACTTAATAAAAATGGTTAAATACCCAAAATTACACACTTACTCTATAATATCATTTTAAATTTCACAAATAACAATTTCATCATAAAATCTGAACACTCAATAATCTAGTCGTTTGTTAATCTAATTGTGTTTGAATCCGCCATGATACGAACATTAACACGGACCACGAACATAACGCTTTCCAACTACGCAGCACTTTTTGAATATCCATATACGAAATTACACACAAGTACAGCACATTCTCGTTCGCTGGCGCTACGCTAAACTCTGTGTGTAGTCAGGTTTCTCGATGTTTAACATTACACATAACATACAGTGTTCTACCTGGTTTTGTTCAAGTTTCAGTAAATATTTCAATTCTCTGATTGTTCTGCCTCAGTATTTGCTAACCGTAGAACACTAGATGTTTCATTTTTCCCTTTTTGTTACCTCGTTGTCGAATTGGAATGTTGTTCCGAGGCACTAATTAACTCTGTGTTTTACTTTCATGTTGTTCTAATATAAAATGTTTCCTGTACTGTGATCGTCTTGTCCAAATGTTTATTAACGGAACGGTAAATTACAATTGCACTTTCATAATTAAAATATGCATTATTTTGTGAGTAAACAAAAGCGAAATTGTATTCTTACGGTTATTATTTTATGTTTACTTTAACGTCATTATACTCGGCATTGCGATGCTTGTAATGGAGTATTTTTGACATATACCTCTACATACCTCGTTGCGAATTTCAATCATTGTTATAAAATATTTGGGAGGTAGTGTATCGAAGTGGGGAGGGGAAGGGGTACAGCATATTTTCATATTAATTCTGCACTATGTAAAAGCTCATTACAAATGAGGTCGGTGGACGTGCGGTTTGTTTTGTGTCTTATTTTAATCCGTTGTGTTTGACAGGTTTAATTTAATGTGGTCGGCAAATAATTTTACTAACAGTTTTATTCATGTTTATATTTCGGTTAATTGTACACTGTTATTACGGAATTAGGTCAGAAATATCCAATGTTAATGCGAAAACCGAATGCTTTGGTTTTTGTGGAAACTAGCAAATATTTGACTGGAATTAATTATTCGATAAATAACATCCATTAACCCCTGGTATGCCGTGGACGTACATATACGCGAGACACAATGTGTTTTCTATTCTGTCTCATATACCGGCAGATAAGAGGTTAAATCAATACACAAAAACATAAAAGGTTATCATTATTCGATGTAAAACCAACTCATTAACTGAGTATTACGATAATATAAAAAGCAGTATTCAATATTAAATAAAACACAAGTAATAATACAGGAGCTACTCTAGCAAAAAAACATAACAATATTTATTCACACATTGCAAGCACGAGAACACGTGAAACAAAAGATTTATATTCAAAAGTAACACATCATTGGTTGTTACGATTTTTTTCCACTGGCGTCCACCTTCCCTCCCCGTTCTTCCACCTCGTATCACTTCTCGCAAACGCGTTCTTTATCCAATTATCCGAAGATAAATCTCACCTGCGACTGCAAGGAAATAACGTTGGAAAATGTTGTGTTAGGGGAAAGTTATATTTTCACAAATCCAAGCTTTTTTTCTCAGCTCTCGACTTACAATGGCCACGTCACGTCCCGTTTGTTAGACCTTCTGTTTTCAATTTAATTATCGTTACGTGTTTATCTTTGGCGCGCTTATACTGTAAACATATTAAAATGTTTTGTACCTCTATACAACTTAAACTGTATATAATTCTGTAATTCGTCATATTTGTTGCAATTATAAAGTTGATTCATATTTATTCGATACTAAAAACATTGATTCTATGTTTACACTTAAAATCATATTTATCGATCGGCAACTTCCATCTGTTGGTGTACGACCTCAACTTAATCCGGACCTTAAAATCTTTAAGTAGGTCAAAGTTGCCCCGAGGTCAATAATAATATAACGAATCCTTTTTTCCATAAATCCTTTAATTACTCAAATGAATCTTGAAAACAAGGGAATTTATCATTGCTATACAATAAACAATATGGGGAAATGCAAGGGGATATTAATAACGACTTTGCTAATTACCTATTAATCAGGAAGACAATACTTTTCGTCCTCCTTTGTCAGAGGGGTCGTTTTTCATCGACAATTTTGACGACAATCTTTAATCATTTAAGACAGTATCAAGTCTTGTTTGCTCTTAGTTATATGCTTGTACTTCAGTCTGAGACTTTAGCGGGCAGACCGGTGTTAAAGTTTCATAGTCTATTGTTTGTTCTCATATCTTACATGCTCTAAACTTGCATAGTAAGGTTAATTATCCTCCTATTATATGTCTGGACTAGCAGTCAATTCTGTCCGAATATAACTCAGCATTTTACCTAAATATTTAAGCTCTATCACATTTCTTCAAAACTGTAATGTCTCAGAAAATTCACAGTATTATCGAAAACCATCTTCGATGAAGCGAACCGATTAAATTTCATATGCTTCCGCGATTCGGCAAATTAGATCGGCACTCGAAACGGTCAAAAGTCGACACCGGGCCCTCCACGATGATATGACGCTATCCGTCCTATTTACAATCACGAGGAAATTTAAAAAGTAAGCCAGACGAGTAATCTGTTTGTACGCACTGGTTCAGTACTTGAAAATTGTATTAAGATTGACAGTGTTTGCACAAATGAGGACGATTCTTTAATTTCGATCTCGTTATTTACTTTAAATAATTTGAATCTTGACTATCGTGGGTTATTTTTATTTTCAAAAATTCTATCTAATATCACTTGGATATTCAATTTTCTATCAGAAGTCCGTTTTAAATAGAAAACTTTGAACCGGTTTGTTTTCAAACCGACATTTACTTCCACAAATCAGATCCAGGTCTGCACTGAATATAATAACGTTACATTTGTTTTGTTTGAGGGGACCACACAGCGCAACCGACAGGTAAATATTGAACCAAGATTAATAGGGTTCCGGAACAGTGGCTACGGTACCCAGAAAACGGGAGGAGATTTTCTCCCTTTCCTCGCGGATCGGAAGCAGATCCCATTTCCTCAGACTACATCAAAGTGAGATAGCAATCGGTTTTTTTATTCGAATCAGCAATATTTTGAACGACGTCAACTAGTTAGTGGCTTGTGGCCTGATCGGGTTCCTACGATAGGTAAATACTCCGTCGCGACCCTCCGGGACTCAATTTGCATCGAGTCTTATTGGGGAAACGTTTATGTTTATTACCTGACTACCGAGGATTACTTTCTACACTACCGTTTATGTACAGATTTTGTAGCTTCAGCCAATTAGGCGGGCGTAAGTTTGAGGACTAGTTGGGTCTATTTATGGAGTGTGCTGATTAGTGGCTCAGTTCTTTAGTGAAACTTAAGGACATACGTTGTTTAGAAAGACAAACTTAACTATAGGGCATAGGGTCTTGGTTTCGATTCCTGGGTCGGGCTAAATATTACAGAGTTGTTAAAAAAATCTTAGTAGTAGCACGGAGACCGGAATTGTCCCCGGTATATGGCAATATTCTTACCACATATATTACATGGGACTCATAACATAATTATAGTGAAAAGTGGGTGTTACATTGTAGAGTGGCATTAAGTGCCGTAATGTGCACCTCTGTCTACCCCTTTGGGGATAAAAGGCGTGATGTTATGTTATGTGTGTTTCGAAAATGAGACAACTCCTTCAAATTGTATTGTTAATATTGTTTTCTCAGACAATTTTCTACACACGTGGTATTAAAACATTACGCGAATGTATACAAGAATATTTTTTGATATCCAACAGAAGTAATTGGTGATGTTGATTGCCGCCCTCAATCGGCAGCCAACAAGTAAATTCAATTGACTTTTAATGACGAATTTTTTTGAATGTCATTAAGAGACATCGTCGTGGCGTTTCGCGTTGATCAAAAGCATTGTTTAATCAACATTCAGTGTGTGTTACATGAAAATGTATGTGCTCAATTCGTTTTAAAGGCATCAGAATACCCACTCAATAGATTTTGTTACTGTAAATTCGAGTTAAAATGAAAGCAAAAAATCCAATAAGTTTAAAATATTCGGAACTAGCATCTCACCTGGTAAATTATCCGCCAATACCCAAGGGTTTGTAAAGTTTACATTTAACGACGGGGTACGCATGCGCGGGGCTCGTCTCGGGTGACTAAGTGATGTATGGGCCCCGGGGTGGCCCTGTATGCGCCGGAGCGGAACGGCTCACACGGGCCGCAGGATCTCTTCCACTTTCACCCTCAAACTCGTATACTTGGCCCGTCATCTTTATAGGGCACAGAAAGAGTTAATGATGTTAATATCTCTTTATGATATTGCCTCATTGGTCTTGTGTAATATGGTCTAGGGGTTTTAGTCCAAGTTTCTGGGTCAGGCAAAGTATTATTGTGATTTTCGATTTTCGGACATTGCACGGAGTCTGTAATTGTTTCCTGGGCGTTGTAATAGGCTCATGAAACTTGAGAATTTCAAAATTATCATTTATTACGAAAATCTCTGTCTACTGCTACTCGTTATGGGCGAAACAATGTTTTAGTTACATACGTCTCTGCAATTTATATTTGTTGTTGTAGATGAAAACAAAATTGTGGCGAACAAGACTCACTATTAAAGAAGGGCCAAATTAAAAGTACCCTTAACCGACGAGCATGCATGAAAACATTAATTACTGTTGATGAAGCGAAAGAGGTATGTAGGAATCGTAGTAATTCGTGTTCCATAGTCTCTGCCTGAAGGAGACAGGCGTGAAGTTATGTATGGATGTAAGACACACTATAATAATCTAGCCAATTTTATTCCAAAAAGCCCTTATTCATAAGGAAAGAATGTAACATAACAGCTAGTAATAAAACGTTATAGTTTCATTACAGATGATGTCATAAATCTATAACCGGCCAATTTCATTCATAATTTTAGTGGGTGGCACAGCGAGGCCTGATGAGAAAATTTGCATAGTCGTTTGGACTTTAATGATAATGTAACAGCTGTTTACATCGTTCTTGTCTTAGTAAATCATTGGGCCACCGAATAAGGTCAACGACCTGGGGTTTTATTTAGCCTCAGATATTAAATGATATTATTTAACTGGTCAAGATCGGAGCTGTCACCGGTGACCGCTCTCCACTTACACTATTATAGAACTTATTTACAATGTTTAGAGACTAGTTTTGTATGAACAATGTTGTTGTTGTGGATTTTTCATAATCGCATATTTACGAGTTGGCAAAATTTGTAGTAGTGTAAAAAGGATTAAAAGAGTGACTGGTTTGTTTCCAAATGGCTTTTAGTTCGTGTGTGTCTTTTTTTTTTCATTTAATCAGGTATTTGAATGAATTTTTTTTTTTGCAAACTTTTTGTACTGAATATGGCTAAGTTTATCCATTTTGAGAGTTAGTAATTTACCGTAGCTATAAAACATAAAAACCTACACAACCTGTTCATTTTCAATTAGCTACTTGGTTAATAGCTTGCTGCAGAATGAAGGAAGCAAATGCTAGCAGGTACTCTGCGAAGCGGTTATAGAAGATAAATTTATGTTATTCGTAGTCAACGATGACTTTAATACACACTTAACATAATTTCATACTCTCATACAATGTTACACTTTTTCCCAACTTGGCTCATACATTCTATATCGCATAATATGATCATGTTTACCTTGAATGCCTCCACAAATCCACTTTTTATGCTAAAATTTAACACACCTTGTATAAAAAGATTGTCGAACAAATATAAAGGGTGGGTATATTTACT
Organism: Spodoptera picta; assembly: GCA_038387885.1. Taxonomy (NCBI): domain Eukaryota; kingdom Metazoa; phylum Arthropoda; class Insecta; order Lepidoptera; family Noctuidae; genus Spodoptera; species Spodoptera picta. The sequence continues at coordinate 1,227,740 of JAZHFQ010000686.1, forward strand.
CTTTAGAGACCACTGATTTATTTTCCCCAATAAACAAGTTTAATTAAAAGGTTAACCAGATTTTAAGTGATGGTCTTAATGTGGAATTAAATTACTCCTCAGAAGATCCCAAAATTAGTTTGACCTAGACAATGGTGGAGTGGGGGCGGATGTTCAAATATTTGTAGATTTAGTCAGACGGCCCTCGTAAACCAGAGATATTGTCGTACTATTGTCTCAAAGAGATTAGTTTCCTTACGTTTCTGTGTTGCTGCTAATGTTCCGAATCTGCTCTTTATGACCTGACCGGAATGAATAGCTTTTGATTGTTCCTACGTTCTCACATTGTTGTCCAATAAAATAATATGACTATACTAAAGTGAAATGTTGTTTCTTCAGTCCTGTGTTTGTATTAATCACAAGCATTGATTACAAAACAAAGAACCAAGTTACAAACGTAAATAATAAACCAAATGAATTATTAATCTCAAATATTAATTCATTTAACATGGCGAAATGACGTGCCAACCGCCATATTATGTGGTTACAGTGTCACTACAACTAGCGGCTTCAATAATACAAATGCAAATACGCGAAGCTAATTAACTAATTAGTCCACGCGCTGCAGTTTGGCCCACATCTCTAAAGCTCAAACATTAGCTCGTACCTTTCTCGTAATTCTATTTTGTGTGGCTGTAATTCATTTAGTACACAGATGACACGCGACTGCCGCCGCCGCCGGCCACAATTATTTTTGTCATAATCCGTACATTGACTGTGACTTCGTCAAACGCCCGCATCATTATACAAGTTCGCGTTGATTAAAGATATCAGTCTCGTGAACCTTTCATTAGAAATGGCACAAAGGCGAACGCAATTACATCTAGGGCGACATCTGGTGGCCTTATCGTGAAAGGGCTGCATCTTAAGTTGCCGAATTGGACTGTGAACTCGTGGTACAGCCAGATCGAGATAAGCATCTGAGATGTGTACATTCTGTACCTGTCTTTGCCAAAGTTGCGGTTTTGAATTAATGTTGAATTATTTCGTCAGTGAATTTAACTTGAGGAGAATTTGATTTTGTCTTATGTCATCGCAGGACTTGTATTTTCAGCGGTAGAATATTAAACTACTTGTCTGAGTATACACAGTAAACAATATGATAATATTTACATTTACCTACGTATATTAGGCATATTATGATAGAGGATCATTGTTCCATACGTAATCACAATTATTGAGCAAATAAGAATTGTGATCCTAAACAAATATTGGTATACGGTGGAGCAAATGTAAGATTTTGAGCCCTAAGCTCATCCTAACCTAACATTGTAATGTTGATCTCTGACCACGTATACTTACCTACGTAGCTTTTTGTCTTCTAAAACAAGTGGCAGAGAGCATAATTTCCCGTAGAACTTTGGAGGGAAATTAATCAGTAATGATTTTATTGAGTGGTATTATTTATTTTTCTGATTTTATGTTTAGTGCCTACATACAACAAAGCGATACTTAGCAGGCCTTTACTAAAATTTTATCATTGAAAGTTTACATAAAAAAATATTCATACAATGTAAGCCTTTTATATTAAAATATTAAAAACATTTAATTAATATTGACATCATATCATATTCATATGATAGGTAACATTTTTTACGACTAATTGACAATATGGCTGCTCAAAAGCGCATTTTTGTTTATGAATCGAACGCTTTGACTTTGACGTCAAATAAAAATATCAGTTATGCAAAAATAAACTATAAAAATAAAACTATTTGTGAAAATTGAATTTCATTGAAAAAGCGCAAATATTTTCAGTGAAAATGGTAGATCATTATTACATGGACGTACGTAGGCACCTATTATGTTGTTTTAGTTACCTTATGAATATTTAAAACAAAATCTATTTTATATCATATAATTGATTTTATTTTACGTTTTATAATTTGTTGTCAAATTCTATACAATTTTTTATGCATTTCTATGACAATTTACATTTTAATTTGAACTCTTATCTCGGTACCGACGATACATAAACAATACAGCTTCAGATGCCATATAAAACATTTAGTAAAAATTTACAAGAACTTGCGAATACTGAAAGACAACTCAATCAAAGTCGCGCTCAATTACTTCTGTCACTACAATTTTTTTGTAAAATGACAGAGATATATAATGACATCCATATTTAAATACAACCTTTTCGTGAAGGACACACCGGGCGTCGTGGATTGCGAGACGATCTCCGGCTACCGTAAGCGCAGGCCTGTGGACGGCGAGCATGGGTGAGCTCCCCGTCCGACCAGAAACAGACCCGAACGTACGGCGCGTCGCGTTCCGCGCGCGCCTCATAGAGCCATCAGACCACCACGGATGGGGCCCAACAGGGCTGATGCCGATTCGGAGTCGCGGAGAACCTAACGGGTTACCGGGGCTCCGGCTCAACGTGCAGGAGAAGGAACGCGGTGGTTTTTAGTCAGTAAGAGTCTGACACTCCCTCCCGCCTCACCCAGGCGGGAGCAGTCATTCGATGATTTACCCCCCTTAAAAAAAATACAACTTTTGAGTACCCTTTCAGTATTCGGGCGTTAGCAATACAAAACTTTTCTCAAAATGAATAAATAATCTAAATCTTGACTTAGACATAGTAATTACATGAGCTCAAAAGTTCTCAGCGAAGTCAAAATGATTGTGCTTGAACAAGATCTTTCGTGGTTACATTTATGGACGAAATTCTGTTAGAAGTTTACCTAGTACATTTCATTTAGTGGGTGATCAAATAAATTCTAAGTAGGACTTAGGAATTGAACACACTAGTTTTACTTTTTCTCATTCTTTTTTTCAAAATGTGTCGTGGGATTCGGTAGGTACTGAATGGAATTAATCGCAAGTATGTTGGTGTGGTGTATCTTTAGGAAACTAATTTATGGTATGTATCTAATCCAAATTACGTTTATATTTGCTTATTAAGTGATTAACCAACAACAGCTATTCAAAAAAAATAGTCTTAAAAGATAATTTTACAACCAAAACAACACGAAGCAAGTCAATCCAATATATTAATAGAAATTACGCGTACCCCATAACAGACGTCAACATTGAAAACGATAATTTGTACAAAATCAAATTCGTGTGTCAAGGCATCGTCTGTTTTGCATTACGTGAAGACAAAGCCTTAATCTTCCCCTGGAGCGAGATTTCTTGTTTAAATGTTGGTATAAAAGCCGCGCTGTTAGCTTTCTCGACGCAAACTGTGTGCCCCCCCCCCCCAATATTGGCAGGCTCGGTCCCAAAGATAAAGATTTGTTTTTCTTTTTTCGCAAAGTTACGTCTACGTATGTATCGTCACGGATTTCTTTAGCGCTAAAATAGCGACATGAAGAGTGTTGTTAAAAGCATTTTCTGTTAAACGTTATGGGATTTGACGGGAGACGCTCCGGGTGAAACAGGTGCTGTTTGAGGGTGCACCTTAATTTATACCTCATGGGATCCGCACTTGTTTGGGTAAAAAATATTTTAGTGGAACAGTAGATAGGTGGTGTGTCACATGAATTTAATCAATAGTTTTAGTCGCGCTGACCGCACGCTGATCGTTGGCGCTGACAGCCGAAACGCACTGTACTTTAAGGTATTGTAGAATAACGCGTGCGATAATAAAGCTACGGCTTGATCGTCGTCTGTCAAACTATGCGCTGAGCTACGAGCACTAACGGTCAGGGTGAAACTAAAATCAGCTTTATATAAGTTTAATTAGCATTACATTACACACAAGATCATTTCGATCTCAACTATATAATTTTAATAACTATAAGCGCGCTAAGAAGAGAAAATACTCATCATCATTAATGAAACTCAGTACGGAGAAACAATAAATGAAACCGTATGTAATTGATACGCATTAGCCAAACATAATTTCAATGCACTTTCGAGTGCATTAATTTCCACTTAATGCTAAATCCAAACGCACGCACATACCTATGTACCAATGAGTATGTAGGATGTGAATTGCATTAATTAATTAATAAAATATTTTTTCTTTATGAGTACATTTTTAAATATTTTTGCAATGAATCTGTCCTATATGGTCGGCAACCCGTCATCGCAAATAGGTGACTGCATACATACATCAGGTGCCGTGGTTGCCACAGTAGTATTTTTTAAACAATTTAAATATTAGTTTTCTCACACATAGAGACGTAAGTCCTGTATTTTACCAAATGTACCGAACGGTACAGGTAATCGAAAAATACCGTAAGATAATATTTTTGTAAACCTAGATTTTTCCTGTTGCACTCAACAACGTTAACTATGACACTTCATAGGCATCAAAAGACTCTACTAAGCATACGTTTTAACACCATTTTTGGGGTATTTTAAACCAATATTATAATTAAAGATATATTGGAGGTTAAATGGTATAACTGAGATGTTCTTATTTCTAAAGTCTATAAAATATATCGAAATCAGGTATTTGATCTCAAGAGCTTTCAGAATTGAGTTTGTCACAAATCAATATCTTCCTGCATTGTAGTGAACCTCCTCTGGTAGATACAATGCTTTGGCTACTAACTATGTTGATTTGTTTTATTTGTATTGTGTATGTGTTTTATTTCTATTAACATTGTGTGTACATAAGTAAAATGTAGTGTTGTGTTTTAATTTTTATTGTTTTTATTATGTTGTAGCTATTTTATTAGTCGATGAGTGTTGGTAAGTTTGCTTTACTATTTATTAATATTGTTTCTTCTGGCCGTTTGTACATAAACAAGTTGCGGTGGGGTTTACAGTGAAATATAGTTTAACAAGGAGTTAAAAACCCTAGTCCTCAGTCTTATATAAGTATAGGTACAATTTTATGTCGCTTGTGTCCTTTTTTGAACAAGTGCGGGAGACTTAGTGCGTATGTAGTCGATCCGTTGCCCTATATTCAGGCGTCTAAAAACTCATGTCTATAATAGGACGGATCCTACATAAAAACCGAATTTAAATATAGACTTACTTAACTATTAAGGTAAGAAGATATTATGACTCCTTTTAAATTAAAACCATAAAAAAGAATTAATAGACCACACTGACCGGCCGCAAGTGCAGTCACCGGTCATGACGTCACGGGCTCTGCGTACCCCTTCCATAATAAAGAGGAACATAACAATAACAAGAGTAAAGTTACGATATAAAAAAAAAGTTATGGAACTTAAAAATATAATAATATAACCTCACTGCGATGGGTTCATCAACTCTTTTTAATTTTTATATACGCGTTAATAACTACCATATTCACATACAAAACTTTTCTAGGAATATCAATCAAAATCGTTGTGGTTGGACAAACATGATTGTATCTCATGTTACATGGATACAAAATATTTAAACAAAAACCACGTTCACAGTATTTGCGGGATAAAATTGTGATAGCGAAGGATTGCATTTCTATTTTGGAATACCTATTACCGAGAAACATCGGTTTTAATTAATATTTATCCGTAATTAACTGTAAATGGAAACGTAATCTGCGAATTTCCATTACCTTTCATAACATTAGAGTATTATTTTTATCTAAAACTGTTTCATGAATATAGGACAAAACAAAAAAAAATGTGTAGCGTTTTCTCGTTGAGGAGGAAAATCAGAGGTTGTCTTAAATACTCCCCTTCACAATCAACACTGATATTAAAACAATTGACATTCCCTAAACAATCTATCATTAGATCTTCCCTACATATTATTTTTAAGTGGTGACCGACTGTGACTCGCAACTCAAACACTAACTCGAAATGAGAAATGGCCAGAAGAAACTTCAGGGTGCAACGTGTCTTTAATATTTTCTAAAATTAAATTATATATTACATCTGCGATCCCGATTTGCAACTTGTTTAAATGTGTTTTTTTCCAATTTTCCTCTGTGTTACATTTCAACAGAACTGTGCTTTAGGTATACCGTTTTTAAACTTTGTTTTACATTTTGTTACAGGTAAGCCAGAGTCCGTATTTGTGCAGGTAATGGATGTGGAACTATTTGAATATCGCCTACTATTAACTGTGTAAATAATGCAGTGTATCATGAGAAAGTTTCGCTTTGCTGTGAGGCGTACTGGAGTCCAGCCTTTGAATTAGAACCGAATTTGACCGCGGAACAAGCGTTACGTTGTTTACTCTCATCACTAGAGAAATGAGTACGAGGTAAATAGTCTATTTATTTATGTTCTATTATAAAATGTTCTCATTAATGAGGTTTTCTATTTTATCCACATTAACGAGCTGCAAGAACTGCAACGTTCCTAATTAAATATTCCCCGCACCAATAAATTATTCTTTGGTAAATTAGCTGGCTAAATACACGTACGCTTATTCCGTTGCGTACGGCATGTTCGATAAATAATTAACCAATTTTAGTTTTCGCTTAATCGGCTTTTTAGAAAACTCATTTGACTGGCAAATTGTTTTACGTGTCCAAGCTAAATGAATATTCACGGGTAATGTTTGGGCGTAGCTCTATTATCTGGGCCGCGTTGTTTTTTTAGGAAGCCTCTAAGCAAACAATTTCATTGATAATGTACTTTCTCAGACCGTAAAAAGGGCATTTATTGGCATTCAAACTGATTATATTATTCTTTTCAATATTTAACTATTGTAAAAGGTTGCATTCTACTTACCTTAGTTACAGATCATATCTTCGTCCAGAAATATAAACTATTTTATGTGTTAGTACTTACTTGAAATAACATCGCAAATCCTTCAATTAAAAAATAAATAAGGTTGGGATGATATGAAACCGCGAACCGGACGGCAAAGCGAGTGTAGGACAAACTTATGAGGATTGTGTAAGCCTTAAACTGAAAGCCGGACTTCCATAGAGCTAGCAAGCTTGAGCCAACTGTGGACGTCTTCCGGCTACAGGAATAATTCAAAGATGGACTATAGGACCGTCATATCCCATTACAAGAAGGGTTTTGTGAGGTGCTTTGCTTTGAATTTAAACCTTTACAAGCGTTTTAATCAATTCGAAAATCTCGTTTGGTTCGAGTATAGTCGTAGTTTGATTTATTTGTAAAGGTTTTTACAGTGTAACATTTTTGAACTCGAATTTTAGGTATATTTTTTACGTATTTTTGCCGTCGAAAAATCTATATTCCGTATATGCTGGGTATCCAGATTTTCCGTCCCTACGTAGACTATAGCTTTTAGCCCTCTCTCAATGGTTTATGTGTCAGATTTGTTCGTTTTAGTCCATTTAGAGAACATGCCTGGCTAGAGTTACCAATTACAGTACACACATCGAGCTACAACATAACCAGTTTATCTTGGTCTCGGTATGTATGATCTTTCTACAGATTCGACGGTCAATTTATACTAGATTTGTATGGTTTGATGTGGACATTAGCTCACGCCTATTCCGCCAGATCTGCGTACTATAAGCCGCATGAAACCTGTTACTCTATGTAAGCTGAGATTAGCGCTGATGGACTGATAATACTATCATATAGAGGTATATCATAGGGATGACTAGAGATTATTTTACCTACATCTAAAATGCATTTACGGCCAGTCTGAAGCTTTCAGTAGACTATGCAAGTACATGAAGCTAGAATTATAATATTCATTCCTTAAAAAATGTGCTTAAATTCTACATTAAATTACACCGAAAATAGTTAAGATAGGTTACTTGGTAATTAACTAAAAATGACAAGTTACTCACCTGCATATACTGAGAAAAGCTCTACTAGTTTCTAGTCACAGAGGGACTCTTCCTCAAGAACAGTGTGCGCTGTCGCGGCGATGTCGGGCAGCCTACTCATCGACTCGTAAACTAGTAGAGCTTTTCTCGGTATATTCACGTGAGTAACCCATCATTTTTAGTTAATTCAGTACTTATATTTACAATTAAAAGTGAAAAATGAATTCTCTCTCTTCAAATTTAACCGTTAGACTGCCACGTCCGTCACCATTGGCTGACGTTTCATCACAAAGTATTTAATTCTAAGAAGATTAAAGTTTAGTAAACCTAATACTATTATATTACAGATCAAATGACAAGTGCTTGTCTGAGTATCTACAGAACATTTGGTTTCCTAGTATTATCATGTGTCTAATATTACATATCTAGATCAAACAACAAGGCTAATTAGTTTGTGTACTTGTCCGTATCAGGGACTCAAATCGAAAATAGATTCGCAATAGTGTAATATTCCATTGTAGGTATCTGCTACAGAATAGTATTAAATTAGATATTGTTAATAGGTAAATATAATTCAAAACCGGTTCTGATCACCAGTATGCCTGACAAATGTGTATATTACGGCAAACCTTCTTATATAGAGAAGGCTCATAGTCCGAAGATTATCACAGGTTGTTATAGATACGTATACAAAATCCTAGTCGAGTTTTGGGGATGACTCCCATCAGGGTATTTCGTCGATTACCAAGCCCTCGTACCTTGCATTGTCAAACTGTGGAATGTTCTGTCGACGGCATATATTTATAAATATGTATTTCCAAACCGATACTAGATTCGGACCTTCAAGAAAAGTTCCGTTCCTTATTATTATTATTCCTTTTTAAAAGGCCGGCAATGCATCTGAGACTCCGCTGTTGTCACTAATGACCACGAATACGCCATATCAGGTAATCCGTCTACTCCTTTGCCTCCTATGCAAAAAAAAAGACAACATCACAAAAAAAAACCCATAAAATACAACCCACTCCACTATAAGCGCAATTCATCTTAAAAATCCAATAACCTTTAAAGAAAATGAACAACAGGCTTCAATTTTCAAAGTCGTAGTTGTATCGCATTATATCTTTATCCTTTCGTCCGAGCATCAAATGCATCCTTAGAAAATAACCAAGCGACTACAATACCATATTACACAAGTACTTGTGTGAAAAATGTTCTTTCATGGAATTGAATTTCACATTGAAAATGGTTCCTTGTTAGCTCACGTAAGTAAACAAAGTGTTCTTAAATAAGCTGATATTGTACTATTCTGTCTTCACTCTTCTTTGACTAGTTTTTCTTTCCTTTAGTTTTTATTTGTCCAACGTTATGTGTCTATTCATAACAGAGTTTTGTTTAGTATATACCTATATTGATATGTACATATATAAACTGCCTCGTTGGCCTAGTGGTCGCAAGTGCGACTGCCGGCCAAGGGGTCTCGGATTCGATTCCCGGGTCGGGCAAAGTATGACTGGGTTTAAAATTAATCTCAGTAGTAGTACGGAGTCTGGAAACGTGCCCGGTATATGGCAATAGGCTCACCCCCTATTACATGGGACTCATAACATAAATAGTGAAAAGTGGGTGTTACATTGAACAGTGGCATTAAGTGTCGTTATGTGCACCTCTGCCTACTCCTTCGGGGATAAAAAGGCGTGATGTCATGTTTTGTTTATGTAAATATTTGGAACAGTTTGCTGAATTATTTTGTTGTTTACGGGTTGGTAATGGCTTTGGTTATTGTTAAAATTTGACATACGACTATGGTACAACGCGGCGCGTTTTTGTGCTGAAACCAAAATACCGAAACTGCAGAATGAAAACATCTCGTACTGAACTTTATATTAGTCACATTACCGATCACTTAATCCATCAGTTGACGATTTAAAAATTTAAGAAGAAGAAATTACGACTTAGGAAGAAATAACAAAAACAGTTGTTAATAAAATAATAAGTTTATAAGCAACGACCAACAACCAAAATGAACAACAAGTAGGTACATCTAAGGCAAATCACATTAATTTAGATAAGTAATTTTCTACTTACAATTAACGAAACAAGAGGGTGTCTCAATCCAATTTACGCTATAATTATGACGTCATCGGAGAAGGATTTAATTAAAGACCTTTTAGAGGCCTTCGAGGTAATTGGTGTTCAATGAGTCGGTCTTTCGTAGTCCGAGCTCCAAACACCGGCCGGAGTGATTATGTTACAGTTTATTTAAAACTCCTTGTTTTGCTTGTTTCTTCGACTATTTGTACTATCGAGGGTTTTCTTGCTGTTTTGTCGAATTTTGTTTTTTAGTTTAAAAAGATGAACAAATACTTACAAATAATATTTTGCACTCTACTACTCCTTGGAAACATTATTTTTAAACTCCATCGGTGAAGGAAAACATCATGATATTTTCCTTCACAAATGGTGAAGGAAAACATGTTTTTTTTATAAAACTTTGCCCCACACTAGGATTTTCTCCTGTGTCGTGGGTGCGTTTACAAACATACACATTCACATACACATGCCACCCAGACCCATCACCAGAGTGGATCACACAAATGTTGTTCCGTGCGGGAATCGAAATCGCGACACGATGCACGGCAGCCAGTTGCCCAGCCACTGCACCAACCGTGCGGTTCGTTCGGTGATGTTTTCCTCGGAAATCTGAGCTTATTATTTCTAGTTATAAGTTTGAAATCGCCAACCCGCAATGAGCGAGCGTGGTGATTAATGTTCAAACGTTCTCCGTGTGAGAAGAGGCCTTAGGTCAGCAGTGGTCACTTAAGCTATTGATGATGACGCCTTAGAAAAATTAATAGTACAACACGATTCTCAAAAAAGTATTTATTCAAACTAATTAGTCGAACAGTAAAATCACGCACCATTTTGTCCTATTACCGAAAGGGACACAAGGTTATCTACGTAGCTATTACGGTACAACCCGTATCTACTTGTACCATAGTGATCATTACGGTGATACATTGTACCTGAATGAAGCTGTAAGGACTATCATCTCGACTTGAGTTACTGCTGTTTTACTCCAGCTGTGTCGTTGAAAAAGGGGAACTTCCATACGTATTGTTTTTGTTTACTGCAAATGTTCAGTATTTCTTTATGTTTACGCTTTGTTTTTCTAATTAACTGCTTTCGATTAAAGTTTAAATTGTAACAAAGTGACAGTTTTTTAAGATAAAATAAGTAATGGTTTCCGAGAGACCATGCGTGTCTAATCTAAAGAATAAAAATCTATATAAATAAAAATGACTGCCTCGTTGGCCGAGTGGTCGCAAGTGCGGGCAAGGGGTCTCGGGTTCGATTCCCGGGTTGGGCAAAGTATTACTGGGTTTTAAAAAAATCTCAGTAGTAGCACGGAGTCTGGAAATGTGCCCGGTATATGACAATAGGCTCACCCCCTATTACATGGGACTCATAAGATAAATAGTGCAAAGTGGGTGTTACATTGAACAGTGGCATTAAGTGCCGTTATGTGCACCTCTGCCTACCCTTTCGGGGATAAAAGACGTGATGTTGTGTTATAAATAAAAATGAATTTTCGTTCGTTAGTAGTCTCGCTAAAACGCGGGAACGGCTGAACCGATTTGGCTAATTTTGGTCTTGAAATGTTCGTGGAAGTACAGAAAAGGTTTAAATGTTTGAGGCGATACGAAGTTTGCCGGGCCATCTAGTCATAGGATAAAAACATTACGTATTACACTAATCAAATGTCAAATTGCTAGAGAAGCTAATTAGGAAAAGTAACTCATAAAACGGCAAAAAGTTTAATTTAAGTCATTAGGAATCAACCTAATTATTTTCTCGCGTAGAAATTCCCTCAACAAACAAAATTCTTGCTTGATAAAGTCCTCAACCATACCTATTGCTTTAAAACAATGCATTAGTCGTATTAACTCACATCAAGGTACAATAACCATTTTATCATGGCCTTGCTTTATATGATCTTTCTGCATATTCAACGATCAATTTATATTGGTTATGCTTAGCTTCATCTGTAGCATTGCACTATTCAAGCTTCAGTAAAAACCCCGGTAAACCGTACAGGAATATTATTTTCTTCTAAAGTAGGTATTAATTATCAGGATATCAGGATGGTGCCCAGTCGTTTGTCATTCAAGCGGAAGGTGCGGGAGCTACTTTTGAGGAGGTTGGCAGAATCGTAACTATCAATATACTATGTATAATTATGTTATGTTACGTCTAAGTAGTATATGTAATATAATTGTGTAAGTTTATTGTTATGACATATACATGTAAGTTTATATAGGGATTTATTTTATGTAAGTCTATACTATCCTTTTTTTATGTATTTCTGTCGATTCCTAAATACGCTTGCTTCTTGCATCGACCATTGTTTTTGTCTCTGCATCACCCCAAGGTCTGGCTGGAGGAGAATGCCCTAGGCATTAAGCCCACCTTGTACATTAGTGTGTGCATGAAGTCTTTTAAAATAAAAAATAAAAATAATTAATATTTCCAATATTGTGCTGTGTTTAATACAGCATGTTTATAATATGTGGTGAGTATAGAAAACCAGAATATAGGAGCAGTCATTTGCTTAGTAAGCGATCCTTTTCTTAGCCCCCAGCACAAAGGAGTATGGTCTTGATAGTTAATTAAGTTTAAATATGTGTAAATAAGACTAGGAATATCTCGTTGCTCTAGCGGTTTCAACTGCGACTGCTAAGCAAGGTTTTCGGACAAAAGTATTAGCAGTTTTGGGATTTTCGAAAATTATCATTATTAACTTGAGAGTCAGAAATTCGACGAATTTTTTACTAATACCAATTTAGGTACTAGGAGCTCATTTACATATTATGAAACAGGTCTTAAGTTTCGAAATATTTAAAGAAAGATAGAAGTAGCGCGACAGAGGCCGTGTCGCGGGTCGCGGAATGCTGCTCATGAATATAAGCCTTTAGCATGGCTTGAAACTTGTCGAGTTCCTCGTCAAATAATTACGTGGGTAAGTCGATAAACATAATAGGTAATTAAAGAAAAAGCAGTTATTATACTTATTTTTGAAAGAATAGACTACAACAAATACTCGATTCTCCACTTTACCTATAAAAATATTAATTCCAGGGCACCTCTATACCTGTATTAAAGGAGTATCGTATGGTGCGAGAGATCTAATTAATTAATTAATCTGATACAAACAATTTTCAATTATGAGCTTACATTGCGCTTAGCAACGTAATTTAAACTAGCCTCTATTTATTAAACGGGTAACCTGGATTTTATAATAAGTTATTCAAATATAACGCTTGTAAGTAATTAATAAGAACTCTGTGGATATGACTGTGTGGTTGGTCATTATAAGTTTTTATAACAAATAACATGTTTAACTATGGTTTTCTTACATAGTTCAAGGATGTAACTCCATGATGATCGGCGCGCATGCTGCATTTAATTATAGGCCCTCATTTTGACTTGAAACTAGACGAGTGTCTTTGGTGAACAGTTTTTTGTTAAACATAAACAATTTATGTCTAAAACTACTTACGTAGGGAGTAACAAAATAGTGATATGACTCGGAGTAACTAGAGGTAGGAAAAAATATACTAAACAAAAAGCCAAATGTTGACACAAAAATAAACTTCACTGGACTAACACAGTAAAGGAACTGCAAGCAAATATAATCAAATAACAGTACCCACTGTACCAGCGTACATATGTTAATTTAACACCATTTAACTCGACATAGTGTAAGAAAAACATTGAATAGTTTGCGAAGTACGGCACAAAGGTGACACAAAGTAAAAATTTACATTTAGCCATTGCTACAGTGGACTCGTTCGGCTTTGAACAGTGACCACTCGAATAGAAAATGCTATACATGTACATATATAAACCTTATGTGTATGAAGTCTTCTATGAATGAAAACTGCAAGATATTTTACGGTACCTGTAAAGGTGAAGACTGCCGATAGTGAAGAGCTGCCATAAAGAAATGCAATGTGACTTTTTTATACTAGCTTGAACACTTGTCATGATATTGACCCTTGCCCTGATAATGACCCAGAATTTTGAAGAAAAATATTAGAGACAAATTACCTCGGATAAAAATAGAAAAAAGAGCTTTTTAACATTAATTAGGTAGAATACAAAGAAAAGTTACTTAAACTAAAACACTTCAACGAACACCTTCTTTAAGCAAAGAAACATATTTATTATAACGACTAAACTACATGCCTAGTTCGAATTACAAGTTACAATTTATAAAATAATAGCCCATAGATATGGGAGCAATCCGCGATATGTGCGATGTATCGGGTAATTTTATTATGTTGTGCAATATCACACATTAGGTATTACGAAGTGACGTCACACCGCAGTATTCTGACGTCATCCTAAATTCTATTTTTGATTTTCACATGCGGTTGGTCAACATTGGCTGGTGGTTACGAAACCAACCGCTTGCGGTCATTTGAATTTTCATTCCTAATTTAAATTGAAAATATTTGAACAAACACAAGTTTGCTTTTTGTGCTAGCCAGTGACACATTTAACCTCATTTGTAATGAAAATACGCAAAAGGTTCACATTACATTTATTTGTAATTGTACTTAAAAGTATTATGAGTTTATACGTGTTGACGCATGAACCTTTTTAGAAATCCAAAATGATTGGAATTCAAAATTTACAAGTCACATTTGACATAGACATTTCAATATCGAACACTGGATGACGGATGTACGTTTAAAATCTGTTCCCTGAAATGTCCTCCACAGAGGAAATGAAACCCTTCCTCACAAATATGATTCTGTATATCGATGCTAGGATGTAGCCTAAAATTCCAGGTAGTTCCTAGTGTACCTACATCGGAAAGCCTAGCTGAGCTTTGTATCTATCACAAACAGCATCGACGTGTCTTCCTGTCCGTTCCTATAAAGCAGACATGAGCCTTTTGACAATTTCACTGGTAAGCTGCGATTTTCATTTGGATACTTCTGTAGAACATTTAAGTATGAATATGCAATAGTTACACATCAAAAAGCAGGTTTTATTTTTTCCATTATTTGTTTTTTTATAACAATAGCCGGTAAACGAGCTGACGGATCACCTGATGGTAAGCAATCAGCGCCGCCCATAGACACCCGAAACACTAAGGCCTTACAAGTGCGTTACCGGCCTTTAGGAAATTGGGAATTTGAGGATTGTGGGGGATTCGGGAGACTAGGAAAAGTAGGGGGGGGTAATTGGGCCTCCAGTAACCTCACTCACACGACGAAACAAAATGCAAGCGTTGTTTCACGTCGGTTTTTTGTGAGGCCGTGGTATCACTCCGGTCGAGATGGTCCATTCGTGCCGAAGCATGGCTCTCCCGCACTTAAAAATGAATTTATATCACATGTATTATCCATTTATTTACACTTTTTGTACAATAGGTATACCATGGCGGACTTAATGCCTAGTGGCACATCTTTTACATATATTTGATCAGTAATAAATTGCTTCAGACAAAGCATACGTAATCTTACGTCCTTGGTAATAGTCACAATTGATAATACATAAAGGTTATGAGGTAGCCACTCTGATACACTGTTAATAATTATGATCAAACCACCCCCAATAAACGAAGTCGTTACAATTTAATTTATTCTATTTTTTGGACAACTGAAAATTTATAGTCTGTAAACACTCCCTCGAAAGATTAACCCTATGTAGCGATTTTACAACAACTGGTTACTCAGCCAGCCAACGAACTACCTATATTTTAATTAAAACAATTAAATTCGATAGTTTTCCGCTTTATTGACTTTTTACGGTAACATATTGTAAATAAAGTGCATTCGAGTCCTGTGTACCGAGAGAGCACTGGCCGGTTAAAAGCTCCACCGCAATTAAACAGCCGGCCACTGTTATTCGATAAAAAGCTATTATTGAAAATTCAAGTGTAATGTACCGTTAATTACTACGCTATAATTAATTTTGTCAAACAATTAATTTGAACAATTGATTTTAACTGATTATAGGATTGTTAACAAATGCCCTGTAGACTGGCTTGTAAATGTATCGTTATTTCATCGACATGGACATTTATTTTATTGGGAACGTATTTAGACATGTTTTAGTTTTAGTGTCTAATAAACTAATAATATAATTATATCGAAATACAACACTACGCTATATTATGACTCCATGTTTAATAAAATACATTTGTTTAAATTAAGTACATACTACACAAGGTGTGCAATTCTTTACTAACTTAATAACGAGGTGTAAAGTGCACTGTCTCTAGTTAAAATCGTGAAACTAAGACGTTTTGCTGCATAGCATCAACAGGTAAAATATTTAATAAAGCACATGAAACATGCCAGTGCTGTCTCGACATTTAGATTACAAGTTCCTAAGACAACAGACGATGGACTTCAAAGTCTCATCTATTGGGGTAAGTTCAGACAAGCGTTGACCGCGCGTTTAACTAAGACTCGCTAAAACTGTACAAACTAATATTGCTACAGACAATCGAATTGCATACCATCTAAATCTAATATAAAGCTGCGGCTACATGAAACTTGCGCTAACATTTTTTTATGTTTGCGCTAATACAGAATTGTAGTCAAAGTGATAAACAAGCAAAGGACAAATAAATGGATTCTATAGATCTGATGACAGAAAACTCTTCAGCCTGAAGGCCGTTAACGCATCTGTTGTTGCGGCGTCCCGCTCGGACGCTGCTCATGTCACAGAGGGTCATGGCGATCCGAATGATCCGCGGATACCGCACGATCTCTGGGGAGTCGGCGAACCTCCTTGCCGGATTACCGCCGTGGGATCTGGAGGCGAAGGTGCTCGCGCGCATGTACAGCATGCGCGCGGAGGCACGTCGCCGGGGCGAAACCCGCTGCCGCGCCAAATAGGTGCGTGGCGGGATGAGCTCCGGCGCGATCTCATGGCGGAATGGCAGCAACGACTGTCGCAACCGAGGGCTGGGCTCGCTGCCATCGCAGCGGTAAGTCCCCTCTTTGAGGAGTGGCTTGAGAGACGCTACGGCGTCCTCACCTACCGCCTGACGCAGGTCCTCACCGGACATGGAAGTTTCGGGAGGTACCTATGTCTGGATGGGGCGGGAGGAAACGCCCGGGTGTCATCACTGCGAGGACCGCCCTGAGGACACGGTGGAACACACGGTGGGAGAATGCCCTTCGTGGGCTGAGCACCGCCGTGTCCTCAGGGAAGTGATTGGCGATGGCGACCTCTCGCGTCCGGGCCTAGTGCAGGCCATGATGCGGAGCGAGGGGGACTGGGATGCCGTCTCCTCCTTTTGCGAAGCAGTCATGCTAGCTAAGGAGGAGGCGGGACGCGTGAGACAGCGAAGCGCTGCCTCCTCGCAACCCAGTCATCGCGAAGGACACACCGGGCGTCGGGGATCGCGAGACGATCTCCGGCCACCGTAAGCGCGGGCCTGCGGACGGCGAGCATGGGTGGCTCCCCGTCCGACCAGAAACAGACGCGAGCGTACGGCGCGTCGCGTCCCGAGCGCGCCTCAAAGAGCCATCAGACCACCACAGATGGGGCCCAATACGGCTGATGCCGATTCGGAGTCGCGGAGAACTTAACGGGTAACCGGGGCTCCGCCTCGACGCGCAGGACAGGATGGCTTTTAGTCATTCAGAGTCTGACTCTCCTCCTCACCCGGCGGGAGCATTCGATGATTTTCCCCCCTTAAAAAAAAAAAAAACGCATCTGTAACTCTTCGGGTGCTACGGGTGTCCATGGGGTGTCGATTGCTTACACGATATTAGGTGATCAGCCTGTTCATTTTTCTATAAGTACTTAGGTATAAAGTGTTGCATTATTTATCCAAGCAGTTTTTTTTCTTTTCGCAACCGTTGCGCAAACTCCAAAACCCGTACCATGAAGTCACACCTTTACCATGTTATTAAAACTAATATTCTCAGGTATTTATCCAACAATCTCAGCACTAGCTCACAACATTTCACTCAGTTGCATATCAAAATGGAAGTCACTTTGTAGTTTCGTGTCAATTAATATTCTCTGGCATTGTTAAAAACATTCCTATTTGACTACAATACCTATTACTTGATGGTTACCGAGGGCCTAGTACAAGATCGAAACGTGACTGCGTTTAGCCTCCTGATTGGTTGGTTCATTGGAGCAGGCCAATCAGAGCGCCGAACGTCACAAACATGGCGATCACGTTTAACGTAAAACCAAAACGTACTAAGCCCTCTGGTTGCCCGGTAATTGTTATAGTAAAGGAAATGTAATACGGGTACGAGGAATTGTTAGAAACTGCAAGTTGTTTTAGTTATAGTCGATGTTCTTTGATACTTTAATTCATAGTATCCTGTAGTGGATTACGATATTCTGTTCTCTTCGTAAATTTAATATTGTTTCGTACAATTATATTCGGTCATCCGAGTGTTTAAGTGGAAGACTATCTCCAACTGGTTGCTGCTGATTCCCGGGTCGAACAAAGTATTACTGGGTTTAAAAAAGAATCTCATTAGTAGCACCTAGTCTAGAAATGTGCCCGGTATATAGCAATAGGCTCACCCCTATTACATAGGACTCGTAACATAAATATTGAAAAGTGGGTGTTATATTGTATCTATAATGTCATTAAGTGCCGTATGTGCACCTATGCCTACCCCTTCGGGGATAAAAGGCGTGATGTTATGTATGGTATGTACTATCTCCAACGTAGAGTGTTTCAGTTTGGTCTTGTATATATTTTATTGTAGTTAACAGTAGTATTGTTTTCGAAACATGATGTAAGTAGTACCTGCAGTTAATTAATGCTAGTTTAGAAAAAAAATTACAAGGAAAATACCATAAACAAAACGGTACACTAGTACTTAAGTTCGAAGTACGAGGCAAACATATTAACCTTTTAAACTCTACTAACATAAACATAAAGTTTAAAATGGAATGCTAATAAAAATGAACGCCATTCGCTTGTCATATTCTCCGTCCATTCTTTACATAATTTTTATTTAAGACGCTCAAGTAGGTGGTCCTTTTAATAAGAAAACAAAAGGCTGCTAACTCCTAAAGGTAAATTAATTAAACCAGCGCTGAACACTTGCATGCTATCCCACTAAAAGGTACCACGACTTTCATGCAAATATTACTAAAGCATAAATTTATACTGAAGTTATTAAAGTCTTGTCTTACTCTTTGAGATTAGTTGGATAAGTTTATTCTAATATTACATACTTTATTATTAATTAAAATGTTTTTATTTTTACATAACATCACGCCTTTTATCCCCGAAGGGGTAGGCAGAGGTGCACACAGAAGTAACACCCACTTTTCACTATTTGTGTTATGAGTCCCATGTAATAGGGGGTGAGCCTATTGCCATATACCGGGCACATTTCCAGACTCCGTGCTACTACTGAGAATTTTTTAAAAACCCAGTAATACTTTGCCCGACCCGGGAATCGAACCCGAGACCCCTTGCCCGGCAGTCGCACTCGCGACCACTCGGCCAACGAGGCAGTTTTTATTTTTAACTTTTGCAGTAAAACCGGGTTCCCTTCGCCACAATAATCAAGACAAACCTTCATCGTCTAGTTTGTTATAAAGCAAGTTAATCACGAATGTTACCGAAATCCCCCGATCTATCGCCATCCTACCCAAATTTCGCATAAGAAGGCATGCGAGTAATTTGGCCGCCGCGAAATCGACTGCCTATCTCCTATTGGTTTCATCCTTAATTTAATTCTAAAGAGACGTATAGGCGAGGGCAATGAACCATAAAGACGTATGTACTCGTAAGAAAGACCCTAGCATATTGATAGAAGCTATTCTGGTGGCATGCCCCATTGGCTCGCGGGCGAGACCGCTCCATTTTATTATGTAACGAATTGGATAATTTTGTGGAGAACTCCTTTTGTGATTTTGATTGGTGTTTTCATGGCAGCAGTGAGCAAACCCCTTGTCATTCTAAGTTCACAATATTATTAGTAATTTAAGAAGCTTTGACTTGACAAAACAATGAATTGTAACTAAGTGATTTTCAAAGCAAATTATGGTTCAGTTTTAACAAGAAAAAGGACAACGTGTTAGCACTCGATAATATATTCAACATACATAATTATAGCATCACTTGTACGTTTCCTTTAAAGAGTTTATTCAATACACTTACTGCAGCTCACAAATAGCTGTATATGTAAACGGATCTGGAGACGTAAAGATAAGTACAAAGGAAGCAATATTTCTGCTTGATTACATTACAAAGTAATACTGGCTACCGACTGTTTGAGACAAAAAGCCTTCGAACCAATTTTGCATAATAACTTAACGTGACAAAAATAATTGGATTTATGTTTTCTATTTTGCAAGCTTTTATCCTGTACGAAAATATGGGGAAATGATAAAAAATCAACAAGTATTAGTATTCTTTTGTTACGGTAATTATCTTTCTGCTTTGTGGAAAAAAAAACGCTTGATATCTTTTAATTCGCCGATTTTTCATATTGGATTACCATGACTATGGGACTTGTAGGTACTGATATTTAAGGACGTTCTTCTCGGAAATTATATACATTATATAGTATTTAGATATAGTTCAGAATTAAGATATACTTCAAGTCCCGAGTAAACAGGTTGATCATAGGTAGGCGTGCTCCATCGTCGGCCACATCGTTTATCACCAGGCGAGTCAAAGGCAAAATCAAAGCATATATTTCAATTAAACCATAATTTGGTACTTTTGAAACGTCAACAAAAACAAAATAAATAATAGTCTGTCAGTCAGTCCGTCAGTGAAGCTAGGTGAAACTAGGTGCTCATTCCAAAATGTAGATTCGAATGTAGAAGAACGAGCAAGAAACTGCATTAGTTACTCTTATGGCGAGATGGTGACGAAACGTCAACCTATCGAGTATAAAAAAAAATATATATATGACCTATCAAAACTAACTTAAGTGTGTTTATTCATATTTGAAAACAGAACACCTTTGTTAACCGTCAATATTATTTAAACTCCCATTATCACCCACACTTAAAAATACAAATATCTCCACGAACAAAGTTCACTTGAAACTAAGCTACAGTCACACAGAGTTCGCGGGAATAAATTTAAGTAATTTTCTTTTATTTGGTAGAAACTCGACCGTTGCTGTTGGACTGGAAGTTAACTAAGTATCTTGCCAACGACATCATGAAGGCAAGCTTAGTCTTCGCCAAGTCTCCAGTGGTTTGCGAAGCAAGCCGTTGTTTCACGAACGTTGAAATAATAATTTGCTGTTATTGAAGCATGAATTATTGATGCCATGTTGTATTTTTTTTCTGTTATTGGTGGAGAAACTAGAAGTGGTTGCACGTTTTGTTTCTGTTTCTATTATTATCTTTTATGATTTTGTCGTTTATAGTTTTAGAGTGTTTTTGCCGACTTCATTTCTTTTTTTGATTAATAAGTGTTCAGATACTTTTTAAGCTTTGGAGAGCAATTTGTATGTCAATAATAATATAATTAAATATTCTGTTAATGTTTCATATTTTATGCTATTGTTATTGTTTCGATACATTTCTCGAGCGTCTGTCCAACTAAATCTTTTGAGATTACCCCAATTAAAACTAAGTATTAACCAAGATTGACTTTCAATCAACACAATTACCCATTATTTGGCTATCTAAGATAAACTTCGAAATTCCTTTGTTCCCCTAAACTTCAATGTCGGTCGAACAAAGAGTTTAGCCTTTAAATAAACTAAAAGAAAATAAATTCGTCGAATTAGATGTTGAACAATAGTTCCCTATTGAAAAACGAAGACATCCTTTGTTGCTAGCTTCGTTCAATACAAAATTATATTCATGATTTAGCTAAAAGCAACCGCCATTATCCGGTTTGTTAAATTTTTAATTAGAATCGGAAGTTATAACTTGTAAACCTGACATAGGTACCGGTTCAAAGTTCAACCGTAAACTTCTCATTGTTTATACAACTTGGAGTTTGGAAAGCAGGTAAGTTTTAGTACATAGCGGTTTTAATGATCTAATATTAAACGAACGTTGAGGGTATTAATTAAGGATTCCGTGGCTTAATAGCGATAGCGAAATTATAGGCGCGCCTCTAAATGCGATGCCGTGTTATGGTTCAGCGATGCAACTTTTGTGTTAAATTTTAATAAGGCTTTGGTTATATTAACGCGGTGTGATGTTACAATGTGTTCCACGTCATTGTAGCGGTTGTTTTAATACAATATTTACAAGGCCATCTAGATGGAAATTGGAAAATTTACAAGACTATGTTGCTGAATTTTGAAAAAGTTTTCATGATGTTGTGAACATCCACATCGTGTTTGTTACTTGTTACAGGACAGACATATATGATTAAAGTACATTTTACTATGTTTTGTAAAACTTTGGCCATAATCAAATTATATACCTACTGAAAGATTACTGAAAACTAGGAGTAGATAGTTTACCAGTTATTATCACATATGATTATCTCGTCAGAAGCTAACAATACGTGCGTTTTCCGAAGTATAAAATGCTCAGCAAAACATAAAAATCTCGTTGAATTCAAAATCAACGGTAACGTGATAGTTGAAAATGTTTGTAAGCGTTTTTCCGTTGCCAACTGTCAGATTTTATTGGCGTGTTGTCACCAACTAAGCCTGTTCTGTAGCCATAAACCCTGGACGTGCCTAGAAGTGACTAGCAGACGGAATTATTAATGTTTTAAGTTTCTCCTCACAGAAATATTTAAATAAACGGACACCAGAGGTCTGTTTGCGATGCTTTATATCTTTGTAGAATTAAGCCTGGTTGTAGTTCAAAGGGAAAATTGAATTCTATTTACAAAATAAGATGAGTTTTGCTAGTCATTTCAACAGTTATTACAAAATCTTTTTGACGTAGGTATGTTGTTGCTGAGTATTTTTTGAGAAGTTTCTTAAAACACGGTAATACATAAATGAACAAAGACGATTCCGTCCTACTAAACTATTTTCGTAGTAATTTGCATTTACCATTTTCGCTGAGGAGTAGTGACTCATTTTTTTTTTGCTAAACAATCTTTTAAGAATACGTCTTCCAGTGAATAATGTATCCGTTCGAAGAATCGTCATTTATTTGCTGACACAGCACCGTTCAGTTAATCCTACTATGTCAGCTTCGCGACCTCTTTAATCCTTCTTCCCTTTTTGGCAAAGCCCACCGTAGCACACTTTATTCAGATTGAACATTTTTCCTATATTTAAGTTGAGATTTTCGGCATGTTTGGATAACTGCGAGAGGCTCTCACAATCCGGCTTATAAAAACATATGTGGGTAGAGTTTTACCGAACAGATTTTCATTAGACCTCATATTAATTACGTCGCCGAGTTGATCTCAGGTGTAATATCAACTAAGTATCGTAAAGTTTGAAGAGAGAGCAACACTCACGATCAATAGGTCTTTTCATCAGATTAATAACGTCACTTAACTAACTAGAGCCCGAGCGGCGGGCGGCCCGGACTTGCATACTTACCATACACAAGAGCCATTCTCGGGTATCCCCAAGTTATTTGGCGCGAAACTTGTAAGCAGCTTACATTTCGTGCCCCTCCATGGGTAATATTCGCAAAATTACTCGTCTAGTCAGTCTCTGTACGTAGTTATTTGAATAATTGATGCGGTTCTCGTGAGCTCCGGCAAACATTTGCGATCCGCAATCAAGGTCCAACTTGCCTCTGTTACCTCAAAGCTTTCACTCGCTTGCATTTTGATGGGAGATACTGAAAGTGTTTTGTGTGCTGTGTGGAAATGTAGCCTTTAATCTTATTCGTAATGGATTATTTATTCCTCGCCCTTAATTTGTGCTTCATGTAAATGAGGCAGGCAGACCTTTATTTTTAATACACAATTTAAATAAATGAATACTTGATTTATACGTGCCCTTATAGGAGAACTGATTGAATTGATCACAATGAAGCTGGAATCAAAAGCGACGAACAATTTAGTTGTTTCGAGTAAATAAAATGTTTTAGTGAAAGAGTTCCATTTCATTCTGCTATTCTATCCTAAATAAACGGAGCGTTGTACTGGACGTAATGAGCGCAGGAGTCGATACGGGTAAATTGTCTGCACATACGAAATTGTAGTGAACACTGTAATGCTCAATGTTTGCTGTAAATGCTCATTTTGGCGCTCTATTTCGGATTGGACTTGGTTCCACGCAACTGGTTGATAAAACCTTATTTGAAATGAAACGTTCTGTACAACGTTGCTTTGGAGACTTCGGGAAATGTTTATTAGGAATAGATATTGAAGGTCAATATGATAGGTACGTAAATAACTATATTGCAAAGCTGTTTTTAATGGAGGAAATCAGATAAATACTTCTCCCGCCTTGGGTTAGACGCGAGGGAGTGTTAGACTGACTAAAAATCACCCTGTTTTTACTCCTGCTCTTCAAGCCGGCATCTCAGTTAGACCTTCCACGGCTCCGTATCGGGCATCAGCCCTACTGGCCCGATCTGTGGTGGTCTGATTTAGGAAAGGTAACTTTACTTTCTAGTGCTTTCTTCAAATATACAATGAACAATTTACTATTTTGTAAGTCGGCCCACCAAATAAATATATATAAAAGTATGTAGGTGGAGTGCAAGCACATGTACCTCTACCTCTACATGCTGAGCCTTTTGGTAAATCATTATACACGAAGTATTCCATATTGCTGTTTTGTTTTTTAAGTATTTTGTCAAATATTCTGAAATAAACTTGTGACGTACCTAGTTGAAAATATAAATAATATTTCAAGAAAATCGTATTAGCAAAATTAAGTAAAACTTGACATGCTTAGGTTTGTAATTCTGTAACAATATAACTTTGTAATTGGATTATATTATTAAATTTACGTGAAATGATTTAGTAAACTTAAATTTATCTTCTTACGTATTTTGTTTAAATAGATGAGAGCGTAGAAACTGATGTAAACTTCAAATTCAACGTTAAAAAATATCTAAATATTTTTTTTTATCGTTATCATTACAAATTTTCATATTTCATCCAAATAATTAGTCTATTGATATTATACAGTGGGTATCAATATTCCTATTTATAACATTTTGCGTCATACATATAATTAATAGGAATTTATTATAAAAATACTATTGATTATGTTACATTCCAGTGTTTATGTACTGTGTAACTGCTATTTACAAAATATATTCAGTACACACATTTATACAGTAAACAATGTCTGATTGATTGACTAATAAAAAATTAGTTATGAAGTGATTGAGTGGAATACCGACGGTTTTTACAAATATGTTTCTCACTTATCTAAGTGTGTGAGAGCCATGCCTCGGCACTCGGCATGAATAGACCGGCTCGACTGGAGTGATACCACAGCCTCACAGACAACCAACCGGAGTACCAATTACTTCCCACTTCTCCTCGTTCTCCTCAATCCCTGAATACCCAACAATCCTCAAATTTCTAATCCCAAAAGGCCAGTAACGCACTTGTAACGCCTCTGGTGTTCCAGGTGTCTATAGGCGACGCCGATTGCTTACCATCAGGTGATCCATCTGCTCGTTGACCGGCTTATCCCACACATGAAACTAGTCTAGGTATGTAACTTTATGTTTAGTAAAGAATCTAAAAAACACAGTTTTTATCTAGTACATCCCATATAAAATGTTTATTAGTCCTTCGCCGTCCAACTAAAAACAAACATTTAGGTGCAATAAAACCAAAGTGACCACTTTTAGCACCCGTACATCTACCGTAATACAATGTGGTCGCATACTGTTACATATGTCTATTCAACTGAAATAATTCGATGGGCTTGATAAACAGAAGAATTTTACTCGTTGCAAACAAAAACCGCACGGTATTTTAATTAATACGTTTCACAAAATACTAGTTATTTGTTTCAACAGTATCAACGTTTGTTGGGTTGCAAATATTGTTTATACTCATGACGGTAATTTGAGTACGGTATGAGATATATCACTGTGTTGCAATACTTCCATCTACCTTTCATCGTATTTGTAAATACTACAATAAAATCTTGTTTTTATTTTTTTGTCTGTCTTACTGGTGAGATTCCTTATCACGTCATCACCATCTACAAATTTCCACATAATGTCCTAGTGGTGAACATCAGCACTAAACTCGATGTACAGCCTTTCACATCGAACCACTGCCAGTTAGTTTGCAGGCAATGGTCTTTAAAATGAAGCTTGTTAAGCCTAACAAAATTTGTAGCACTTTTTATCAAAAAATATTTACTCATGGTAGATATACTTTTAAGGATACTTACCCCCAAAAAAATCTTCTTAGGGACTTTAAAATGTCGCAGAGAACCTAACGGGTTTCTGGGGCTCCGGCTCGACGTGCAAGAGAAGGAACGGGGTGGTCAGTAAAAGTCTGACACTCCCTCTCGCCTCACCCAGGCGGGAGCAGTCATTTGATGACTTTCCCCCCTTAAAAAATGGACTTTAAAATAATCTATGCGCGCAATAGACCATAGTCTACAGTTCCTACAACAAAACTTACAAACCAGGTGCGATAATAAACTTGTACCATTAATTCAAACTCAGCACTCCCCTTACAAAGCCCAATAGAATTTAAATGGCTTGAAATAAAAAGAGGGTACGACAGTCGCGACGTTCCTAAACACAGTTTAGAAGCCACCGAGACGTCGCGAGCGTGTGACGCATACCAGATTCAAGCAACAAGTGACATCGGCCTTTTATCTCGAACGTTTTTGTACAATCATCCGTCTTGGGGAAAATGCTCTGAGTGGTGTAATTGAAATACGAGGATATGAGATTTTACGACCTATGGATACGTTATAAGTTTTAATTCGGGTTGTCGAGTAGTTTTTGATTCGATGACGTGATTGAAGTTGAGGAAATTATTCTTCGTGACACTCTATATTGAGCTTCGTCACGTCACATCAACAGCCTATAGGTGGCTACTGTGACCAAAGGCCTCTTCTTACACAGAGAAGGTTAACGCATTAATCACCACGCTTGCTCAATGCGCGGTGATCTCAAACTTACCTATAATTATAAATTATAAGCCCAGGTTTCCTTACGATGTTTTCTTTCACCGTTTGTCAGTGGTGTCTAAATAATGTTACAAAGTACATACGAAGAAACTTTCACTTGATCATATAATAGGAAAAATGTGTTATAAAAAAATACAGTTCTTTTCGCACTATTTACCAATAATTACCTATTGAAGATTTCACGATGAACAATTTCTGCAATGCACATGCTTAATCCAGAAAATGAATTCACTAATTTTCAAAAAAGAAAATAACATCATTGTAAAACTGGAAAATGAACTGGTACATTTCAACCTGTATTATCTATTTGTAAACTGATGATGTTTGGTAATCGAATCTCAACCGTTTAATATTGATCGTTGCTAAATTACCAGGAACGAACAATAAATAAAGTATGTATCGTACCTTCCAATGTAAATGCTTCTCTCGTTTCCAGGAATATTAATTCAGATGTTTATTCTTTCTTGTTCGTTTTTAAAAGCTTTATAGGATTTCTTTTCATTAGGCAACGAGTACCTGTTTTACTACCTGCAGTATACAAAACAGATGATTAAACTGTCAAACACCAAGCGGTCACCGGTGACCGCAACCTATTGTTCTATAATTGTGTCTACAAAACCGGTACTCGACGAGTTAATTGGCCAATAAAAATATTGCACAAGATAATACTAACTTTTGAGACAAACATTACCGAAAATTCTTAACTAAGATCTGTCTTGTACCCGTTAACCTTGGTCTATATGGAACGGTGACTATTTCATCAACAGCCTATAAATGCCCACTGCTGAACAAAGCCTCTTCTCACACGGAGAAGGTTTGAGCATTAATCACCACGCTTGCTCAATGCGGGTTGGCGATTACAAACTTATAATTAGAAATTATTAGCCCAGGTTTCCTCATGATGTTTTCCTTCACCGTTTGTCAGAGGTGTCTGAATATTCTTAACGGTGAGTAGATTAGTGTAAATTCTTTACTATTTCTATTCGTTACGTAAATTTATTAGTGCTATGCTAGTTCTGTAAAGTTCTAATCATGACTAGCTAAACTGAGATTCACGATTACGCTGTAGCTTTCACAAGATTACCCTAGCTTCTAAATCTTGGAACACTGTCTACATTAGCGAAAGAACAGAATATTTTGTATTCTGAAAAGATGTCAGGACGACTCAAATATAACGTAGCATCTAATGTGTTGCAGTCTAATGCTTCAGACAGTTGGATGCATCGCGATTATTCCGCCATTTAAAGGTACGTCACACTAGTAGCGGATAGAATGACTTTAATGTAGAAATTTTTGGAGAAAATAAATGCTGTATAATACGGAAGGTCCTGTTAAAGATTTTGGTTAGTTAAATTAGGACTTTGTGTGGAAGGCTGTAATTCTGTTCTTGTTCTTAACATTTGCAAACGAGAGATTTTTTAAAAGGAACCGCTTCTTTACCAAAATCCGCTCTGTTTTCTGTATGACGCAAGCCTCTCGAAACATTTGGAAAATACTCCGTTCCTCGTTAGGTGGGACATGCCTGCCACGGCAAAGGAGCCGCCATGATAAATACGTTTTTAAACTTATTATTAATGTTTCTTTTCCAATATCAAATTCTATATGATTTATCTTTCTCGTTT
Organism: Spodoptera picta; assembly: GCA_038387885.1. NCBI lineage: Eukaryota > Metazoa > Arthropoda > Insecta > Lepidoptera > Noctuidae > Spodoptera > Spodoptera picta. Next base: position 1,256,059 of record JAZHFQ010000686.1, read on the forward strand.
TAAAGTTGTGTCAATGTTTTGAGTGGTTAAATCAAGTATTTCAATGAATTGTAAACTTCGTTTTCCTGGGTTGTTGGCACAATCCGTTTTGTTTCAAACAACTGAGTCCTGACATTGGAGTTGATTAACAATGCCATTTTGGAAATCATAACTTTAATTAAGTAATGTAAATAATTTGAACTGTTTTGCTCGTGACTATAATTTTTCGAAAATTAAAAGTATTGTTTGCTGTCCCTTCACAAATTATAAATGGGTAGCATACGGAGAACGAGTTTTGTTATATTTAACCAGTAGAAGATAACATTCTAAGATTGATTGAGCAAATACATAGTATTACTCTTTCATTCTTTATTGTTTCTCTCCAATCAATTCATACAGTGTATTTACAATGTTTATTTATATCTCATATTTCTATCGTACATGAAAACTGAACAAATTTTACGTTTCAGAAATAATGAGTAGACTCTAAAAGATATTGATTCTGACCTTTTGTAATTGAATTTATTCCAGAATGTCCTTTAATATTTTGTAATTTTTGGTTATTGGAAGTTGTCTACTGAATGAAAAGAATGTCTGAAATAATTAAACCTTATTCTTTTTCTGTGATACAGGGTTTTCCTAGTACAGGCATCTAATTGCATAAGGTCTATATCACTTATTAAGATAATATTTTGTATTTTGCTCATTTTATCATCAATGAAGATTATTATTATTTCAGTTGTTTCGGTTTACACATGAGTGATGTTAAAATACTAAGGAGATTGACAAAGTGTTGTCTTGTTTATTTTTGTTATGACACTCGCAGTATACTTAGTTATTGGTGTCATTAGTAACACGGTCGTATGTCTACTACAAAAATCTTTATCTGGCACAAAACAATGGCACATGAATGTAAAGTTCCCTTTATCAGTTTACAAGCGACCGATAGCAAAAAAACTTGAGGCGGAATCCAGACAAGCACTTAATACATCGTTAAATTAATTAAAGTCATAAACTTCTCTTCCCTCTTCCAAATCAGCATGAGGCAAGCCTTACAAATTTTATTTTTACATCATAATGAGGTCTCATTTGAATGAAAAGTAACGAATTTGTAAGTCGTAGTTTCCACAAGATTTCTGTGTTCCTTCATTTGAATTTATGTTGACCTATTAAAGAACTTTACACGTTCTAACTTCTTCCTTTTTTGTCCTTTAACGACTTTGTTCTGAGTGCTGAGTCTTGAAGTCTGATACTCACTCGTATTTCATAAAGTGTTGTTGGTTTGATTTTAATTTTTCTAAAGTTTCTAAATTATTTTATATGAGTCTAATAGCATAAAAGGTAGAAATTAGTGTCACCTCATCTCTATCTCTTCAGGTATTAAAAAACCTTATGTTGTGTGACCGAGTCTTAATAATGTTTCATATAGTCAGTATTTTGTACAGAATGAGTGCCATTCTATTACCCTTATTTCCGCGCGTTGCCGTTCCGCTATCTAATATGAGTGTTTACGGACATTCTTCGATAGATTTGATGTTCGGATTTTTGGCTTCTGAATGGAACTTCTGGATTTATTCTTATGGAGTATGGATTATTGGAAAGTGTGTGATATTGCTTATGATGTTCGACTTTGACATAGAGATGTAAAATTACAGATGTGAAAACCATCGTTTTTTTTTCTACTCCTTCATTAAAATCTTCTGATTTATTGCGTTGTGGGATCCAAGATAGTTATTGACGTCCCTAGGACGTGCCGGACTTCAGTGTTCCGGTGTTCACATGGTTGTATCTACTGTAGATCCTGGCTTACAGGAGTTGCAATGGTTTCGGAAGGTTGTGGCGAGCTTGTCCCAATAAAAAATTACAGAAGTAAGCGTACGGTTAAGTTCTCCTCGACAAATTGCAATTAAACAGTAGAACGAATATTTACCGTGATTGAAAATGTAATGTATGGGGTGAACACTGATATTATCCCATTGACTTTTTATAAACTTGCTGAACTAGTGTCAGTTGTTGGGGGATGGAGAACGGGGAGTGGTTTTAGTATGACTAGATCATAAATTAAAAACAATTTTTAATTTAATTTTTCTCTTATTTACATTACTAAAGTAAGACGGTATAATTCTATATTATGTTCTTATACGACGTAAAATTATTTATTGCAGTCCAAATACATATATTACAAATTAGATATCCTTTTACCGTATTCATGTTCATTGGCGTGATGATAATAATTTATAAAGGAAAAGTGTTTCATACGTTGTATGTTTCCAGTTTTTTGTAGCTTTAATAGAATATTTAACGGGTTGGGAATATTCTTGGATATAAAAGTATTGCAATATTTTCTTATGTAATATTAAATGATGAGTTATAGGTTCTGGAACTGGACTATATAGGTAGTAAGTTATTAAGTATTAGAACGTCTAGAACGACTAGTAGTCTTAGAATTGGAATAAAAGTATATCTGAGTAAGTATCTCTTAGGACTTCGCACTAAATAAATAAAATTATAAAGTTTTTTTAACTACATGTTTTAATGAATAACCAACTTTGAAGAAAAAATGACATACGAAATTGTACACTACATTTTTGGTAAAGCCCTTAAACCGTTAAATACGAAAGCCCAAAACTAAAAAACTAATTCCAAATGGATAGTTCATAGATCACCATCAAATCTGACTGCGCGAACTTTAACTACGGGACCAGTTACTCCATGATTGGAAATGGCACAACTGTGGATATGTGGAAACGAAATTTTTGGGAAAAGTTCGTCGCCAAAAAACATGGCTTGCAGTGGAAGCTTATTCAGTCCGGCGAAATTCCAAATATTGACGAAAGCGGGTGCCATTGATGTCGGCTTCACAGAGCTATTCGATCACTCAGGATGTCACCTGGCCTCTTTGTCCTCTGTCGTCATTAACTTAATTAAAATACGAGTAAATACTGAATAAAATGCAAGTCAACATTTTTCTGGAAATTTCTTTGTTCCCCTGTTCTTTATGATATTGCCTCGAGGAGGTTTCATTAGGGTAATTGTTTATGTGGCCATCCGAAGCCTTCCTGTAACCCATTCGCCAATATTGGTTTGGTCGGCGTTACATATTTTTATCTCCGTGTTTCTGTTTGATGAAGAAAAAGGTTCTTTGATATTTAAACATTATTCAACCATTATAGATATTTCTTTTTCTTGTGATCAATTATGTATCTGATACTAAAATAGTATCAAATTCGTCAGCAAAATCATCTTAGTAAATGTCTTAAAATATCTTTATCGGATTCAAAGAACTCAAATTGAAAAATTAGTATATAAAATATTAAGGGAAAATTGACTTAAAACCTTAGCACTACGTGAGTTAAAGCTTCTTTACATCAAACGGCATAACAAATTCATACATAATGTAGAAACGGCTTAATGTAGCTGGCATGAGGTCAGGCCGACTTGGCATTAAGAGCTTTCGGAAGGGACTGGGGTGAGGGGGTAGGGAAGGGCACCAAAGTGAATATTACAACAGAGATGTACTTGTTTCACCTGCCATGCCCAGCTCCCTTTGCTGGGAACTACGTTTTGACTCCGGTTCACTGGACACAGCTAAAACCTTGTTAGAATCACGACCATTCAAGGATTATCATGTTCATTGTACACATTACACTGCTATCGGGTGTTAGTGGAACGAACCCTGTTCCTTATTGCTAATGGTTAACCTGTACTGTTCCGGAGTATCAGGACTTAATAGCCGCTAATGTTATACTCGGTGTAACATTATATTAGTTTGTGTTACCGTTATGTTTATTGTAGTACGTGAGGTCAAAATGAACGTTTTTGTAATTTTACTTATTCTTTTTACAAATTACATTTTCGTACCTAATCCTAGTTTAATATGATATCCACTTTAAAAATTATTTCGTTTTTATAAGTAAGCTTCTTGGGACTTAGCTAGTATTGTACGTGTTGGGTATGAAATTAATTTGATCTGTCACAATGAAGCCGAGGCATCATGGCGGCTGTAAGAACGCCGCACCGCGGGATTGGCGACACATTTGCATAAGTTTTGTATACCTACACAACGCGACTTAGTGTTACGTGGAACTAAAAATATTGATGTTATTTTTATTTATTCATGCATTTTTATTCTCTAAAATATAAGTTCCTTTAGAACCTTACTAGTTTCTTGTCAGATGATTTTCAGAGCCTATAATTAGAAGCACCACAGTACTCAAATGGCTGGCTACTTCATTACCTAACAATATCTTTGTAAATATCATGTCTTGAGTCCATACTCAAACAAAGTAAACTTCAAAGCTTTTAACGTGGGATCTGAAAAACACATGGGACTCGTAACAAATGAACAAAGTAGTCTTACCGAAGAGTTTGAGGTCAAAAACTAATTCTTAAGTCGCGGCGCAAAAGTGTTTTGCAAATTGACTGTATAGGTGTTTACTGGGCATCTAGAGTCGAATGAATACATTAAAAGTCGTTTAAAAAACGTAAATATAACTTGTTTTTCACTTACGCCTTAGGCGTCTAGAGTTCCATTTATTTCACAAGCAAAATTCATCAAACTCGGTTCGGTAATGTAAGCGTTACAGTGTAATAAACTTTTACAATAACATTAATCAGAGAACTATGTCAGTCCCTTAATCACCTTTTAGGACACCCAGGAAAAGAACAGGAGTGGGTATTTATTATACTCGATCATCACACGGCTTACACGCCAACAACCTACCCTCATAAAAAATGTTCCCACACAGAGCAAAGACCACTGCGCGTTCCAGTCACCCCTAACTCGTGGGCTTACGCACCCACCGTCAATTAAACTGTCAAACACCAAACGGTCACCGGTGACCGCAACCTATTGTTCTATAATAGGCATGGCGACTATTTTTTAATTATTTGTCCGTCTTTTAGATATTTTAAAAATCTTCGATACGTATTTTTTCTTTTTTCTCGTATCCAAAAAAACATGTAGATATTTTGAGTTAAAATGACGCGTGACGTCACAATTAGGTACGATTTCTCCGTAAGTGTGACGTCAACACCCCCCACTCCCTAACTTTAATGCGGAATAACTACGTATTCTTCTGTTAATTTGATAAAACAAAAAATACGTGTCTGATATTTTCGTGCGATCTTAATGACGGACTAATTACTTTTTTGATTTTTTTACCCTGTCGACACGCCTATTGTGTCTATAATGACGGTACTCGACGAGTTAATCAACAGTCGACATACATATAGGTTAAATCAATTATTACAAACACTTCCCCTTGTTTAATGAGAGACGCGATTGTGAGAGCCTTATCTGCACTTAGAGGAGACAAACATTGTCATTGATGCAGGACTGGGGAAATGTTACATGACTTTTGTGGAAAGATATTTCCTCTAGTATATAATAAAAGTGCTGCACAAACTCCTTACTCCTGCTACTATTAAATGAAAAACAATCTGTCGGATATCTTTCTGAATCGAGAAAACAAGTTATTTATATTTTGCCTATATTGTAAAAATATACCAAAAAATGTACCTAACACATTTTCATAAAACCCATTTTAGCACACGGAACCGAGTCCAGCACGCTCTAATAATTGCCTCACCGAACTTTTAAGATACACACAAGACTTACAAGTAATTTATTAACAATGTCGTCATTCTGCCAGAGGACATTTACAAGTCACAAAGCAAATACGTTTTCGTATTCATTCTCCAAGTAGCCCGGGCCAAAACAGGCCTGGGGATACGGCCTAAGTAAACCTACTCTTGATACTTGCTAACCGCTACAAAGACATAAAGTACCCCTGGTTCGGACCTTCGGAACGTTCTGTTTACGAGGCCAGACAAATATTCATATTTAATTCCTGCTCCAAGCTTTGACTTCACTAATATTAAACAGAAATTCAAAGGACTAATTTAACATTTAAATGGCAAATGTTCGGACAAGTTATTTTTTGCGGGATTTACGTACATGACGTAGTTGTACTCTCGACTAGTCGACTACGAGGTTACGGAAACTTTTCACGAAGTTTGTTACTCCTCGGTCCCCCGTCCTGGCCGAACTATCAATTGCCATCGTTTTGAAATCCACACGGATTCGACTATCTTGTAATACGAAACTCATTTCGTGTTTTGCTCTTGTAACGTATTCTGCAATACGCGGATTATGTTTTTTGGGTGTGCTCGTAAAATCGAGAATTGGATTTATCAGTTCAAAGAATATTATTACTGGAAAATTATTAAATGCTTTTTCCATTTTCGCTCGTAATCCCACCGCTTAAAGTGCACGGTAATCCCTTAATATTGCAATCCTAAAATAAAATATTAAAATCTTTATTTTATTGAAAACGCGAATGTATTTATGATTTTAGTTGGTACCTGCCATGTAGTTTGCTATTGATGAAATGTTGAATATTAAATATGTACCTCTATAATGCGTAATTGAAATATGTAATCTGTCAAAGCTGTAGGTAATACAACGATATTAAAAATCGATTTGTATTATACCATTACGTGAAATGTGTAATATTAACATATCGTAAATCAGCGCGCTGTGCGATATAAATTAGAAACATCATCGCCAATTTACGACACAATATATCGTTTTACAAAACAAATAAAATGAAGCGCTAAAAATTATTATTATTATATTATGATATTATTATATTATAATATTCAAAGTAGAGTAAAAAGTTAATTGTGTTGTAGAAATGAAACTAATTATCCTTCCTGACTATCCCGACATTGCGTTCATCCCTTCACAGTGTTAATCTAAATATCCTATTCTGTTTGTACCTGTAAATTTGGTAGCAAAAACACGGAGTGCGGTCAGGCCGTCCCGACCGACGCTAGCGGACTCAGTATTGCATTAAATAATTAATGATACTTATAATAAATTCTGTTTTTAATTTGATCTGGACCTGACGCCAAAGAGCAGTGTTGTAGGCGCGTGCTCTATCGATGTCGACGAGTTATTTCTGCACGATATTACATGTATTTATGTATTAAGTGCAGCATTTTCTAACAAGTGAAACGGTTTTTTGATAAGACACACTTCATTGTTGTTTGAAAAAAATTGTGTTACTTTTAAAAAATTACAGTATTTCCTAAGCTATACCGCATGTTACATTCCGTCAGTAGTTGTGAATTAAGGAAATTAGGTAAGATTTTCTAATTTGTCGACTAGTCTCTCGTCCCAACACTAGAAACCACACTCAGCCCTTTCCCAGCGCTCCACAAAGAATATTCCGAGCCTGCTTATGAGTGCCACACCGTATGAATTATATGTACGCCAACATAATGCTTCGTCTAAACTCATTATGTACTTAGAATGCACGTTATTATATTACGACATATGAAATGACCTTACCGTTTTAACTAGAGTGAAAAATTTAATCAAGTTTGTTAAAGAATTTCGTATTATATTTTGTTTAAATTAACACCTATGTTATGATTTTGTAGACCGTGGTTACAATCAAGCAGGTATTGGGACGAAAATGAATAGAATTAAAAAATAATTCCATTGTTAGTAAACTACGTTTAAAAAAGTCGACTTCAATCCCCGCTTCTTTTTTTGAAGTCATATAATTAATGTACTAAACTTTCCTTTAAGTGTAAAAGACACTTTCTAAAAACCGTATTAAAAGTGGTTCAGCCAATCGTGAGATAATCGCGCACACAAACATACATAATATATAAACAGGTCAAACATAGAACCTCCTTCTTTTTTGAAGTCGTTTAAAAATAACATGAATAGGTAATATTCTTTAGTGCATCCAATGTTCCCAATACATATTTTCTTAGCATTTAAATTTCCCAATGTTGATAGATTGATATCTACAAGAAAACTAAACAAACCCTCAACGAGTAAACGCATCTGAACCAAAATACGAAACAATACCCATTTTCGATCTAAACATCGATGCATCCCGTCATTTTGATCTCGGCCTCTGTTCTCTTGCCCGTCATTATCAATGCGTACGTTCGGTTCGGTACCGTTGCATTTCACTAAAATCCCGATACTAAGAACTCGTGTTTCCGATTTAATCAATAGAAATGTTCGGTTTATTCAGTCGAAATTTTGTTTTCATATTACATGCTCTAATGGAGTCCGCAAAATGGGAAATGAATTAACGTACACTGCCTGCTTTCATTAATTATAACGATTTTGTCCGAAGCACCATCAAAATTATGATTTAATTTGAACGCGCTTCGATATCAGACAATGTGATACTTAGTACTCGCGTTGTGTTGGCAACATACAGCCTGCAGTTTATGAGATTATTATCACCTTCTATATTTGGCATATCTGTACAATCAATAACTAACGAGGTAAGCGCATGTGTTTTTAACACTAATCTGCGAAAGTTAGGTTGTTATTTTGTATTTATTCAACCTTGTCTGCATGAAGGTCATAAGCTATCTAACATCATGAAGTACGCGTGTAAGCCTACGAGAAAAAACTAGCCACATTTTCACTTAAAACGTTTTACTTGAATCGTCATTAACATTGTACCAGTTGAAACGAACACATAATTCTACTTTGTATTCTACAAAACAAATATTTCGACGGCAAAGAAGACTCTGTATTTTATAGTTCTCGTTTCTTTTCGAATCAAAATGTTAACATTTCGTTTTGTTTATTTGTTGGAACAATGACTTATTCTGCGTCCGTCATTGTAACATGTTGACATCCTTGAGGCTATTTCTGTTCCTCCAGCAACCTTACCAAGGCTTTTCGGTCGTTTATTTTACTATACGGCTCCCTAAAGAGATAGTAAGTTCGTACACAAAGAATTGTTTGCGAGAAAATAGTTGATATATTCCTACCGCCGTGACTTGAATCGGTTTTAGCTTTCGTATTTCTTTATCATAGCCCTAAGAGTACATTTACAGAATTAATTTTCCGAGTAACATCAACTTGAGTTACTAGAATTAGTATAAAGTCAATGATTACTCTCATCTCACCGCAAACAACTTAAAATCCAAGCTATCATCATACAAAACACCGTAAGTTAGAACATAAACACCTGATCTTAGTTTAATTCAGCTTCAAAGTTGAGTAACGCTCTCAGGGCCCGAGTTAACAACCTCCATGCGTGAACATTAACTTACATGTGATCGTTAAAACTTCACTATAACGTCACACCTGCGTCACCTGGCTCGTCTTGGAGGTTCAGCTAAGCGCGACCATGCTGCCTACTGCCTACCCGTTACACTGCTAATAGCAAATTACCGCGTATACGATGCATGCCGCGGCAAAAACCAGCTCACTGCCGATAAGTACAAAAAGTGCATTTCAAGCGCACCATGTACGGTATCCAACAAAGCGTAAATGCCATGGTCAACCATCGTAACGGCGTGATCGGCCCGATTTTTTTGTCGTAATTTATGCCTTATTAAAACAATTTATTCGGTTTTGTTCTCGGATTCCACGGACGATTTACTTGCATTACGATGCGCTTGCTTTATGTTTTCTTTTCGCCGTCCGTTATTTTGCATTTTTTTTGTCGTGTGCATCGTTGATGTGGTTTTCGGTGGCGCTTCAGTAGTGCGGTAACAATGCTTGGTTATTACGTGTTTATGTAAATATTGTTTAACTTGTGTTAACTAACTGCACCAAGGGCTTACTGTCCTGGGATCGTTGGGTGAAACTGATGCATCGAAAAGTAGAGTTTTTATAATAATAGCCTAACTGGTCCGAAGGGTCAGGTGGAGTTGAACCTGCAATTAATTCACCCAACATTCATTATTATGTTGGAACATTGTTATTCTTGTTAAGAATAACAATGTTCATATCTGATATTTATTTTCATTTAATATTATTAATTAACAAAGTAGAAGTTTTGCTCTACTCGCTATTAGATAGTTCTTGTAGTATTCTGAAAACTAAGTTCAATTTACTGAAACCCGTAGTGAAATGAAAATAAATGTTATTTTAGGTTACGAATGAAATCAAGGATACTGTTTTTATGTCAAACCTTTCTTCAATTGATTTTCTTTAAAATAAGCCAACATTTTGTTCAAAAAATTACAATTTAGCCTTAAAATTGAAAAAGTTTCTAGTAACAAAATATTAACCAAGGTTCAGTAATGACTTAACAAAATAAGAGCACAGGCAGTTTATTGTAAAGATATTTTAATTAAGAAAAAACACGCGATAATCAAACCGTCCAGCTCATTCTCATAAGGAATCACATACATTCAGTAATCCAAATTACGCACATTTACATAACATTATCCTAAAAACGAATGCTAATTTGCACAACACATTTAGTCATCGCATTCTTTTATGGCGGCCATCTTGGATTATCAGCACCTGTTTGTCTAAACTTAAATATCCACCATAATCGTATCACATTCACAATCAACTGAATAAGGTTTCGTTCTCACAACCCAATGTTAAGGTCACGTTACATAACACCGCTCGTAGACGGCTTGGCGGCGTGCGCGCAGGGTCAACGACCGGGGCCCGCGCGGGCGCACAGCCTAACTTTGAACTGCGGAATTTGCACTCACATGCCTTCTAGTTACACATACATGCGCAGTGATTCACTACGACGACGGAGTGGGGATAAATATTTAGGCTCTTGGAAACGTATTGCAAGTTTTGACGCGGAAATTATGGCTAGCTACGTACCCAGGTTACTAATGTGTGCGCGCAGCTGTGTGTTTAGTACCTACTATTTATAGCTGCTGTAAAGATTATGAGGAAAATGCGATAGTAATTGTGTAATTAGACTGAAGTAGCTGGCTTTTGACGCTCAGACACAAAGGTAGTACATACTATTTTAGTAAGCGTACTTAATATACTAATTTAGATCTTAGACCGAAGTTTTATAAAGATATTTATAGACAATGACTGCTATCAAATACATTTCAGATGAATAACCTAAAATTTTACTCATCCGACTTCCAGATGAAAATAGTTCGTAAACTATAGGTGCGTAGGTGTATATTCCATTGTAATGATGACACAGAACCTCCATCTTTCATCCTAGATACGTTAATCTCATTAGTGTACCTACAAAGACGAAGCGTCAACATGTCTTGGCTGTTGACGAAATGAACTCACGGTTAATGTCAATACCTATATGAAACTGGGTTGGATATCTACTTATATTGTTAATGGTATTCTAAGATACTAGTAGTTTTAAAGTGAGGCATTAGGGAAAGTAATTAAGTTAAACCAAAAAAACAGATAGAAAATGTAGTAGGTATTTTTTATCCAATGGCCTACCCATTACCATAATATGGAAAATTATTCTTGAACCTTCCGACCTTAAGGTGGTGCAGAGATGAAAGTGACTAAGCAAATATTAATAATTTTATTAATCCTCAAATTCCTAAGTCTCAAAAGGCCGGTAACGCACTTGTAACAACTTGGTGTTTCGGGTGTCCATGGGCGGCGCCGATTGCTTACCACCAGGTGATCCGTCTGCTCGTTTACCGGCTACTATATACATATATAAAAAAATACTTAGATAATTAATGTTTTTCACAGTAGATGAAGATATCTCTGCCAATAATAATTCAGTTATGAATCAAACTGCGCCATCTTCATCGAACTTTTAAAGACATATTAGGTAGAAATAGACAATTTGTTCCCAAAACCTTCCTTCAAAATGGAATATATTTTGTAAAACATGTGAAGTAACCACATTATCTAATTACCTCAGCTTGATACACCGATCATCGGAATTAATTATGAATGCTATCGAAAACAGGCACGTTTGAAGTGTTGCCTTTGTAGGCAGGAACTTAGTAATCGACTAATCAATTTGTGACGATCCTGTTATGCTTGGTCTTATTGTAGTTTGTGGAGATAAATTGTGTATAATTTTTCCTAGACTCCTGTGGCGAAGTTTATTTTCTAATGGTCGAAAAATGCTGCCTCGTTGGCCGAGTGCTCGCAAGTGCGACTGCCGAGCAAGGGGGTCTCGGGTTCGATTCCCGGGTCGGGCAAAGTATTACTGGGTTTTAAAAAAATTCTCAGTAGTAGCACGGAGTCTGAAATTGTGCCCGGTGTATGGCAATAGGCTCACCCCCTATTACATGGGACTCATAACATAAATAGTGAAAAAGTGGGTGTTACATTGTAGAGGTACAGTGGCATAATGTACACCTCTGCCTATCCCTTCGGGGATAAAAGGCGTGATGTTATGTTATCTTAGTCGAAAAATCACTGATTCTTTTTTAAAATTGGATCGGTCTAAGTTTTAGAAAGAAACCTCATCTCAATCTAAAGATTGATATCCGTTAACGATGTTACTTTGTCAGTTGGTTTCATGTATTCTGGGTAAAATGTATTAGGACGTCAATTTAGTCACGGTTTTTCGAAGATAATTTTAAATTTTCTGCCAATTATTTTGACGGTTCTTACATTATCATCTCCCGTTCCTAAAACTCCTAAAATAATAAAAGCATAAAATAACGCTACTAAAATATAAACTAGAACTCATATTATTTTACTACTAAACACTAACAACAGTTTTAATGTAAGCTTTGTTACTGAATTTAACTATTACTCATAACTTGATATTTATACGGTTCACTATTATAACTAAGTACCTATATAATAAGTTGTAAATATTAACTAATTTTCTGTATATCTCCTGTATCTATTCATTTAGAAGCTGTAAAACCGCGGGCTTCCCTAATCGTTTTGTCTAATTTGAAATTAAAACAGGTGTACGGGGATTCCACGTTAGTCCCCTAAACCTGCTTTATAAGTAGATTATGCAGTAAATGTTTATAATTAATTACATACACTTGAAATTACAGTATAAATACTGAGAGAAATATCTTAGATATAAGTTTGGTTGCGTTTATATCAATACAGAAAGTTTTTTTATCTGGCATAGTAACTACGAACAATATTTTAAACAAAAATACAAGCGAGCTTAAAATGGCTATCAACGTTGGAAGCTAACATTGTCGATAGAGTTCACGGTCAGCGTAATAGAGCTGTTCATTACATCTCATCGAATAATCGCTTGTTTAAATAAGATCCCCCCTCGACTCCGCGCACGTTCCGCGTGCCAACAGCATGTGTGCGTCCAAATCCGTTCTGTTTACTCATTGGCCACTAACGAGTATGTAATCTGTGTCTCGGAGAAAAGATCCTAAAAGTAAATAGTGTTCGACGTTAAAAGGTGCTTAATCCCCTGTAAGCGTGTACAACGGGCTTACACCGTGCCTCTTCAGATGTCCTCTCTAAGGAAAGCCGGACCTCCGAGATCAATGCGATTTATCCCAGTTATCCCGCTAGAGAGTTCCGCAAGATAATGCCTCTTATTTGCGAGTCGTCGAGTCGCCAATTTATTTTATTACGCTCATTTTCTTTGTATAATATACTAAGATGCTGCCCTATTTAGGTTTATACGACAGATGGTCAAATATTTCAGAGAACTGCTAAAAGCTCTCGTAAATATATGTACAACTGTCTAGGTATAAAACTTTTTTTCAAAATGTCATAAAATAAGTTCTTAAAAATGTTATCTTCATGACGCATATATCAATTTTAGTCATTATTATTATCATTGGATATAACTTCATCTAAACGAATTTGTGAAAAACAAGAAAAGCTCATGAAATAATAAAATAATACGAAAAGTTATTTATTTATTTATTTATTTCAACTCTTACAGTTAACATTACAGGTAAATTATATAACCTAATGCGTTAGTGTGGCACCTTATACGACATTTACTTACATTTACAAAACTAACAATAACAAATTAACAATACCCAGACTAATAACAGCAACTTAACACTAAAACTATATCTACTACTCTAACCTATTACACAGTATATATATAAAATAATCTTTGCGAGTTCATTGAACTGACACGCAAATACATCTATTACAGTCTGGATTTGGGAATTGCTCGCGTCAGAGGCGTTTTGGCCAGTAGGTTGGTCCTGGCAGCCGGGACGGCCAGCAGCGGCAGGCGCCGGCGCCTCCACACATAGCGGTCCGGAACACTAAAGCTCAAGAGCTGCAGCACTCCGGGGTTGTGTTGCTTGCCGTGGAGTAACTTAATTAGGTAGACGACCAGTGTGAACTGTCGCCGCACGCCCAACTCATTGTATGACACCATACCCAGTGTCATACAAAGTTGCAGCATAATGGCGGCTGGTAGTGCAATGTTAGTGTTGTTTAGAATAGCGTAAATGTGTCGGTGTCGGTGTGTGTACCGCGGAGGCTGAGCTCGCGCGGCGCAGGCGCCCAGGTGAATCAGGTGGGCCCGCCCCCAGCGCCCTCCGCGCGACGCGGCGCACCTGCCTCGCCGCTCAGTCCACCGCCACACGCCGGCCTGGCGACTTGTGCTCCGTGCACGACGCCACTCTCTCCACACTCTCGCGAGCCCTGTGCGACGTTTCTCGCTTCTCCCGAACGCTCAGTTTCCCGCTCCTTCGCGGCGACCCGGCCCTTCCTCAACTAAAACAACTCGAGTTTCGGCACTTTCCAAGGCACTTCGCGCCACTTTCGAGAACTTGTGGAGTTCCCGCGTTAAGTTGAAATTAATTTCGAAGCGACCGCGCTTCGGATTATTCGGTGGTCGGGCACCTCGGTCGTGTCGGGAAGTCGGCGGCGCGCGTGGCCGTCGGACGGTTGGAGGTCGGCCGCGGATGCGGTCGTGAGAGACGTGTGCGAGGCCTCGAGGAGGCCGCCGGCACGCTGTTCCCGCCGCAGCTCGGGTGCGTGTCCTACGTGACGCCGTGCGCCTGCTGCCCGCCGCTGTTCCTGCAGCAGGCTCCGCACCCGCACCCGCTCCCGTTGCCGTTGCCTCTTCCGTTGCCCCTTGCCCTCCCTCTCCAAGCCCTAGATCCTCAAGTCGCTAAACACCAACGGCTGCTGCTCTCTAACATGGTAAGTCCCCGCTTGTGAGCACTCGACCGATAAGTTTCTACGAGTAGAGAGCACAACGCTACGAAGTTGCGAACAAATGGATCTGATAATAACTCTCTCGGGCCGCAGACTAATGTATAGCGATACAATCGCGCCCTCCATGCCATGAATGCCGCACGAGTATCTCACTGATCAAAACTTCACACAACAAATAAATAACAATTATATTTATTGCGTAACATTGTCTAACAGCGACACTTTCAGATAGGCGCGCACCAACTACTACTTAACTTGGCTCGTAACAACTTGAAGTTTGCACGCATAAGTTAAGCATATTAACGTCTCCGCTGCGAATTTAACTTGGGGTAATTGGTCCTTCGGGAATATTAAAATTAATAGATCTACTTCTGGCACTTCATACTATAATTCTAATAAGTCTTAAACTTTCGTAAACTTTTAATTCGGACTTTAAATGTGACGTCCAAGTTGTAAAAGTAACATAATAAAATTCGAAACACTACAGTAAGTAAAGTCACAAAAGTCGAGTACCTCTATAATAGTTGATAAAGTTACGAACTAATTTATTACAATGTTATTTTCATGGGACTTCACCGAAGAACTAATCTTTTCATTAATCTGAAGGGTTAAGAGGAAATCTTTAAACCGTTTTTCCTTCAGCTGATCAGAGTTTGTTAGTCTAACCAAAACATTGTTTTAACTCCTGCCGCGAACGAAGTTCGTCAATGTAAACTTTTAACACAATTCCGAATGCAATCCCAAGAGAAGTTAGGAAAGGCGGAAATCGAACAGAGCGGTCGTCTGCAGTCAATGACAAAATCAAGTTTTGTTTACGTTTCGATTGAGATTTCTTATCTCGTTTCCGAGGTATCCGAGTGCCGAGTGCCGAGTGCCGAGTGGCGAGGCAGCCCCGCTAGCCGCGCCCAGCCTAGGAAAGTAAACGCTGATGACAGAAGTTTGACTTAAATGGAAGTCGTATCAAACTTTTCTCATTAAGACCACCCGTCAAAGGTGTGTTTATGTTATTTTAATACTTGTGCGCAAATCTGATTCGGTCTCTCCACAGACGAATAGCTGTTCAATTTTAATATATTCAGCCCCCGGAACAATTGAAACAGCTAATTATTTTCTGTATTGATCACTGCTCCAAGTTTAAATTAATTGCCAGCTTACCGAAGTGGCAGTTTTAATTAAAACGATCTTTGAGTCAAAAACAAGCTATTATTGCGATGTGTTGTAATTTTAAAAGTAGGGAGGGTAAAGAGGTATTTTAGCGTAAACCCGTCACATTTGAATTACGGGATGTGGTTCGCCGAATCGATACTAATATTCATTTGAATAAAATCGTTTAAATTTTCATCACGTTCGTCAATATTCAGAGTTCGCGACTATAAACGTAACGGCTCGCAAATGTTTCCAAAGAATCAGGAACCATTACCATGCTAAATTTCTTCAAGGAAGTCTGTGCTAGATAACGGGATACGCCGTGCGTAAATGCCTAAGTCTACTTGCCTGAATTTTGTTCAAGCCGTACAGAATAACGGCATTCATAATTTATTTCATGATGTTAACCATATTTAGTTACTGAGCACATCCTTACAATTAAAGATTCAACGTTTCCTAAATAGATAAATGTACAGAACTTGAATTTGTACGTGTCATTTGGTATTACTCTTATAAATTGTGTGAGAGATAATCCTACATCTCCTAGACAGTATAAGTTAAATTTGACATTCGACAAGAAACTAATAATTCAACGGCGGCGGCATAAAATTCTCATTCATAATAATCGGTTATTCGAAACATTTAAATAAAGTTCTTGTATCCGTGTTAACGTGCCGTGATTGTGTTTATGAGGTCGTTACCTTTAAATAAAAACCACCGTAACGTTAGAGAAAGCAAAGAGAACAGACTATCTGCTTGAAATATACGTATTTATGCCTTGAAGTAAAATTATCCTCGGTAATAATGGAAAAACGCAAGCTGGATATTTCATTTCCAAACCAGAAGCAGTATTACAAGGAAATCTGTAATTACTTAAAGTTTTTAAAGTGAATGCAACTCGTAGAAAAGTTCAATAAAATAAATTTTTGCGCTCGATGATCAGCGGATTTCTTTGAATTCGTTTAGTGATCAACCAAAGAGATATATCGCTCATAAGTGAGATATAATTGTAATCATTAACAAAGCATAAAATAATGCAGTAAATAATATAAATAATGGCAGAAGTACGTGCAGCAACATCGCGTGGTGCACCATTGTATCAGTTTCTCCGCAATTTCGTTTGAAAGTCGCTCCGGTGCGACCGCGCGAAACGGTATTCGCTACACAACTATGCACCTAATTGCATTCATACATCTAATGAGTGTATTAATTCTAATTCAACAATCTATTAGTGATGCAAAGAACGGATTCTGTCGCGTGATGCGATCTGATTTAACGTTGTGTGACCGCCAGTGATCCGAGTTTCACCACTCTGCTACCTACTATGAATTTCTCCTGATTTTACAATAACAAATTAGTAGTTCGCATGTCCCGAGAGACGCTCCAAGGAGGCAACGGTAATGCCTTTGAAATTAATTAATGAATTTCAGGTGTTTCGTGAGCAAAAATGCAATAATGTCGTGCAGCGAAATATCTCCAGCGATCCGCAACGTGCTTTTCTTTTAAAGTCGTTATAGTTATAAACCTTCGTGTTAGGTAGCCGACGGAATTATCATTGTTATAATGAAATTTCCACATTTGGCTCATTTGTCGTGTTTATATCATGCATAAAGTTGAAATAGGTGTAATAATACAGACTACGGTGGCCGTGTCATGATAAAAACATAGCTTTTACGTAAAAATAAAATAATAATAAAAATATTTGTTTCGGTAATGTCGGGTTTTCATGGCGGATTTTACAATGTTACGAACATTTCCACGATAATGAGGTAGGTTTCAGGAAAGCAGTAAAAAAAAGTTTACATCGTTGGAATGCTTTTTCTGATTTTCTTTAAGCTCCTCCAATATCTGGAGATTTCCATTGAAAAAGTTTTCTTAAATCATGATTATTTAAAACTGCAGCGGTTGTTCAAAATCGGAGCATATTTAGTTGGAATTAAATGAGTATAAAGCAAGGCAGACGCATTAAACAATGGGCCCGAAGTATTTACAGCTAGGGCGGCTGTGCGTATTTGTTATTCTTTCCCGGGGCGTGCGTGCCGCCGCGTTCGTTAAGCCTCCTCATAAACAGTTTTTAAAAACGATGAAACTAGTTTTACACTTTCAAGCCACTTTTGTGTTCACAGTGAATTTTCCACGCCGCTCGGTACCAATTAAACATACGAGGAAATTACTTTGGTCACTTGCAATATTTTACACAGTCCAATTAGTCAAATTAACTCAGTTTACCGAAAGATTCAGTATTTTTACGCTAATAAACATGTTTTGTTTTAATTAAAATGTGTTGATTTATATTTTCTGATGATTATCAACTATGAGGAAAATAAATTTCATTACAGTGCTAGTAAATATAAATGAGTTATTGAAACTACGGAATTTCTCACACGCCACTTTATAATACACAGCATCTGTTAAAAGAACACAAAAGTTTCATTTATAATCATCTTAATCAGCGCGAAGTATGTTTTTAAAGTAAATATTTTTTTCTACGGGGCCTCGTCTGGTCATTTTATGGGCTCACATAAAAACGTCCGTACGCGAGGGGCCCTATTGCGTCACCATGAGTGTCGAGAAAATTTGTATAATAATTACACGTAGCTTAGATCAAAAGCGGACTGCGATTACAAATGACTAACACACAGTAAAATTAATCAAAGTTTTTTTCTATAATCGACTTACAAAAACCGTGATCCATTAGTTATAATGTTAGGAAACAAGTTTAAGCGATTATCGACTTGAACATGAAACTTAAATAGGTCCCTTGGTACCAATTTTGTTTCTAGCGTTCGCCTGAATTTGCACAGGTTGGCAAGACTCCAAAAAATGTTCAGACTCAGCCTATCGCAGTCGATCCTCAAACAGACCGCTCCCAAAAAGGGAGGTACTCAATATTTTACGTTGCAATACTTATCCTACGAACTAGATACATTATGAAGAAAGATATACGCATAGCATTCCTAGTACCTCTACTTATGTGGCGCTCCTCAAAGACTTAAAACCACAAGACGCGCTTGATAACTCTAGAATTAACGGAATGTCTTAAAGTAACTCATATACCTGCGTATCAAATTGATGTTTAAGTCCGATACGTGTTACGGACATGAATTAATAGTCATGTAACTTGTAATACTACATTAAATTTCAATCAGAATATAAGAACAAAGGAGAAAATTAATAATTTCGACTTCTACGCCAATACATCGTTGTCATTCGAATATTCACATTTTTATCAATAATCACTTAGCCTTCAAATTGATTTCTTTAAAAGTAATTACAGGATGTACTTGTGCTTTCATCGCTACCGCCCACAGATTGGACCAATCCATAAATAATATAAGGTCATCGTGCCGACTTACAAACCGGAACGGCCGTAGATTCAAGTGTCTACACTAAAAAACTAGCCTCCGAACTATTTGTAGACAACCTTCCGTCATTATTAACCACACATTGTGCTACGATAGACATACTTACTAGACTATTAGTTATTAGTGTAGAATTTTCCAGAATATTCGTATTGCAATCAATTTAATTATCATGGGTAGGTCTAAAATCGTGCGAGAGTAATCGGGGAATAAAAAAATTTTGTTAATTTAATTTTTTAGTTAGGAAAGTAAGAGAATGGTTAGGAGAAATCTGAAATTATCATCTTGAGGATAAAAATCACTAAATATTTTCACTCCTTTATAGAAAAAAAAAAACATATAATAATATAATCATTTATCTTCGAGTAGGCAAACATAGCCTGTGTAGTGGCGTGGATAACACCAATTAAATAATAAATCATGATTTAATACGATTTCACTTTGAATGCTAATTGTTCTGATATTCCTCGAAATCATTAGATATTCCTGTGAGGCACATTGTAACAGGCTTCTGTAATCCGTGTAATGAAGAAATAATTAAAGTTTAATGATTAATCAAAACTGTTCTAAAACTATAAACTCACTGTATTTGATCTTTTAAGAACAAAATGAAAAAGACTCTAGTTACTGCAAAGCTTTATTGTTTTTTATTTGTAGCGTACAATTTAGATGTTATCTAAATACTACACAGAGTTAAGTAATACTACTGATAAAAAGCAAACAATAAACAACTACTACCAGATTCGAAAAGCTAGCGTTAAAAACAGTCGCACGAAACGGAGGATTCATTCGAAACGGAAACCACAACGTTGACACCAACGTTAAACACAAAAACATCGTCGTAATAGCTTTATTAAAAACTGCACCACACTACATTAGACCTACAAGCCGAAACCGAGGCGACATTTTTAAAAATATTTCACCACAAAACTGGAACACTGTACTAGACGTCAGGGTAACGAATTTTTCTCCCTAATTACTTGGTGTCAGGGCGATTGTGCAGGAAATGCCCCGGCGCCGGACAAAGGAGTCCGGGACGTTCATTAATAGGATCTTTCTAACTGCAATTTCGCTGAATAAAACCCTCGTCCTCCGAGGAAATATTAATATCGGGCAATATTCAACCCGCCGCGTTAATAGTTATAATTTGTTTGTTTTTGCGCTAGAACTGATGCTGATACAATCGCGTTGTTTTGTTTCGTTCTTTATGATAGTGTAAATACAGTCGGCAACAAAGCTTTGAAGCTTACATACACGTTGTTTGTGAAGCAATATGTCAAAATCGTACGCGGCATTACGTTCCGTCGCCGGTGCTACGTAAATGCCTACTGTAAAGTTTGCGAGGCCCCATGCTGAGGCGGAATTCTTTTAGTTTCGTTGCCACATCTCCTGGATTTGTGTATCAAGCTTTCTGAGGGAAAACTCGGCTTGTTCTGCATGTAGTTTTACAAGTGAGAGATATGAAATGGAAAATGTTTAACAGTTACTTATCAAAAATAATTCATTATAAATGACTTGTACTGAAAATATTTCGCACAATTCTCTAAAATTACCGAACCCTTTAAAAATACAATGTATAATATTAACTTAAACAATAATCCTCACTGTGCACCTTAGAAAAGACAATAACTTCTTACTTTTCCGAGCCAAAAAGCGATTTTCATTCAACAATTGTTTCTGATGCTGTAACAAAAGACTGAAGCCTGAACAGTCAAGAGCCGTCACTACATAAGAAAAGAAAAACTGAAAAAATCCTCTTCATGATGCAGGTAGGTAATGAAAAGAAATGGGAAGCCAACATAATGAAAGCCTCTTCGTAAGCTTATTAACTCTTCCATTTTAACTTGCTGAAAATTCCTATTCTTTTATTGTACCTGTAAGAAAATATCAAAAAACCTAAGACCCTTTAATACTCTTAACATTTACTAAAGCATTGTATGAGAATCATTAAAAATTACATAATTATTTCTTGGTGATCAAAAAATGGGAAGAGCCAAAATAAACCTTATTACAATACTCTTAAAAATCAGTAAGGCATTGAACACGAATCACTAGTAATATTTAAAAGAACACTGTAATTGTTTTAGGTGATTAAAAATTTCAAGACAAAAAGAATAAGTTAAGTAAGGCGTGGAAACGGATTCTCTGAACAATTGTTATTCTTAAGTATTACCCATACAATGTTAGGAATTGGGTATTAATTAAACTTTTTTTTTTATTTTAACCTCTCACGAAGTCTTCAATGTATCACCTTGCTCAAGCCACATAATAATTATAATGAAGTACCATAATTAATTGCAAGTTTTATTCACAACTAAAACACGGCTCTCCAACAAACTTTTCACACTGTTCGCTTAAAATGATGAATATGCTTTTATACCTTGAATGTTTCAACATTTTCTCTAAAAGTATCTCGGACTCAAAACTATTCACTACGGTTTTAAAAACTTCATATTTGCTCTTGTATTTTGTTCGACCGTTGAAGTAACTATGAGTCCTCCATTAGGATACGATGGAGTGGAATTCCTAAGGGCAAAACAATATGAACTCTATTTCTTAAACATATTATAAAGGATTGAAAGTTTTTTGTCTGGAGGGAGCCAAAGTTTTTTAACACTCAGTGCTGCTAAAACAATAGTTTCGAGTCTTTTTTCCATTTATGACTTTCAATGTTTGTAGTTTGAACAGTTTTTAATATAGTTTCGACAAATTGATTAAAATAATAGAACAGAGTTTAAAGTTATTTCATTTACCCTTTCTTCAGTCCAATATTATTATTTGATAAATGAATGATTAAGGATCACAGTCCTATCCTAAATCTAGCGTATCAGTTCTCAGAAAGTCCTTGTAGAATTTTGTGGAAAAACCTGTGTAAACATTCAAATGTTCGACCATTAACGACAATATTGGTTTACGGGGGACCAATAACGATCTCGATATGGAAAACTATGGGTCGGTATTGAATCGCAAGGAGTATTGCGCTACGAATTTGCGTATGGATGCGAGCAATATTTCCAATATTTTCACTTTTATTTTGCGGCCAGTGTAATTATTGGATGTGTTCCTCTTTGAACGAAATACTATTTAAACTGGAACTAGATTTTCTAGAGCAGACAGTATTGTATACACCCATGTTAGTATACTGTTATATGACTCTTGAAAGCAATAATGACTTATCGAAAGTCTACGTGTGAGAGACGTGTCCTTTAGTTAAATGATGTATGAACACTAGATTCTTCTGTTCGCTGTCAAATGTATAAGTAATTTTGAGAAAAAACGTCCGAAGGTCATCCGAGTATTATTATATTTTTTTATTAAAACTAAGCGCACACTGTTACCGAAAAAATATTCGCTATAACATTTACGAGTAGGTACTTTATTAAAATATTTTCATTTGAGACAAAGTTTGTACTGTTGACAAAAATGTTCGTAATCCCCGCGATAAAAGGTGAAACGTGTGTTCAAATAGTACAGTCTGTTCAAAGATAATTATGTTTTGTATTTTATTCTTTTATAAAAGCTAGCAAATGTGTAGTACTTTAGTGGGATGGTGTATAATAATCACTTTATCTTGAGTAAGTTACTAGTTGTATTAGAAAAGTGACAGACATATTTTTTCAAAATGTAGTGCAGTTTCCAGATCTTTTATATCTATATTTTGTCTAAAGACTTTATCATGAGATGGATAGAAAGGAAAGATGTAATTCAGTTCATGAAGACGGTAAATTGTTTCCCCATTAAATCAGTATTCACAGGTCAGTATAATAAACTTAAAAGCTGTCACACCGCTTATTTTCCGTTCAGTATCACATCCAAATGTTATTTTAAATGTAAACATTTCACGAAATTGCGGTCAAACACTTATTCGTAACATTTACGTGCACTGAATACTACCGCGTGTAACGTACAAGGCATGACGCGAAATACTTCGAAATTTTATCAAACAATTTCATATAAATCCTCCAAAACATAAAATATTGGTTTTGAACAATATTTTTACTTTCATTTTCTCGTGTGAAGCGATAGTTTTGTTGTTTAACCTTCTCGTGAGCGGCCATAACTCTTGGAACAATGGCGCGCGGCCTGTCCAGAAATAGCTGCGGAAAACAAACACGGCTGCGGACACCGCACTCCTTGCGTACAACGCTAACTAACACTATAATCTTTACTTCATTTATACACAAAAAGATTCAGTACTGAAGTAATCCGCCACTCGTGAATCATCAATCCTCCCGATCCTCGTATCAACGTTCAAAGAAAATGTAACGTGACATTGTATCGGCACCGATAATTACACACTCAGTACAAATTAACGACGCCATTAACAAAGGTTAACAAAACCTCTTGTTAAGAAATAGGACGTTACCCCACTCGCATGCTCTTTTTATTTCTCTCGTTCTAATTTACTGCCGGTTTCTGCTTCAGCTAGGTACGTTTAAAATAAAATTCGCACATAGTTACGAAAAAAGTAGGAACTTTGTACGTCGATTGTTTCTAAAAACAATTTAATAGCAGCGCGAGCCACACAAACTGCAGCGCTCTGAATGTAACAGAATCAGTTTCAACTTCATAGCTGACTGCGCCTCGAATCAATAGGCCATACCGTAAATGCTTGAAAGGTACACTAATAAAAAATATTCGAAATACGAATCGCAGCATAAAAATTCTTGGCTTTCATCGTAGCCCAATGGTGAAACGGGGCATGTCCTAATGTAAGCAAATTGCCGTCACAGCCTTTCAGCGTCCGGCCGCGGCTATCATTCCCAAGATAAGCGCTTAAAAGCCTCATGGAAAACGCTTTCAGCAGGCGGACTATTACCGGGTGTTTCCGTACTTTTTGCTTTGCATCCAACCGGCCCGGCGCGGCGCAGTATCTTATATCGAACGCGCTACGTATCACCGTTTTGACTGCACGATACAGATCTGCGTCTGCTGCTCCAGGTCGGTTTTAATTCCACTTCAACTTAGAATTTACAATTTATATCGCGATGTTGCCATAAAATGTGACAAATTTTTACAGTAAAGTAGAATTTCCCCAACAACGATACAACATGTACCGAACATAAAATAAATGTTGACTCGAGAAAGTCGCTATGTATATAAAAGACCGGTAAATTTTAAAGAAATAAGATGATGTCAGAACAACCTAATAATCTTAATGCATTAGATTACAAAGGGCTTACTCGAAGAAGGCGAGTAACGGGCGGGGAGGAGTCCCTTTATTTTTCTTCATAATATTAGATTTTATGATTATTTTAAAAGGGGCAAAGGCTCTTTGCTACCATACATCAAAAGACGATGCCATTGATCAGACATCTTTATCGAATTACGTGATTGCGTACACAAAACGTCGGTTGGGTGCTTTGGAGTTCCTTTGTGTTCGTTTCTTGTTGGTAACCTAGGCGGGTGTGTGCGGGGGTGCGGTGAGGTGCGCGGGCGGCGCGGCATGTACTTGCAGCGTAATGCCGCTGCACTTGCCCTGGTCAGGAAGCGCGGCGGAATGCAGTCAGTCGCGTTTGTACCACCGCGTGCGGAGGGGTGCGGGGCTGCGCGAGGGCAATGCACGCGGCGCCGGCGCACCTCGCTGCCTCCCATTCAGTACATCTCACTGATGCTGCATTTATTTACTATTCTCAACGTCCAGTTTTTTCAAGCGCGAAGTTAGTTGCGATCTTAAGAAAAGGGGCACCTAGAACTAACAAAGCGACTCACTTTAAAGCGCTGCTGTAGTTGGTGAAAGTTGTGAATTGCACCCGCCATTTCGTTGAAGGAGCTCGCGTGAATTTGAGACTTGCTTGCATAGTTTTTAACATTGCTGTAAAACTTGGATGAAAGTAGTGGATTTACCGATAGTCTTGTTAATCACAGGTCGTAATAGTCAATAGTAGAGCCATTTTGTTCATTGGTTCATTTGGGTAGCAATGTTGCGGTAACATGTTAAAGATGATGGTATTTGCAAACAAGAGATGAGTGTATGTGAGTGACACGCACACATTGCCGCTGAAGCACACCATGCAATGATACGGCCCTGTCATCGCTTTGAGTCGGCGAGTGCTGCAATTTCACTGTATGCCGTGCGTTCGGAACGCGGCACGGGTTGGAATGCACTCGTTATATGCACACCACTCGAAAGGATTACCCACTAGTTGGCGGCGATTAACTGGCGCGCTCGTGGTTCGCCAGTGCCCCCGCTATTGGTTTGTTTCCGAACGTAGCTAACGTTTGAATTCGGAATGTTGTTTCGGTTTTCGAATAACTTTAATTAAAATCGCTATTCTAAACTTTTTTGCATTTAAATTGTAAAGTTGTCTATGGTGACGATTTTTGCGTACCAAACAAAAAAAAATCACGTTGTCGTTTTAGTTGATGCGTCAGTATTGATAAACAAATGTCTTTTCTTTCCAGGTACGTGGGTGTTGTTAGAGAAAATTCACGTAGATTTCATTCATTTACAACTGCGTAAGTAGCAGATTCGTTTTATTTTGCTTATTGTGTTTTTTTTTGTTTTTCGTCTAGTGGTAGGGTACTAATGACGTCACGGGCATTAAATGTGTAGGTCTCTTAAAAAATATATCTCGAAAGACGTTAATTACTATGTAGGTACTATTGCAGACAAGTGCGCCAACTTCGTAGGGACGTCAAAAAACTTAAACTATATTTCAATGTCTTTGGAATAACAGTACCTATCTTAGTTGGGAGTATAGTAGTTCATTAATATTGTAGTTCAACATCTAGACTTAATGTCATTGCATTTGAATGGAGTATCTTGAATCGTGATTATACGGGAGCTGGATTGTGTACATTGAAAGGCTTTTACTGAGTCCTTTAGTGTTAATGTTACGTGGAACGCGACTCGATATTACCGATTTGTATAACTTCTCTTTACCATCTCGTTTGCCATCTTAAAGTTATTGAATCGAGTTAACGTCATTTGCTCTGTCAAAAGAGCTAAAGGTACGTGAATTTATGCGAAATGCACACCTACGTGATATGTCGTTCTTTGGATGATACGCATATGATACTTATGTGCAATTTTACGGCCTTTTCTGCTTGATTGAGTTTTATGTAGTCCGTAGCATCGGGTCAACTCTATACATTTGAAGTTCTTTGAGAGTTTACTGGGTGATTCAATAACAGTAAGACAATAATTCATTTTAAGTAACTAAAGAAACCTGGGATAATAAATAAAAATAAGTATTGAAATTAAAACTAATGCACACATTAACACACATTGTTACCGTACACACGCCATGCAAAACATCACACTAAATTCCAAATTGAAATATTGCCGACGCAGCCGAAACTCGAAATTTACATTTTGCCGGGCAGTTTATTTCGGTAGTAAAATATCGAGTAGTGTGTCGCGGTCCCCAGGTGTTGGTTCAAACGACGCAAGTTTCACTAATGTGCGGCTTAAATGATGACAGTGTAGCGGGACTTAGCCCACCTGTGAGGGGTTTTTGGTACCCACTGAAAAATGGGGCTCCTGATTATTTATGAAAGCCTGGTGAAAGAGTAATGGGATGTTACTTGTTGTCGCCCGAATTTGTTTAACGTTGATGTTGGTAAGGGTAAAACTGCGTTTATTACTATTTATATAAAAGCTAAAGTTTTTGGCCAAAATATTCCCAAAAGGTTTAGGTGTAGGTTATACAGAAAATACAAAAATGATAATAAAAATGTACACACGTATCATCACCGAACACTAGAATTGGAAAATTTCAAGCCTGTTTTCCCGTATAATCAAATTCGATTCCCGGTAGGTTTCTTACAAATCACCGGTTGCTTATAAATCGTTCGTCTCGTCAGAGATTTATTCGTCTCACTCTCTCTCGTCCGAGTCGGGCCCCTAAAATGTTCGTCGGTTGTAAACCGCACTTGGCGTAAATTACACACGTAGGTATTTGGCAACAGTGTTTAAATAGGGGGCGCTTAAATTTGTACCCTTAAGTAGGGGGTAATAGAGGAAGTTTGCGCGTCTTACGTAATCGAACCCCGGAGTTGGGACTGAACAAACTAAGTTTTTATCTGTTAACTTTAGAGTATGTTACGAGTGAGTGAGGATGGATTTATTGACAACAAAACTGGCTCCGCCGAGAGTTTTGGGCTGTACGATGATTTATTTATGGAGCCTTTGAATTCTTGTTACGAGATTTTTATTTGACACTGATAAGCTGGGTAGCATGTTTTATTGACAGTTCAACGTATTTTGAGCCATTGTGATATTGTATAAACCAACTGCGAGGAGAATTTTATCTTAAAAATTATATTTGAAAATTCTTTGAAAGCATTTTCCAGTTCAGTTTTCCAAGTTAAATGGTTTAAGTATTCACTAAAAAGCTTGAGCATCTCTTTACGTCATAATGAACGCAAATGGTGCTCCAGTGTGCACGTCTCACGATCTTCAATTACAACTCACATTGTTAGTGCGGGCCCGCAAGGGAACTAAACTTAGTGATCTAATTGCTCGATGTCTAATCGATTGTGACTCGTGTTGACTTCAGATCGTACCTGTCGTTACACATAATAGTGTAGTAAAGGTGCTGATCATTAGTTCTCTCGATAGATGTTAATGTAATCGATGTTAGACGGTTGTTGGTAAAGTAATCGATTGTATTTTATCGTTGCCTTATTGAAAGCTTGAATTATAGTTGTTCGTAAATAGAAATGATATACCAATTAATTATAGCATCAAACGAATTGGTTGCTAAAGCTTTAAAGTATCCAAAACATAAACACAATTCCATTAGCACCCGCCACGTTTATCGAACATAACATCCACTTCAAAAGAAATATCGACAAAATAAAAACACACAATCAAAAAACAATACACTACCCTTATCACCGTGCAAATAAAATAAATTTCACACTAGGCAACTCCATAAAGCGGCGGCCGGTACCCCCATCACTAAATATGTGCACAAACAAACGAATACCAATTCATACACCGAGTATTGAGCGAGTAATGAAAGTGGTGCGGACTGAACCCGCCATTAATTGTCACAGGTGTCGATTACCGACAATACGTTTTTTTTATCGATAGTTGCCGGTTGCCCGTTTACATGACTATTCCTATTTGTTCAATATAAAAATGGAACTCAAAAATAGAATGCAGTATTTAAAAATTCGGTTATAAGACTTTGAAATTAAATTAGAAAACTTATATTTTAGATAATTTGTAAGAAATGGGAGACAGTGACGGCAATATTAATTTAATTAGAAATCGTTTTTCGTTTGTTCGTTTATTTGATTTAGCTTTTTATGAATAATTAAGCTCTTATTTCAAAATATTTCATTGATTAAAATATTTATTGTGTTAGGAATCAACTTTCCTAAAATGGAAATTGAAAAACACACCCAGAAAGCACATTATAATTATAATTATTATCATCTATTTATTTGTATTTAGTTGCTTACGTTGCTAACCCTTACTTTAATTTCGGCGAGTATACAGTCAGTAAAAATACATTAAGAATCCCCACAATGGCAGAATTTTCCTGCCAGCTTTTAAGGTCAGCTATGCGTATCTAAACAGGGCTAATAAACGTATATTTAAATTTGTTCCTACATTAACGGCGGCTATTAAAACTTTTTTGTAAAATTGCTGTTTATTTTTCATAGAACTTGAAATTTTTGCCTTTTTACATTAAAAAAGATGGCGAGAAAAAGTAAACGTCGCGTTTGTATTCCGTACATTAAAACATGTTTGATGGCACATCGGCATTAAAGTTGCTATGCAGTAACGAATCATGCTTGAAATTAACTTAGTTATTGCAGACTGGAAAATGGATTTTATGTTTATGATAGTAAAGTTTAATGTTCCAATAATAACTATGTAAAAGGCAGCTGTAAAACAACAAGAACTTCAAAGAAAAACAAGCCTTCCTGCATTGCTTTTCAATTTAAATCAAATATTCCTTTAAAGTAAAGTATGAATAGAATTATCTTAAGATCAATCGCATGTTTTGAATTCCAAGCTTCGAGATTAACCCTCTCCGCGTCGGGCAGACATTTGACAAATAAATTAACTTTATTATATTTAGGTGGGGTCATTTAATAATCAAGTCCTAGCGTTATCGACACGCAGACATGATAAACTTCGATGATAAAGGGTGACCGAATACATAAAAACTATTGATTTTATTCTCTGTCACATTTTGTTCGGTACGCCTGTTATCAATTGATTAATGTTTCAGCTGGGTAGATACGGCCTTTGTTCGGCGTGTTGATATGCTAAATGATCGTTGTCGTTTTATTTTTCTGTCCTATGTAGCATATACGTATTTACGTAATTATAGTTGTGTAAGTGACGGGGAAATCTTACTGTCAAGTAGCCTCATTTATATCGATTATGATTGTTAATGTTCAAAGAAAAGTGTGTTTTTTTTATTAGACTTAACACCCTTATAAAAATGCCTAAATGTTTCATTATTCATAAATAGCACCCAGGTAAAATAGATAAACACCTAGCTTGCAAGCAAAAACCAAAATTAAGCATGCTTCACACAACCGACATTAGCACGTGTGACAAATAAGTTTTCATTTGCGCCGTAATGTTAGGAACACTAAGATATAAATACTAAGTACATCGGTACATAAGTTACAAGTTGAAGCTTTGTACAAGGACAAACTTAAATCCTTACGACCTACCACAAAATGAGCGCAGCACATGGGCCCTACTGTTACACTACTTAATTCTGTGACACAACATGCATGTTCTTCATGTTTCTGGGAACAAGCTATTTGCTATATTTTGTTAACCAAGAACAGCCTTGAGATTTCCTGAATGAGTTAGAAAATGGACTGACTTTTATTTTATCACGAGCTACTTCCGCGCGGTTAACGCGTTCTGCTCTGCTCCTATTGGTTTTAGCGTGATATTTTATAGCCTATAGCCAGCCATCCTCGATAAATGCGCTATTCTACACAACAAGAATTATTCAAATCAGACTTTTAGTTACGGAGATTAGCGCGTTCAAAAAAACAAACTCTTCCGCTTTATATAATAGTACAAGATTCGCCGTCGTATCTAGTTCCATTAAAGAGAAAGAATTCCTGAGAATATTCTAAAACTTTATAAGTCAGTCCCGATATCTGGACACATGTACTTAACCGGACATAATCCAAATAAATTACCATTTAATTAAATCTCCCGACAAATTCGCTTATGTAGGACGCTTGGTCACCACAAGATTAAACCTATTAAACCATGGCATAAACAAGGGAAAATCAAGTTTTATTACCTAATACCGTTTACCGTAAACACCTTCGATGCAGGCGCTTTAAATAACAAATGTCCATTATTATAATCAGCCCCATAAACAAACCTTAACCGAAGATAAGTAAGCAAGTTTAAGATACTTAACCCTGATACTGATCGTAAGTTCTTTGCGGGATATTCGCACGCTTGCAACCTAACTATCAGTCCCAACCAATTGTTTGGTTAGGTAATAGACGGCGCGGGGCTTAACGGACCCCACCGGACATTACAGGGTTACATTTAGAAACGTTAATTACCTATTAAATTTCACGCGTAAACGATTATCTTAATTAATTTGTATAAGCTCGCCGTTTGATTTACAGTTTGTGATTGGAATGTTTGGTCGTGGTTTCAGTTTTGTTATGTTAATGAATCTTATCAATATAACGTTGTTTAGCGACCATTAGACACTTCTAAAGGTCGTTAGGGGGACTGCTTAGATCAGGGATTGATTTCAAGCGAACAAACTATAAGCCTGCCTCGTTGGCCAAATGGTCGCAAGTGCGATTCCCAGGTCGCACAAAGAACTCCTGGGTTTAAAAAAAATCTCAGTGGTAGCACGGAGTCTGGAATTGTGTCAGGTATATGGCAATAGGCTCACCCCCTATTACTTGGGACTCATAACATAAAATAGTGAAAAGTGGGAGTTACATGGTAGGTACAGTGGCATTAAGTTCCGTAATGTGCACCTTTGCCTACCCCTTCGGGGAGCCGCGGAGAACTTAACGGGTAACCGGGGCTCCGGCTCGACGTGCAGGAGAAGGAACGGGGTGGTTTTTAGTCAGGAAGAGTCTGACACTCCCTCGCCCCGCCTCACCCAGGCGGGAGCAGTCATTCGATGATTTTCCCCCCTTAAAAAAACCCTTCGGGGAAGAAAGGCGTGATGTTATAATGTTATAAACTATAAGTTATGCCACTTTTCGGCACGCTATATTTGAATAAGAAAAGTCTCCAGAAAACAAGAATAAATGACATCTTCTGCAGCAGATAAATTACCAAAGAATTGAAGAGAAAACAATATACATAATGAAGAAACAAAAATTTAAAATGTACATTTTAGTATCGATATAAATTAAAAAAAAAACATTTCATATGCCTACAAAACCCTTAGACTTGGAACTCGTCGCGTGGGAGGTCTAGGTATCCATTCCTACCTATTAATTTTTCTTGGCCTCGATTCAATATTTAGGAATTAAAGCTTTTAAATTTATTTTTAGCACTTGCTAATAGAATTAGGATCAGATCAATGATGTTTTCAACTGAGTCCATGGCCTTGGTGTATAAATAAATGAATAAAAGTGAAGTGTATGCGACCTACCTCAACACTTCATAGTCTTGATACAATAGGTGTAGGGCACTTTAAATAATAAATCCATATAGAGTGCGTTTTACGAGCACATTCCGAGCTGTACACCTGTCTATAATAACGATCTGTGCATTGCGTACAAAATATGTGCTTGTCCGTCTGCACATAGAAATATCATTCACTTATTTATTTTATGTAGGCGTAAGTTCTGTAGTCTATTTTTAAGAGGACACGTTAGGTGTGGCAGCCGCGCTACGTGTTGTGGGTTCGATTCCCGCATGGAGCAACTCTTTGTGTGATCTACTAATTGTTGTTCCGGGTCTGAGTGTCATGTGTTTGCGAACTTGTATGTTTGTAAAAGCACCCACGACATAGGTGAAAATTCTAGTGTGTGGACAAGTTTTATTAAAAAGAAAATGTTTTTTTTGTCCACGTCTTTTAGTAAGAAGTAACTTATTTTCTTTCTTTATTAAGTAATTATCAAGTTTATTATTATAAAAAAAACAAGCTGTTCTTGATTCACAACAAAATATTAAGCTATACTAATTAATATAATAATTAATTCGTTCGCCTTTTAATGGATCAATAGTAAACATAGTCTTTTACACGACCTTTATACATAATCCGCAAATCAGTTTGTTATAAAATAAAATAAAAAATCTAAATGTTATGTCCACTAGTAGAACTCTTTGTTGTCATTTAAAAATGTTGTTTCAGGCATTAGTGCAAAGCTTTTCATCGACTATATGACTCGGAATTTTTAATTTATAGAATGGATAAAACATTTTATGTTCGCTTTGTAGTTCCCCTCTATTATCGATATTGGTGATAAATATTGTGCAGTTTTTCTACAACACTATTTTTTTGTAGTCAGCATTTATAAATGGTATGGATCTCTTTTTTATATTTGGAATATAGAACTCAAATTTCAATTTCGAATAGATAAGTATTTCATTTTATTTTAAAATCTAAAAGGTAAATTTTAATTTAAGTTTAATTTTAAACTAAATATGATACCATGTGTAGAACAATTTGAAAATCTATTAACGATTACAACATGTTCACGATATCAATAATACAGACAAATTATCATAATAATTATTAGAAAAGAATCCATGTTACAAATGTGTTGTTCAAATTAATGATTCATATTAGACACAAACTTTTTACAACAGAATCCCACACAATACCTGTTAGGTATATCTGAATAAAAATAACAATCAAAATACCTTTTCGATGTTATTACAATTATGAAATACCTTTTATCTGGCTCCCATCGTTTCGCTTGTATTAAAAATAATTGGAAACCAGCCTACGAGGTGAAGTTTAAAAGAACTACCATTCCGCTCCTATAGATACAATTTAAAATATACATTTTATGAACGGCTGACTTCCGTTATTGACCCGTTGCCCAGAAAATTCCCACTGAAAGGTTTATCATTAAACAATATCGGTCCCTTAAGTTGTTTAAACAGCGTTTCTTAGAGGCTTAGGCCCGTCAATACATTCGGTTAAGCTTTCCTCACCCAATTAATTAGCTGTTATGAAGATCAAAGACGCACCAGTTTCCGATCTCAGTGCTAAGCCTCCGACCCATTCAAGTTGGTAACGAGCCTGACAGTTTAAGTTTCCTCCAATCCCTCTAATACAATGTACAGCGTGACTTCTGTCAATCAATCTACGTATATCAGTTTGCACCAACACCACAGATTTGCGTCTCCCATTATCAAATATAACACCTATTTCGATAACGATAGAGCCGTTAATAGGGTGCGGGGTGCAACCGCTTACGTCTTTGTGTGTGACAATGAAAGTTTATCCGTTTTATTAGCGATCCACACTGAATAAATTTACGTGGTCTTTGTAATAGTGTTTAGTAAGGATTAAGTGTTAGGTTTGACTCGGCCGTCTGCAGTTCGGTCGCGTTCGATGGATAATATTGGCGTTAATCTGTTGGCGCCTGAGGAGGGAACGTTAAATAGATATTCGGATTTCTCCAATGTTTGTATTGCGAAGTTGGACGGGGACGGAATACGTGTTATTAGCTCCCAGATAGATCGCAAAATGAGATTTGATATCTCACTTTCTGTTTTTCTTGTTCAACTTCGCACCTCATAATTCGAATTTCGTTTATCAGATTCTGTGACAAGTTAGTTCAAAATCTGTCTAACTTGGTAGACCTTTTAGTATCTAGACTCGAACGAAATTCTAATTACTTATTTCGTTGATGTTAGAGACTGTTATCTTAAATTAGTTTAGGACTATTAAATAGAATGTGTCATAAATATTGTTTATTATTTATAAGAGAAATCAATCAGGCCTTACTTAACAGAGGCGTAATAATGAAACTCAGAATCTGTCATGAAATTTTTCATATAAGCAGGTCGAGAATAAGTTTGTCTTAGAAATATGACGTGTGAATAAGCACTAGAGATAAAATACTCGCAGCAATACCCGTACAGTTCCCAGTACACCCAGGTGATAGTCTAGACTGTTAGTTAACGGATTTCTTTAGTGAAATGCAGCAAAATTCGCGGAAGCGCTTCATTACTTTGTCTTAACGTTTCTCGTTTACGTAAAAGTAAAAAGCCGTCCCGTAAACATTACAATAGCACTCGAAACACGAAATCAATACTACCAACGCCTTAAGACGCTCGCAATCCGTCGTCAGATAATTCCAAATCGTATTGGCTTCATAAGAAAAGAAACCATTCCGCGAATGATACAAATATATTTTTTGCAGTCACATTCGTAAATCGCGTCTATTTCCCTACATGATGTGTCTGTTACGTTGGAGGAAATACTCATAACCGCACGAAACACGTTGAAATTTTTTTCACGTATCAATACCCAACGGTCGAGCGATCACCAACCAATTGAATGGAAACACTCGAATTTTTCTACACGTTTTAGACTTCCTGTGTGGAAGAAATTTAGAGTGGAATAGCGGTCGTTGCCGAGCATTGCTTCGCGTTTTTACGAACACTTCGCGACTTGAATATTGCATTATTTCATATTTACTTCGCAAACAGTTGATAGAAGAAACTAAAGTCAGTATGATACCTACTTTTTAATAAAATGACTTAATTGTGATCAAAATGCTTGAGGAAGGCGTTATTTTTTCTTACAAAACTCAAAATCACAGGCAGAAAATACAGACATTTTAAAAAACCTTCGTTGTTTAACAAGAACACGAGAATTCGAAATGCAAATCAAAAAAATCGATCGCCCATTCTGGTACTGGCCGAAAACATAAATAAAAACACATCAACGCTTCCTTTTATCTACGCATTCCCATTTGAAAATGCATTAAAAAAAACATACGTTTGTAGAACAGCCCCCAAGCCCGCTCGTGGGCTGGTTCCGGATATTGAAGCACGTAATCTGACTACAGTATGTCTCCATGGCAATTTATCGAACGATGAATGGGGCCCGCCCATTATTTCCAACCCTTAATCTACACCTTATTAATATCTACATAATTTATTGTAAATTGCATTCTGCAGTGAAACCGTGCGTGAATAGGTGTGGTATTGAATCTTAAAAATGTGGGCGACGTGTATTTTACTTGGTGTTGGGATAATTCTACTTTATGCGTTTTCCTTTCAGTAATCGGATGTGAGTAACGCGTAATTTTGTACGTGTGATACCTAGAATCCAAGAGAAGTATTAGTACGTCGTGGTTACTGTTTTATATCACGGTATTTGTGCGAAAAAAATTCCCTTAATAGCTATTTAAAAAGTAGTACCACAATTCACCATCTACCTATATCGATTTTCCAAAAGAATGTACATAGATAATAACAAACTCTATTTATTTGAGTAATATGAAATATTCAAGATTTTTTCGACTAGGATTGGGAACTAATCATACGAAGTGTTCGACAATTACCGCGGTCATTTATCATAGGACATTAGCTGAATAACTTGCTGGAATATCACCCCCTTTATATCTCATAATTTCCAGATTTACTCCAACTTGGGGGCTTTTAATGGATATAATTTGTGGATAAATAATTGGAATTGTATGTATATGTGGTTGATGTGTGTACCTTAATTACATATGCAGGGAAAAATGGACACGAATACATTTCCCGTTTTCCGGACCAGTTGGGGCAAATATGACAAAATAATATTGGGGGCGCAATTTTTTTCCGAACGTCCGTTTTATTTTATTAATGTGTGTATTTTTTAAAATGGAATCATTCGAAAATTATTCGTGTTATTGTTGCGCATCCTTTGATTAATTATTTATGAAAAACATTGATAACTTTAGTAAGTCTGAGTTTGTCGCATGTTTTTTTTAATAATTGATATGTTGCCCTTTTATACTAATGGTTTTATGAAATAGTTTCATTATACTTTGTTATTTAATATCTACTAACAAATTCTCTTTTGTCTTAAAAATATCTACACCGTCTGAAAAAAATCTACAAAATAGCATTCGTAGACCAGTAAGATGCAACCGGCCTTAGCTTTAGAGCATCGGATACGAGATGTATGTGGCACTCAGAGTACCATTCAGCTATAATGTAGGGCTTAATGAGTGTAGTGATGCACCATTACGTTACACATTTCCGCTGAGACGTGCGACTTACGGCTCTGTGGGACTGCGAGACTGTGAGACCGTCGTAACTCTGCGCCTATTTGATGAGAGACCGCGGTAACTGCGAATATTATAGGATTGTTTTTTTTGCTTTTTTATTAATTAATTTGTACAAAATATTGTACTCATATTTTTATGTTAAGTAATTTTTTTATGTATGATTGGCAGCTATTATTGAAATTTAATTTGAATATCAAAATGCATTACGTTTAACATAAGTAATTTAATATTTTTATGTGCATTGTTAATTGAAGTGACAGCTTTTAATTTGAAAAAAAAAAAACAAACGACCTAACAAAATCACCTAATTTCCACCCAAACCACGCTACATAAGATTACAACATAAGTAACAGACAGATATGTAAACTAAATTTAATTTTAACATTCTTAGTTTTTTAAAGTACAATATAAAATGTGCGCAGGCGCCTGGTTTCTTTCATTCGCCGATAGCTATAGTAAATCACAGTACGAAATCGTTTCTGTTTAGAAACTTATTTTTGAAGGCAAAGCTATTTAAATACTGGTTATATAAGTATGGTTGGCTGTGTGTTTGTAGATCTTTGTCTTCAGGACGTTGCTTAGGATTATGCATTTTGGTAAGTAAAGACTTTAGTGCTCAATGTGAATACTCTTTATTTTTTTTGATAAGAGTTCTTTCTTCTACCTTTCATTACTCTCACTAAAAGGAAAATTTAAAAAACTTTCCGATGTTTTTTTTTCAAACAAACTGTCACAAAAAGAGATCGCAAAGGTGCATTACTAAAATACCAAGAAAATCTGTTAACTCGTCGAGTACCGGTTTTGTAGACACAATTATAGAACAATAGGTTGCGGTCACCGGTGACCCCTTGGTGTTTGACAGTTTAAAAGACCAAAACAAACTAGAAAACATACCTAATACAACCTCCAAGCTGCACTAAAGGAAAATCTGAATTATTTATACAGCGTGTTTAAAATTTATTTCTCAAAGAAAACAAAGGTACCGCCACATTTCGCACATGACGTCACAACATTGTAATGCTTAGCGCATGCGTCGCGCGTTGCATAATGCATCTAATGATGCGACCCGTTGCCCTTCCGTTTCCTGCTCAGAATTAATTAGCTTTTACATAGATTGAGCTTACCTTAAGGTGTTGCCAGACATTTGTGAAACGTGTCATGTGTTGCCAGTGCTTTAAAATTAGAGATGGGGTGTTTTTTTTGCGGAATGATGTCGTGTGAAATAATGTTATTTTTTTATTTTTATAACAAATATTAAGTATTCTTATTTTGAAATAAAAACGGAGTTTCAACAATTATTTTTTATATAAAACAAATGTATAATTTAATAATCGGTAATGGCATTCGACTAGAAAATAACTTGACACCTTCTCCAACGGACACAAACAAACATAACACGAGCGCTCCTGACACTGTAAGTACATACAGGTAGTAAATTATACGTGTGATGAAACCATTTGCGCCTTGCTCATATATCCGTTTCCGTATAAAATTAATTGGCCCGTAACGCACGGAAGGATGTATGACTGTCACAACTCATGTAAATTGCTCGTGTCTTAGAACTACGGCAAGTAACATAGCGTTAATAATAATTTCACCACATTTTAAAGCCCTAAATATGTATTAAAGTCACCCCTAACTTACTATAACACTCCCAACAGTATCAATAAAATAAACAACCTAGAAATAATATCAACGAAACTTTCATAATTAATTTTCATTGCGAAATAAACCGCGTGATATACCCTAAATCTGTTTTTATATAACATCTGCGTAGCATTGTTGGATACTAATCTAATTAACCTTAGACACGAGTCCAAATGTGTTAACGGGCGGCTCGGGAGCCGGGACGGGCCGACGCGCACGCCAATCCCACGCTTATTGTGTGAGACGTAGGTGCCGTATTCGGGCGCTAGGCCCGCTCATTAGCATTCATCGTGCGCTCGCGGCCTCGCGCTCCCGAATAAAGCATCTGTTAAATGTCTCGTGCTAGCTAAAACTTACCGTAATTATCTGTTAACATTCCCAAGTTTGACCTCGCGAAAATCTTGCGAATATTCCCAAACTCCGGTCCGGCCCACCGGAGGCGTTTTACTTCCCTAATAATCGGGCTCATGGAGATTTTTAATGAAAAAGATTGTTCGCCGTTATTTAGAAACTTTGTAAAAGGGATCCAGTCTGAAGTTTGTTTTGATTTAGTGTTGCGCACCCAACGTTGATTGTGTTCTTTTGCGCGGTTTTGTATCGGATTAGACGTAATTAAAAAAAACTCCGGGCCTGTTAATAAATCTTCCCTATTCAACGCGCCCAGTGATACGACTTATACATTTTCATTTTCAAATTTTGTCTCTAAACGTTATTGACATATGGGTAATTATGTAACGATACTTACCTACCTGTAATATTTCCTTTTTGAAAGTTAAATTAATAATTCCATTTCACATCAGGCCCGTATCGCGAGGCCTTTGTGAAAGACAGCCATTCATTTTATCGATGATTCAAACCGTTTCCATTCGGGCCGCTAATGGTTTTCAAATAAACCAGTGCTGTTAATGGTTCCGAATTTGTATAAAAAGGGTGAAATTGAGCTAATTGATATAACGTGCGCCTTTTATTTCTGTAATCGATCCCCATACTGATATTGATATAATAATAACAATAGTTAGTTATTCATTCGTAGCTGTAAAATACGAGATAGTGGAATTTATTTTTATAGTTTTAATAGTAATCGTACGACTTCTTCAGATAACAATCTCTAGAGCAGTATTATAGTTAGGTTTGCAAGTCACTGCAGCATCATAAGGTTTGTCGTATCATTCTCATCTCTCAAGTTTGTATTCCACACTTTAATAAATAGAAGC
Source organism: Spodoptera picta (assembly GCA_038387885.1). NCBI lineage: Eukaryota > Metazoa > Arthropoda > Insecta > Lepidoptera > Noctuidae > Spodoptera > Spodoptera picta. The sequence goes on from JAZHFQ010000686.1 coordinate 1,295,457, forward strand.
AAGGTATTCCATATTAAAACGACTCTGTTTACCAAGCAATCGTTTGAAAAAATCTTGAATATTCAAAGAGAGCGGCTCAGTTAATGGCTGCTATTAATCATATCTTTTCATTTAATTAGTTGAGCGCAGGTATTTTCTTTCAATGATACTGGATTTTATTTTATTTGCATCGTCAGCTTTATGGCGGAAGAGTCAATAAAGCATGTCACAAGTCCACATTAATCATCACTGACAGTATAATTCAGTCCTACCTTATCGTTTCAAAGTGAATGTATTTTGATAGATTCGCAAAGGTATGTCCCTATATCGATTTTCAATTAATCTTTTGTCCCTTTTGCGTTTAGACAGATTCATTTTTCTGTGTCGCAAAATGTTGTAAGTACGATTTTTATTTATTTTCATTTTCTTCTGTTTGCGAGGTTACTGCGCGGATACTGGGGATCCGCCGGTCGTTGTCTCATTCCTCCGCATGCTAAATAAACAAACGTGAACACAAACATTGAAATCGTATGGCGATGTTATACATTCCTACCGATCCGTTGTCATATTTTAACTGTTTCGCGTTTATTTATTGTCTCATGTTATTTATATTGCATCAACAGCACTTTCAAAACATTTTATGTGATTCAAGTTATAACGTGACACGTAATGCCGTCTTGTTTAACAAAAACAATTAATGTTTTATAATAATAATAACGATTGCGTACAAAAACATTCGTACTAATAATATTATGCACCGTTAAAATGTATGCTAATGAAACAAATTGATTTTACATTCGCTTTATACACCACATCGCGAAATATACATTTTTACTCAATTTTATTCATAAAATAACATAATTACTCATGCTTTTTGAATCCCATTAAATGGACGGTCGGAATGCATGTAAGTACTGTGCATCTATTTCGCTGTGAAAACATCATTGATTCTTTTTTTTAGCAAAAATAGGCTGGCAGTGAAGCGATAGCAAAAACGGCTCGATGAATAGCCGTCTGTACCGGAAAGTCGGAAAAAATCAACACAGATTCGCGCCTGTCCGTTTTATGGTCGATATGTTAATAAACAGTCGACGTGCCATGAATGGATGAGATTACGGTACAGCTTCGGAACTGCACGACCATACAAAAGAATCGTAAAGATAAATGCTCAGAAACCAATTAGACTATCATGTACAGTGAACACAGCCTTAATCTACTTACGAGTATTACTTGTGTAGGTATTAGCTCTCAATCTCGCTCAGACATTCTGTTTATAGGATCAACTAAGGCATTTAACGTCGTCCCAGTACTGCTTAAAATAAAAATCAAAGAAAAGTCGGCAGGACGCAGTTCCACTAAATGTAATATTTCCTGTTTATTTATTTACTAGTCATACACAACATACGCATTGCATTGAACACGTGTGGCTTACGCCGAACTCGCCTCGCGTTATAATTTTACGTTCCCGGTTCCTTACTTCGTTATTTTGGGATTCATTTCCTTGCTAGTTAATGTCCATATTCTAAATTGCTTACCATAACTTTGGGTGTTGCTATTCCACATTCCTTTCTGAGACATAGCGAATTCATTTAAAATTTTTCAAAACATACTTCCAGAATAATTCATGATAAAATAGACGTTACTTTATTAAATTTCCCGCTACCTGCCCAGCCTGGCTCGGTATGGCTTCGCTTTATGGCCCAATTTAAAAAATGTTTCACATTATATGGGCAGAAAATAATGCAGTGTAGTCTTACAGAGAAATTAAGGGGCTTAAGTACATTTTGTACTTATATTGCTTTAGAACGAATTATGAAATGAATTTTTTTTTTTAAGGGGGGAAAATCATCGAATGACTGCTCCCGCCTGGGTGAGGCGGGAGGGAGTGTCAGACTCTTACTGACTAAAAACCACCCCGTTCCTTCTTCTGCACGTCAAGTCGGAGCCCCGGTTACCCGTTAGGTTCTCCGCGACTCCGAATCGGCATCGGCCGTATTAGGCTCCATCTGTGGTGGTCTGATGGCTCTTTGAGGCGCGCGCGGAACGCGACGCGCCGTACGCTCGGGTCTGTTTCTGGTCAGACGGGGAGCCACCCATGCTCGCCGTCCGCAGTCCCGCGCTTACGGTGGCCGGAGATCGTCCCGCGATCCCCGACGCGCGGTGTGTCCTTCGCGATGGCTGGGTTGCGAGGAGGCAGCGCTTCGCTGCCTCACGCGTCCCGCCTCCTCCTTAGCTAGCATGACTGCTTCGCAAAAGGAGGAGACGGCATCCCAGTCCCCCTCGCTCCGCATCATGGCCTGCACTAGGCCCGGACGCGAGAGGTCGCCATCGCCGATCACTTCCCTGAGAGCACGGCGGTGCTCCGCCCACGCAGGGCATTCTCCCACTGTGTGTTCCACCGTGTATTATGAAATGAATAGAACCGCTTGAAACTGAAGGAAGAAGCGTGAAACGTGTAATTTCTTTAAAAGGTTTGTGCCGAAACAAGACCCTAAAGTTTATCGGTGTCGTGTGACCCGCCAATCAAAATGTTTCCTAATTTACCGTTTCAAATGGGTGCCTACTCCCATTGAAACAAAAAAGAAGTGGTCAAACAACTCGCACGAACAAAGCCAAGTTTTTAAATTGGGGACAGAAGTCACCAAGTATTCGGTGATCAAAGGAGAGGTGGATTGGCGACGAGCGCGGCGAGCGCGAGGCCCCTCGACTCTGAACCTCGCCTAACATTTGTCTAACCTTGGAATGCTTCCTTTGAAATTGTGAAAACTAATTCGAAGCAGTTCTGTGATTACTTCCATCCGATCTTTTTGTTGTCATACGTATTTAATGAAATTGAAAGCATCTCTTTGTAATAAATAAAAACTATTTGGTCGAAATGTCTTCAAATAGATTTACTTTCATTCGAAGGTATGTCTGACGAATAGTTTTCTCGGTCAAATTATTTTGTGACCAGAAAGCTTAGGTTTAGAATGTGTATGTGTGGGGGTACTGGGGGTGAGTGTAGAAGGTATCTGGTACACTTACGCATATTGCGAAGGTATGTTATTAAACATGGCCACATTGTGTATATTAATAGGGGCGTAGCAGGGTTGGTTGTCTGTTCACTCCAAGTTTTAGAACTTCTGACAACGCATCTTCCCGGGTATTGTTTAAAGTTTATTAAGTTTTGAACATTGCATGACGTAAGTCGACATAGACTGGTAATGAACTGAACGCGAGGTGACTCTCAGACTATTTCACGGTTTTGCTATTTAACTGTTTTGTTCCACGTCGTATTTGTTAACATTGGAATTATTTTAGCACCTCGCTACAGGAAGTTTGAGACTTATCCGACTACTGCCTACTTAATTGATGGAATTGAAACTGTTTGTTATAAATATGGTGTAAGTACTGTTAGTACGAACCTAAATAAGTTTTTGGGCAATATTTCGTGAAGATTGTCTTATAGAACTCCCAGCTCTCACTTTTTTATTGTGCAGTATTTATTATTTCTTTTATATCATAACGATTCAATTGACAACATCGAATATAATTTAATCTTCAACAGTGTCAACAAATAATATACTCAAAAATACACTCCCAAGAAACAATTAACACCCTAATTCAAATGCCCTTTTTTACTCCACGCGTACATGTACCTATCTACAACGAAATTCTGAAACTCCATCTTACATTTACAAAGCAAACATAGGTTGGTCCATGTAATTAGTTATGCCACGGTTAAGTTTAAGACACGGCGGTGCAACAAGTTCTGTATTAACTTGTGATAAGCCCCCAGCACGGTTGATGTTCACTTGTACACGTCACTACTCGAAAACTTTGCTATTTTCTCAACAGTATGCTCTGACTCTGACGTTCTTTGTAACGAGTGTTTTGGTGTTTGTGAATATTTTCTTTTGATATTGTTAAATTTTATTTGATTGACGTGGAAAGGTACCTTAACCTGAATTTTTACCTTGTGCAAGCATGAAAGATATTTGCAATTATTAAGGTACTGTTACACACACACTGTAGGTACACATGCTCTAAAATGGCATAGTAAGAGGCGTTCTATTGACCGTGCTCAAAAATCGAACGCCTGGCGATTCGTAAGCATGGCCGAAATGAACATGCTAGTTTTAAGAAACATTCCGACACACATGCTACTAAGTGATAAGTGCTCAATTGAAGCATGCTTTCGTGATTGAAATTGGCATGGTGTAACATTGCCTTTAATTTTGTATTCTTTTAGTTCTAAAGCTTTCCAGTGCATCATTTTATGTCATATCTACTCGTAAAAGAAAAGCATGTCGTATGTACAAAGTCGATGTTGTTTTATTTTATGTCATTTTGCTGTTCTTACTCCAGATGGCTTCAACCACCGCATATCATTAATTGGTAAGCATTTATAAATAAATACCTATACATATAAAACATTTTACTCGACTGACTGCCTCGTTGGCTGAGTGGACGCCAGTGCGACGGCTACTACTGAGATTTAAAAAAAATCTCAGTATTAGCACGGAGTCTGGCATTGTGCCCCCGGTATATGGTAATAGACTTACCCCCCTTTACGTTGGACTCATAACATAGTGAGAAGTAGGTGTTACATTGTATTAAGTGTCGTAATGTACACATGTGATATGTAAAACATTTTACTTATATTTGCATTAAAATATTTCTTGGTCATTTTAATATTTCCAAGTAATAGCAGGTATCATTTTCCACTAATTAAATCGTACTATCGTAACCAATATCAGATATTCTTATTATATATGGTTCATATGCATATTTTGAATGCATTTTCCTTGTAAAATCAGTGGACGGTATTAAATTCCATTCATAAATTCCACGTAAGTATCAAAACAGCGCACAGGCAAAGCTTTATTAAAGCTGCAGCAGTATTTCCAATCACTTGTTAAACTTATCATAGAATGTATGAAAGGGAGATATGAGGAATGTGCTCATACAGATGGACTACGTCCAGACATATTTAACAATTGTTCCTCCCATTGTTCATATTTCAATAAACAGCATAATTCTAAACATCAGTTGTCCTTTGTTCCCCATCATCCAATACCAAGGGATTACAAATTTCCCTTTATTCACTAGGTACGGTCTTGTTAGCACATATTTGTACGATTGTTCAATTCGATCGCGACTCATTCCCCGACATAATCGGGAATGTTCCGTCAAAGTGTATTATCGTAGCAGTTAATACGTCAATAATGGGACTGTTCAATAGTGAAGCGAAACAATCCCGGCGCTGGTCGTTTGTCGCGTCACTATTATTCGTACTATCGAGTTTCTGTGCTAGGCTACATTGAAACAGCATTAATAACTGAGATCCATAATCCATTCTCCATTACCGTCCTTTGTGTGCTAAACGTTTATTACCGGAAAATCATTTTGGCCTTTAAACTGGTCCCTGGTTTGATCGACTTTCAGTTTTCGGTACAATGACTGTTCAGATTCGTATTAGTCTAATGACAAACTAATAGATGTTCGCAAATTGAACGGCAAATGGGAACGAACCGGTAATATGTTATTGCAGGTGAACAGCTGTTTGCATTTATGTTTGTAGCTTATTATATACGATTCTGTGGAATATCATCGCATTGAATTGTTTAAACGGTACTTCATAACATATGCGTTAACAAGAGCGTTGCACATAATACGAAATTGGTTCAAGAAATTGTGCGACCTATTTTGGGACTTTTACACAGCGTGGGTTTATTATTAGGTTGATTTGACCGAGTTAAGTAAATACTTCTATTTTTGTACGTCGGTAAATAGATATGACGGTCATGGGTGATAGACGTTGGCAGGATTTTTTTTTCTACAGTTTCATCATATCGGCTATAAAATACTTTGAAAGACAATCATCATTTTTAATCCAAGCGGTCCAACCAACCCGAGACACAACACACAACTTATCAAACTACAATACCGAGACAACAGCATTAAACCAAAATTACCACTAAAACCACTAGCGCCAAAGCCATCTCTAAATAAAATACACTCCTCAAATCCTTAAACTGATTCAATTTCTCGAACGTCTCGGCGACGCAGACCGAAACATCGGAACGCATTCGGCGAATCCCCAAGAGCTTGTTTCTAGTTGACGTCTATTTGCATGACTAACCACCCCTTAAACCCGGGACCCGTGGTCAACAATGGGAACGTTTAGCAATTCGCTCTCATAATGAAGTTAAGCGGGGATTGTGGACCACCCCTATGAATCGGAATAGAACAACGTTACGAGTGTTACCGGCTTTATAAACAATGCATTTAATGGACGTGCTTTAATTTGTTTTGTTATTCATGATAAATATTTTTTTTCCTTACTTTGTTAAAGTAATTGTGGGTTTTAGTTAAACGTGGAGCTATTGATTTATTCGCTCGATGTTACTGGACAATGTTGTTCTCTGTTCGACCTAAATACTGTTTGGGCGGACTAGATGGAAATACAGGAGTGCCTAAAAGCAAATTAACCATTTATTGTGTGTAGGTTTTTTTAGCTAGACCCTTTTTTTGTTAGTTCGATGAAAAAAAAAAAACTATATTTAGAGAGTTACACGTTCCTTGAAATATAATTTGATATTTTAATGTTATAGTTGATTTTCTCTGAAGATTCTTATAGAGGAAAAAAAGAAGTATGAGCTGCACAATCCATTTGATTTAGGCACCACAAAATATATCTATTCTAACCTTATACCCTCGACCTACTAACTGAAAACCAGTTAATTTGCCGAGTTCAATTTTAAAGCAGAAATTTTCTTGACAAGAAATCCGCGAACGGTTTTCCAATCCGAGACCATTAGGCTAATGAAGCAGGTAACAGTTCGCAGATTACATTTTTGTGTGTATGTATGTGTGTCTGTCTGTCAGCCTGTCGCTATAAAGATTGCTATTAGGTGTCTACATTTACTTTATATACTGTTTTAGTTGGAAATATATTTGTATGGGTGGGTTGTCTTTTTGACTGGGAGTGCTATTGGTGATTATATGGTTCAGGTATTGTTGTTTAGGATAGCATTTATTTTGGGACCTTTTGTTTTCGAAGTTTTTTTAGAACTACGTTTGGTGAAGTTTGGAGCTATGTTCTGTAATGAGAGACTAAAACTTCAGCAAATCATTTTCTTGACATCATAGATACATTAATTTAATTATGTATTTCCCATATAATTATTGCTTCATTACTTCAGAAAATCTGATCTGATGTGATGAAAAGGATTTCATCACATCAGATCAGATTTTCTAACTTAACTACTTAAGAAAACTGAAGAAAATTTCATTAATGACTATACTATACTATACATGATACTGACTCGATTAAGGAACAAATCGAACCAGTTGAATGACTATCACCCACACATGTAACTTCACTATACAAATATTTATAAAGAAAAATAAATAAATACAATCCAGTAATTGAATGTTCATAGCTAATAAAATCCGGGCCGCTTAGACAAGCCCTTGAGTGAAAAAACAAGCAAAAGACAGGAAAAGATAAAAAAAAAACATCCGATTAAAATCAGTTCAGTGAATACGAGGACATGAGGAACGATACAAAGGACCCACAGCTTTTAGTTTGCAATTGTCTTTTATCAATTATCAAAATATTTTCGGTTTCGTAAGAAAAAACAGTCTTGATGTCGAATAAAATATGAATTGTTCCCTTTTGTATTATGTTTTGGGTTTGGGCAGTCTTAGCCAGATTGAAATGTGAAAGGAGTACTTTATAGCTGTAAGTAAGTGCTTTTTATCAATATCGTTGGTACAGGTTTTTTATGGAGTATTCTAAAACTATGCACGAGAAAAGATACCCTCTACAAATTTGACTTGCACTATATCCAACGAATAGATCAAATGACACGAATTCATTTCATTGTCACATCAGCTCACTGAAAAACCAACTATAGTACTCGCAAAAATAACTCGACATCGAGCTATTGAACTTGCAGTACCCCATTGGATTCCATGGAATCGGTGCAATTGTTTTGTGCACAAAATGTACCAGAAATCGCTTTATACGGACTAGCTGTAACAATATTTCTCTTTTGTTCACAGGTGAGTGAATCTTCACTACTTGAGTGCGGCAGTGGGCGCTACACTGCGTCCAATACGGTGAGTCCATTTCAAAAGTTATCGTGTTCACGCTGGCCCTGTTCAATCACGCGCATTCTGTCATTCAAAATAGTTTGAATACTTCATGTGAACACGCTTTTATTGGCAATTTCGGTAACGGAGTTTCCGCTTTTGACTGTAGCAATAAAATGTCCCCCACTACCGGTGAAGGTCCTAAATTTGTTTACAATTCCAGCACAATTTACACCTAAAACTTTAAATGAAACTAATAACTAATTCAAAGCTAATAAAGATCTCGGTTCCACCACAGAATAAAGAGAATTCCAAGAATTTGTCTAAGCGAAATGTCCAAATGAATCGTTTATTTGTCAACAAATTCGTTTCCCTAATATTATTTTATAAGGAAAACTTGAAGGACCACGAAAGTTGTTGAAAATCGTAATAAGACGAAAAAAGTTAAAGATACGTCGAAATAAAAACTCCAAGAGCTAATCAACAAGACTTTTTCATACTTGTAGAAGTATCAAAGCGAGAGTCGTACTTCTCTAAAAGTTAGCTGCGTTTTTTCTGCGGACCTACACTTGCGTTTTTTTTTCTTTCTAATCCAATTTCTGTGTAGTTACTTATTTTCCCGGAACAACATCAATGCTACGTTTGTTAGTTTCATTCGAATATGACTGAACTTCCTCCTTCCTTGTAGCGTTACGTCGAATGAAATATTGCTAAAATTGTTATTGTAATATTTTGCAACATTAGCTGCTAAGTAATGGGTAGCAAAGTAGACAGATATTAGTACAAACTCCGTTTTTCTGGTTGTTATGAATATCGCTTTATTGTGTACTGACCAAATGTTACTTCGGTATTTCAGTATTATAATATCATAGCATAATCGTGTCATTGATATGACAGTTTTTTACAATCGATCGACATCTCTCCGCTTTTACTTGTTTTGCGCTTAATTTTTTGAGACTCATAATTCAATTTTTTACTGGCATCGTACATATGTGTTAAGGTGAGTAAAATAAAATATTAGGAAGTTTAGTCCCAGCTGAATAATTGCAGATTATCAGTTAAAATCATGAAATCCAAGCAATGTGGTTTCTTTCAGAATTAACCACAATTCCACGACTCAGTGATGCAAACGAAACTCAAATCAAAGTGTAAATATTTCTCGTTGCCTTCGAAAAATGTGAATCAGCAGCCAGAGTTGGACGCATCGGCCCTCCGCGGGCACTCAGCCCTCCGCGGGCACTCAGCCCTCCCCCGCATCTGTTCACGGTTCGAATCCAAAGACTAATTAAGGCCGAGTTTTTACCACCTCACTGTAACGTGTTCCTATTGCACCCGTCGGCGAAAAACTTCAAATGTAACTCCAATGAATTTAAACTCTCCCAGACTGATTCAGTGCCCAATATTCTCTGCAGCCCACCCTCAAACACCAACGTCTCGCTAAATTGAAACTTAAAAACCACCCACTAAGACTCAAGTTCCTACTCAAACATCCATCTCTGAGAAATTAAACGACCGCAATCAAGCTATTTTAAACTCTGATGTAAATAAAATTAGGTCTATGTTTATTTTCCTGTCGATGAACCATTTTCAAGCTGGTTACGTCTCGAGATTCGTTCGTACACCTCGAGTTTATAATGACTAATAACTATAATTATATCATTCAGTTTTTAAGTTTCAACACTGCTTACATTAATTTAATACGAAAGGTACATTTATACTGTAACTGTAGAATGTACCCTGTTTTGTTAATCAGAAAATTGAACTCAAAATATATCATACAAAGTGATACAATTAATTAACTGAACACTAAACCCTCCCGACACAAACATTGCAAGAATGTAAGATTGAAATATGACAACATTGCTGTGTATCGACACGTAGGATATGCATCGAATGAATGTTGAATAATTAAATCGCAATCAAATTCTACAACCTGTTTGGGAATTCCGAAATCCAACGTAACTGAACTACGATGTAATTGTGCTTGGGAATATATGAGTGGAAAGAATTCCATTTAAAAATAGTAGAGCTAGCTTCGGACGATCGCGCGCGATTTGTTCGCCGTATGTTTACCAATTAGCAATGAGATCGCGTTTCACGTACAACTATCTCATTCCTTTTTTACTTCCATCCGATATTAGATTCAAGAAACCCTTCCGGTGCGCTGCTCTGATCTGCTCCTATTCGAATGTTACCGGAATAAGAGATGAAGCTATATTGTAACGAATAGCTCACTTTTATTTGTAGTTACAATTTCGATACGTTCGTTTCTATTCGATTGCAGAGTACGTTTCGATAGCTGAGTTTATATTTAGGTAACCGTGTTATTCAGCGGCGCGGATTATTCCTTCGTATGAATGTACGTTGTGTAGCAGCATGCAGGCAGATAACAGTCTCAATTGCAGAGCGGCACTCGTCGATCGCCTCACCTCGCGCACGCCGAGGCTCGACGAGTTTTTGAATTTTTAAATTACTCATTGTGCGATGGAATGTTGCCAGACGCATTCCCTCATACGGTCACTGCTGATGCGATCGAATGTGCACCCAAATCCAGGGCCCTACGTCTCATAATACAGCGACTGCGACATTCACGTTTGAGCGTTTGGTTACTAGCTAGGCGATATGCTCGCAAGCCTAGAACGACGTCCCCCTGAGTGTGACGAACTAACGAATGTCGTCCTAAATTTTTGATAGATAAAGTCGAAATATGAGTGACGCACGATTGGATACTTAACATCTCTCTCGTAAACAGTTGAGACCATTCCAGTGCTCTCCCACGTAATCCGTAACTTAAGTCACGTTTGTGATACTGTACCAGTTACACAGATGTAATGTAAAATTAAAAAAAATTTACACGGCTGTTGCAGGCGTGGGGTAAATATGAGTATAATATTATGCAGTCTGATGTCTACGAGGTTTGTCGTCTCGGGAGTTAAAGTTTAAGAATATCGTGTGCGAAGATCATTCACCTGGAATGCAACTAGATAAGCGTAACTGTACAGGGCGTTAACAAAGACAGTCGAGACGTTCTCGTAACCAAGAAAGTTATTCCACTTACGGAGACTGACTCTAAGACTACTCGATTGCTCGTATGTTGAGTAACTTCTTTGCTTACTCCATATTATGCATATACGTCGGGATTTAAGTCAATTTTGACTGAACCTTTAATTTCAAATTACTTTTATAGTCAGTCGAGCAATTTGAACTGAGATAGACTTCATAGTTTTTACTATCTCAAATTACAACGTTGTTATTTTAATGACTGGTAACATACATTTACATTTAATATGAAGGTACGTGTGTGGCAGCATTTAAAAGCAGTCTCTTAAACGCATACATGCTGACCATTGTCTTTCATACAAATAATCGTCGAAGTCATCGACAGAACCCGTTCCACACGGCGGCGTACCGCGTCGTAGAATGTTATTACCTCGGTACCCGGGAAGCGCAGGCGCAACCGTGAGCGAGCGAGACATCCCTCGAAGAAAGTTAGGAGAGTGAAAGAGACAACTGCCGTGGGAGGAACCAAGGGGTCAGCGAAAGTGCATTGCCACGGCCGCAGTGCACCGCACCCGATGGGAAAAGTTGTTCTCCGTGCGCGTAGAATATCCACCAACATGGGAAATTTTATGGGAAATAGCATGATATATGCCCCAGCACCGCTATTACAACGGTTCTGATTACAAGACCCACGTCGAACTAGTCATGTACCGCGTGAAACTTACTTAATAGCTTCAATTTATTGCTAGTTTCTGTTCATTCTATTGCATATAACTACTACCTAGTCAGGTATAAATATTGTGTTTTTTATTCGGTCAGTGCTCATGTGTGGCATGTATTGAGAAATCCAGTTTAGTAAGTTCCAACAATTTTAACATCAATCGCACGTGTCTATGACTCGGGCATAGGAATCCATAGCAGCCCCAGTTCACTAGATCGAGTTCAAATGTATAAAATAATGTTCAGAAAAATCTTGTTAATTCATAATGAAGGCTGATACACGGCGCATAGAAAGAGCACCCTCGCTCCAGTTTCAATTTAAAGAAAAGGTAAAAATGAAGCGTGTCAAGTGGGGTTCCGTACTCTCGACCAGAACAGAGAGGGCCCGTTGCCTGTCGGAAACAAAGAGGGCATTTTTCGACATAACTTCTCCTTACTTTGAGAACTTTCGAATCACCTGAGATTTGCACCCTTGACGTCGATGGTTCATCCCATTTGTTTCTTGTTTTCTTAAATTTAATTCATTGTTGTATTTTATTCTGTCCAAAAATGTAACATTCCACGGTTCTGTTACATTATTCAAGTTGGCAATGCGAGTATTCTGCCACAATAAACGAGCCCAGTGCTCAATATCGATTCCAGTAAAGTTTCAAGACTCATAAGTTACTTAAGAAGCATTGAAGAGCCTCGCGAGAACGAACCTAACGTTCAGGTGGTTCTGGATTACAGCGCTAAGGTTGTAGTTTAATATGCAACGAATTTAATAGTTAATGTTCGCGACGAAGCAAGCTCGTATGCTCGCAAATTACTCCACACTTATTCCCCAGGGGGGGTTGTTGTAGATTTATGTTTGTACTTCAACTTGCTGACACAGGTCGGCACTACAGAATCTGATTCGAGCCGTTTTGCATGCATCGCGAGTATAATTGGCGCGGACGAGTGCACGTAATTCTATTTTTCTGTTCGCGGAGATTCAGTGATGTTGTTTTGTTTGCGAGTGGAACGAGTCTTCAATTGAGCGTCTGACTCAGTTACGAACGAAAAGAAAATATTTTCAACGAAAGTAGAAGAGATATCATATCTAATAACCACTTAAAACTGATTTTGAGGATCCTAGCTGTCTTATTTGACAAAAATAATGATTAGAAGATAAGAGCGAACCCTCTCCAATTATTTATTTCATTCCATTCAACTAACCGGACCATAATTATTGGGTATTTTCGCATATATTTTCTATTTACCGAGTCCAGTAATTCTATATTGGTTTTATTTTCCCGTTCCACGGAACCCCTACCGCAGACAGGCCTGCAGTTTATTACGGCAGCAATATTCTATTTTTACGTCTTAATAAAGATCCGCACGGATTATTTTACTAATGTCATTAACTTGTGCCGCCTTTGGTAACGTAAACAAACTAAAATATTGAAGCTGTATTCATTGTTTTATCGTACTTTGAATACTTCTCGACATAATTTTTCCATTAAAAGAGAAATTCATTAAACCTTTAAGTTTTTTGGTTAAACTTTTTTATCATAATAAAATTGTTCGCAGTGGATAGTAGGTACTAAATAACCAGAAATAGGTTACACGGGAAGTATTTTTAAGTCGCGTAAAAATTTAATCGCGTTTGCTAATTGAATATGGCCGCCGCCGCACCGCGTAACGCCTGATGCTGTTTTAGGCTGAAACCTTGGAAAAACACTTTTAGAAAAGTTCAAAATATTTACCTGGTTTAAACCTATGCATATAGAAAGTTACAATAAAAGTTTGAAAATATTTATCTACTACTTATATACAACCATTTTGTGCGATATTTTTACCCGGGAAAATTAAAAAGATTAAGTCGTATTAAAAAAGTAATTATGAGTTTATGACATAATTAACAAAAGGCCGCATGCTGTCTGCCGAGCCCCTCGCGCCCTCAAACTTAATATTATAACAAAAACAAGAATCGTAAGTACTTATAAGATGAAAAAATTAATAAGTAATTGCCCCACTTCCAAAATAGATGTACCTATAAGTTGTAAAAAGTTTGCCAACTCTCTAATTTGGGCACAATTAACGACCAATTATGAAATAATTCATCTAACAACAGATTACATATTCTTAGCGAAATTTTTCTAACAACTTTTTAATTAAAATTCTTTCGCTGAAGCCGAAATAAATCTTAACGGTCTGCTGATAATTTCAATTTCCTATTTCAAAGTCTTCCGAAGCAAGGTGTATCCCCTGTTGTTACTTGACGACTTTTAAATTATTCTTTTCACGTTCTCTCGCATCCTCTGACGTTATGTGGTATAACAGGTTATAACAAAACTTTGCGTATTTAAGATTTTTGAATTTTGCGACAGTTTTGTAAGACGTACCTACTTGTTAATGAAGATCTACACAATATACATATTCTCTTCGACACAAAATAGTCGTAGCCGTAAAGTATTAAAAAAACCTTTTCATTTTTACATTTTATATATACCTACCTCGGTAGCGGTAGACCACTCAACGCGATTCCTTTCATAACTATGACAGTTGTCATACCTGGTAGGCTTTTAAAAAACCTATTCATTTTGACCTCAAGACGACAGGGACTTAATAACGGTGGGCTGGGGGTGCCGAAAACGGAGGCGAGTGAGGTTCGCATCATCATTACGATTTAATTTCAGGGTAAAGCGGCCGTGACAAAGTCTACCGTACCATTATTCTGTTCCACCTCGCAGGATGTTTAATAAACAAATGACGTGGGGCCTCATAATGACGCTCCCCGTACTACCTTCTTCTCGTCTTTTAGGGTCCATTTTAAAGTTACCGTCATGAGTTATGTACATTTTACGGACGCGATATCGGACACGCTAAATGACACATTTCAGCGGCGCCGACGCTGATAAAAATTAACACTGACTTATATTTTTGTCTCGACATTTTAACATTGACGTTTCGTTGCTATCGTGCCTACATGTTCGCACATTAATTTTCCTGGAACATTTTTCGCGAAAATTTCACATTTTTTATTCAGCGTCCCTCAAACTCCAGATTCGAATAATTACTCCAAAGATTTTGTTCCCATGGAGCTGTAAAATCGCGAATGGAGATAACAAGCGTTTTGCCCGCTCCACAATTCCCCTCTTACTAATTTATTCGTGGAAGTTCTTGTCGTTATAGTCGTATCTAACATCATTCGTGGGCTTATACTTTATCCGTTTAATACCCCCGGCATATGGGATCGAGTATAATTTACTTGAGAATTTATCAATCTACGTATTAACATCCATGTGTATTGTTACAAGAATTAAGTGGGATTACAAGTTCTGGTGTTGTATTATTGCTCTTGAATTTCTCACATTTCTTAGGTAAATTGAATTCCGCAGTAAAATAAAAATCGATACCAATCTCACGAGTTGTCAGTAAATGTCATAAGTCATAACATATATTGTTTACAATATTTACAAATGGGTTCGATACTTTCACAAACATTAGCACCTGTCACCGTGTCGCTGTCTTAATGACAGTATTTATAAGGAAAACTCGGCCGAACACGAAAATACAATTTGGTAAAAGGTAGAAGTTGTCACAGTAACGCGAGTGAAACATTAGGCGGGCGGGGCGCCGCGGCGTCACGTGACACCGAGCCCGCCCTCCGCGCTTTGCCTACGATACGATACACCACAGATTACTAAAAAATAATGCTCACCTAATGTGTATGTTTACGTTTCGAGAACTGTGTTCAAATATTCAAAGCACACACACGCGTATAATTATCGTATTTTTGGACGTTATTCGGTACTGATTTCTGTTCTAACGTGGAAGTTCTTTTTGGTGTTATTTGCTTCACGACATTTATTATGCATGTCAACTAAGACTTGATATTACAGATGAACACCATCAATCATTTCCAAGTGGCTTAAGTAGTCTAAAAATAAACAGTTACTGGGTGGTTGTTTATCATCGAAGCTACACTATTGTCGGTTTTGCACCCATTAGTTATCAATTTGGCTTTACGTCGCGTTTTGCCAGTAATCTAGCATCGATAAAAGAGGCGCTTAAACCAACAAAGGATTAATGTATGATGTAATCGGCCCACGGGGCCCATGGCCAGCAAATCGCAACCATCCCCACAAATTTACCCACAACAAACCACCTCGTGAGAGCCGGAACGAAGATTAATCGCCGGTCTACGGGATTACGGTAGTTGCGGTGGACTCAGGTAGCTATAACTGTTAACTGTGAAGCTGTTATAACCCCTAACAGTTACGACTGTGGGCTCAAATTGCCATGATGAATTCAAACACAAAATCTAGGCCCAAAGGCATTCGTTCCTTAAACTTCTCTATTTAACAACGTTATTTCATTATAGTTTAATGTTAGGTAAAGGTTCTTTAATTTATCATCTAATTTTCGAGCAACATCATCGTTTACTTTTGTAATAAATCGTGTAAAATATGATTAGTAACCTTTGGTACGTCACTTTAGCTACGCTATCCAGCCATTAAGGGAATCAAACTATGTCTACAAACAACTAAAAGTACAGCAACTATTTGTTATGGCACTATATAAAAGTAATAAAAACTTCACTTCAGAGATCGTCTTTTGAAAGCCACAGTAAAAAGTTTAGACATGAACTGACAAAATCTATTAAATCAGGGAAAACGAGCAGTTTCTACGGAATATGTCAAGGCAAGGGGCAACGTACGAAAAAAATAACAAAGCATTGGAGAAGAGGTCCGGATCTCATTTAGACAAATCGCTCGTAGCGGTCAGGTCAGATACCAATAACAAGGGGCCACACGTGCTATTGTAGTCCATGTCGTCATTAGGCCGCTTCCGTATAACTTAGCAACTTTATCCTTGCACCATACCCGACTCTTATTACAATACTATACGGCATAAATTTGAATGTATCGTATAAATTGGTGAGAGAGAGTAAGCCCAGAGTCCCAATAACGGACGTCGTCGGGTCCCTCCGACGGATCCGATACAACAGCGACGATTTCTCTTCCAATAAATTGTAGCTCTTTATATTATTATCTTTATTGTTCAAATAATTACTAAAGTTAGCAGGATTTATATTATACATATTGAAATTGGCAATCTATATCAAGAAAGTCGAATAAGTACCTATAGTGAAAATATATTATAGTACAAAATTATTTTTGTTACATAAAATGGGTCAAGTCTTAAAAAGGACGCAATTTTATTATGTACCTACCAATACTGATATATGAAACATTGTATTCATTTTCCAATGCACTGTTTAAATCCGTATTAAAATGCACTGTTTAAATTTTTATACCCGAGTTAAGAGCAAACCAAACGACCGGTGACTCGTTACGTTTCATGTCAATTATTCCATAGATTAAAAGAGTGGAACTACCATATATTTGACTTAAGAATACAAACATTTGCAATACAAATAGAAACTTTAATGTAATAAATTCATCGTCAACATTTACTTAGTCACAATCAAATTCGAAATCCATATTCAAATTTCATTGCACTCAAAACTATCTTCATTTAATGACATCAAAAAGCAATTATTATTGAAGTTTGCATACAAATCTGTCGCGACGCTATAACGAAACGTAATATAATCCTGGGTGACTCTAGGTACTTACTTAATTCAGTAGCTTCCATAATAAAACACGCGACAGACTATCTCGAGAGCAGCGCAAACTCGGACTTGTTGCATTTAAGTTAATTAATCCAGGGGCTAGATCAGATAAAGTCTGACTCAGGACAGCCTCTGCCTTACGTCCCCACTACATATTATGTTTGCAGAAAACACACTCCTTACTAACTTTACTCCTCTATGAAGTTTAGACGTATGTAGTAGCGATTTCTAGAAATCCTCCACATTAGTTTGTAGTACTTGATATTCAGAACACTACTTTGATTAAGTTAATTAATTACCAGACTTGTAGTATGTAAAAAATTGTAAGTAAAACATTCAGTATTACTCGAGTAGGTTCGCTGTTTATATAAGTTTTCACTGATATGATGGCAATTTATGAAGTAGCACTTAATTAGGTAAATGTAAAGGTTTTTAATGTGTTTTACTAACTAAGAGTTTAGTTTTTAAATAAAAATGTATTAAACCGTAAACTATTTGTTAGAAAATGTACCTCGAAAATATTATTGGAACCGATCCGATTTCGGAATGATGTTTGTCCACAACAAACAATGTATTGCCATTCTTTTTTTTTTTGAGGAAAAGCAATCTAAGGATAAATATTATATCAGTTTACGGCAATCGGTCAAAGTTTCCTTCATGATTTAGGAAATGGGACCTTTATAGTTTTAGTAGACGCCGGTGAAAATATCGTTTTTCTCAGCTACTGAGTACTTACAGTTATCAGCAATTTCTGAGATAGAAAAACTTTTGTCGAAGTCAATCTACGTGAAAATTGATGTTTAAAACAGTGAAGTCATTTTTATACCCTACGTTTATACGTCCATATTTAAAAATGACTAGCTGATGATGATTTACGATCCATAAAATATTCGATTTTATATTTTTAATAAAACATAAAACTGGTTTTGTTATTCATTTGATTTGATAGGGATAGACCGATCATTACTTATTTTAAAGTAGTTATATTATTATACCTAAGAATCGAACTAAAATGTGATATAACAGAAACGTGTCTCTAAATCAAACTCTTTGTACCATTTGCCTCCTAAAGAGGATTTAATCCTTAAATTTCGGCGAGGTCTCTGCGTTCCAGGGGATTCTGAGTGCGTGCGACAAGCAACCTAATCCCTTCTCAGCTGAGTCAAGCAATTGAGAGCTCATACAAACTGTCTCCTGAATCTGCGTGCCTGGTATATCGGCACAATTATATCTGAAAAATGCTGACTGACTTTTAAGGGTCGTTTTCGTAGTCACTACTTGTGTTTCTCCTTCATTTTTTGCCTGTAATATGGTTTAATTCTTAAGCATACAATTATATAATATTGTTTTTACACAAGACTTTCTCTTTACAATTCGATTGTGGAAATCTCATGTGAATTTTTTGCAAACTACGGACCCGATAATAATTATAATATCAAGGTCAATTATAAGGTCAAGGTCTATTTACACGAACCGGTGACAGCTCGTATAACTATCTCAAACAGTAGGTGTTTTTATTAGATTTGTAATCTTATGGGTTTGCAACTTGAAAATGCAAAAAGACATTTGACCAAGGAGTAATTTAATAACATAACTTCACGCCTTTTATCCCCGAAGGAGTAGGCAGAGTATATAGTGTAAATTACGGCACTCAATGGCACTGTACAATGTTATACCCACTTTTCACTATTTACGTCATGAGTCCCATGCACCCCATGCAATAGGGGGTGAGCCTATTGCCATATACCGGGCACAACTCCAGACTCCGTGCTACTACTGAGAATTTAAAAAACCCTATAGTACTTTGCTCGACCCGGGAATTGCACCCGAGACCCCTTACCCGGCAGTCTAATTTAATGTAAGTAATTTAATGTGCTCAAATACGGTCTAAAGATTATTTCCGAAAATGAAGTTCCTTCCCATTGCCTGATGAGTAGTATTTCCCTAAAGACATCTTCGATCTGGCGATTACTGAATTTGAATGGTAATGGCCAGGTAGGAAGATATTTGGGCTTAATGCCTGGGAAGCGTCTAGTCTTTGAGTCGGTTTTCAAGGTTAGAATGTCTTAGGGATTATTTTCGCATGTCATTACCTATATTGTTATCAAAATACGATCATTTCTCCTTTTGCGATTAGTAGATAATATGCGGTTCGTATGTAATTTGCTTTACATAATTTAATAAATTAAATCTAACTAATATTAAAAAGCTGAAGAGTTTGTTGTTATGTTTGTTTGTTTGAACGCGCTAATCTCCGAAACTTCTGGTACGACTTGAAAAAATCTTTTTGTGTCGGTTAGTGCATTTATCGAAGAAGGCTGTAGGCTAAAATATCACGCTACTATTAATAGGCGCCGAGCAGAGCGAGTGAAACCTCGCGGAAGTAGCTAGTAGGTAATTTATACGTGGCAAGTCCTTAGCCTCGTTTTTCAATTGTTTCTGCTTTTAAACAAACGTACCGTTCCTATAAATGTACCAAAAAGTTTAAAAAGCTTTCAAGTACAACAATTTCCCCACTTTGTCGTGAATTGATTTAAAATATAAATAATTGATGAACCATAATCAATCGTGGTTAAACAAAGCGAACGGTAGTTCACTTTATTGTTTAACCTGTTTAAAAATGCACACCCGCACGAGTTTCGGGGGCCCTTAAGTAAAGTTCAAATGCTGGTACAGGGGAATGAAACTCAACTTCTAATTTATACTTGCCCACACAAGTATATTAAGGACGAGATGGTTCAGATATGTGACGTCATCAAACGTACCGTATGACGTATGTATGCGAAGTAATTAGCACGCGCACAGATAGGGCAGTGCGGGTAACATAATTAGTGGGCTCGTATGTTTAAACTTATTAAGTGTCCCATAACAAAGTTTCAAAGTGTATTGTAATTTGATAATAGAAATTACCAACAATCAGGTCAAAATGTACTACGCAAATAAAACAGATAAGGTCAGAAGTTACTTCTAATTAATTAACCAAAAACAATGCTAAAAAAGACTTCAAAACCAACAACCGCAAACTATTCAAAGCTGAAATTTTTCATTTAAAACGTTTCGTGTACACAAAATGTTGTAACAAAAAGTAGCCAGCCTCCCAATTAACACAATCCAACTTTGTCGTGACGGTTTCAAGATAAAACTGAAAAAAATGTAATGGATTGAAGTCAAACTTGCCGTGAAAAATTTAGTCAATGGGGGAGATAATTTTGTCTGAGCAACGAGAGAAGTGTTTTATAATATTACAATGAAAAATTGTCGTGAGCTCGCGCCCTAAAGGGCTCCCAATCGGGCAAAGTTGCCGCAGTAATTTAGCGTCATTTGTTTGCTATGAATATTTATTAGCCGATCCGAAAACAATGACCGTATTGAAATTCAATGTTCGAATTGAATGACATGTTTGCGTTTCGGAAATACGCGTTTTATAAACTTGGTTACCGCGCACTTACAATTCACATAAAGGATATTATTTAAACATGAAAATCGTCATTGTTATGAAAGAATTCCCAATATTTTTTTAACCGGACCGCTCTCGTATTAATGGGCTAGCTTTTAATATAAAATTCGTTCTCGTGGACTTTACAATATTTTTTGCATATTTTAAAATGACACGGAAGAAAGGACATAATTTTATCTTGTAAAAATAGCAAGGTGATGAATGTAAACTTCGTTTCGTAAATATAAAATTAAACGTAAAATGTTTATCACTGTGTTATGAATGAGTTATGAATTTGAAAAGCTAAAATTAATATCCAATTTCATTACCATCACCTACTGTTTAAATCTTTGTTTAAAAAGCGTTAGTTGTTGCAATTAAATATAACGTAGTAATAATCCAGCGAGCAAAAAGGCTAGAACCTCGTAAAGCGCGATATTTAAATTCGCGGCGGCGACAACTTTGCCGCCAGCGACAATTCAATTACAACTAATAGCCTCTGATTCATGTTTGTATTGCTAATTAGTCGCCGGCTCAAGTTTTGTCACTCCTCACTTACTGCCGCGTTCCCTCCCAATGTACTCGCTGTTTTGTTTAATAGATTGTTCTTTGTCGGCTGCGGCTGAACGTTAAACATCGTCCGCTTTGTTTGTCCACAAATTAAAGCACGTCTTTTCATCTTGTTTAAAACTTGTTGTTGTCTGCCCTCTCTCGACGTATGTAAAGGAATAATCATGCCTCCAAGCAATACAACGCAATGACGGATCGTCCTAAAAAAACACGTAAAATGTTTTTATTGATTCCATACATAGTTATCAGATAGTTCGAAAGGGACTCGGGGTAACAATGGATTGTAAGGATAAGTTTATTCAACAAGCGAATTTCCTTGTGGTAGTTGCCACAAGAAGGAAAACCACAAATCGACAAAATATCAAAGGGTTGGCGAAAGCTAACTTTGTGAAAACACGGTGGGTGAAAGTTATGTAAGTCGTAGCGGACCTTAACAGAAATAAGCATTTGAACCAATAGAAGAAAACTTGTAAATCCTGTGGTGGAACCGCAAGGTACACGCGACCCGGGAATTAGGGAGCTCAGTGCGACCGTCTTTCTTGCTGTCCTGTAAATAGCTTTAGTTAACGTACAGGTACACTTTAACAAGATTGTTTTGTGTGCGCTGAAGTTTCGTCTAGACTCGCCCTTTGAATATTTCTTGCACAACTTGTAAGTTTTGCTGTTCTCAGATATTTGTACTACGGATTTGCGAATGTACATTTAGTTTAGTGAATCCTTGAGCAAAAACTGTACCTACTTATTCAATTTCAATAAGTAACAGTTCATTGATACTTTTGTGACAATCCATTAGTTCATTAAAATAATGTATTTTCAGTGTAAATCACTCCAGTGGAACGCTTCACAAGTGCTTTTAATCAAAATATAACCTATCTTAAAGGCCATTCGAATGCGTCCGATAAAACAATGCCGCTTGCACGTCGAGGGCTCTCGATAGCGTGGCGGGTAATAGAGGGAGCCAAAGAGGATAGTGATGGGCCATTGTTACTAATATTAATAATAGTCTCATTTGTCTGTTCAATGATCAAGTGTCCAATAGCAGATTGAGGGAAGTAGGTTAGTGAGCAAGATAAGATATGTATTGGAGTTGGATTTTTAGTTGGGAATAAACTTATAATACTGTTTATAGTTGATTAGAATGGTATAAAAGAATAAGCGGGTGTATAATGTATGTACTTTAAGAATACCTATAACAAATAGCTATTGAAATAGCAGCAGAACGTAAATTAGAATTACTCGTAGATGAGTAAGCTTAAGATGAAATAGAAAGAACGCGTCCAGATATATGTATCGTACAAAAATAAATCCAGCTCAATCTCCGAGAACCGCGTTCGGTAAAGAAATCGGCGCACAACAAACTCAATATGATACACCATCTATCTAGTAGTGGTTTACACTGGCAAGAGGTACGAGGAATCACAGATACACACTCATAGTTGGTAGTATTGTATTGGGAGCGCGCGGGCCGCAGCGACCTGTTGCTCCGAACTATTTTATTAGCGTGAGTGTGTCGGCGGCCCATTCTTTACGGCTCTTTTGTTGGCGTGCCGTTTAGTCCCACATTGTGCTAGCGCCAACGTGATTGGTCGAGTTTATAACGCAAACACCAGGCATATTTTCAATTTGTGCCACCCTATCCAGTTTTACTCAAATTCTCAGTTCTGTTGATTTGATTGTGTAATAATTTTCCTCGTTGTTGTCGTGAATTTGATATAAATTTTAAAGTTCCCGCTTTCAGTGGGATTTTGCAGTTGTAATAATGTTCTGTGAAATCTTTAGGGTCTTAAGCGCTTAGTTTGAAATTTCATTTAGGTTGAGACTCGGTAATTGCTTTAGGCTGACACTTTCTTAGTGTAAATTTGATTTCTTTTTTTAAATTTATTTATTTAAGGAACTTTTAACAAATTGTTACACCAGTTCCATCGAAACCTTATCTAACAAATACACAATTACAAGGTAACTAATGAATACACCAATATAGCTTCAGCTGACATTGGTTGACCCAAGATTACATTAAATGTACCTAAATCTAACGTATTTATGTTAAGTTCACAGTAAATTTGATATACAAGTAGTCGTAACAAGCGACACAGCGATCAAATAGTCTGTGAAATCTTCTTATTATTGGTTCTCTAGCAAAACTGCATTGTTCATCCGCTTCCCGTATGTCAAGATTGTCATCCGGATAGACGGCAATGCGGCCCCCTGCATAAATTGAAGGCTTCGCAGCCGCAGCGCTGCCGGGAATTTCCCTCTGGGTTTTCAACAGAAAAAAACTGGATTCATCTCCCACTTCCAATACTTCATCTATAATTCAATATTCGCTATCACCTCCGACGACTATTTACAATGGTAATTTACGTGACTAATTCGCCGTACGTACACTTGAATGAATAATGGCCAATTTTCATTGGAATATAAAATTTCAGCGGCAATCTCGGCCCTAATGTGTTCAAATAAAACCGAGTATAGCATGCGTCGAAACTTAGATACATTTGCATCTAAATTAGAATCCTAGCTGTGATAAAAAGTAAATAAAAGTGGGATTAGTCGAAGTGGAAGTCCAAAGGGTTTTATTCCGTGAAGGTTTATTAATTAGTTGGGTAAACAGTTAGAACGATTATTTGTACGATACACACAATTTATTATTACTCGATGTGGAACATTTGAAACTTAAAAAATCCTTAAAGACGAAGAATATCAATCATTCGACAATAACCCACAAGGCTTCCTATAAACCGCATAATTTTTTTATTTGTAAAAAGTGTAACCGAGTGGAGTTCCCACTAGACAATCTTGTAACTTTATATTAAGTTAGGAAATCGTTTAAAGACTACCACGGAGCTCAGACGTCGGGTATCGATGCTTTCTTATTTAAGCCAACTTTCCGGACTTAGAATTCAATAAAGCGGCCAACGGAATTTACTTCTCTTTGACTAAATAGCTTAAAAGATTAATTAGGATAAACTTTCAACGGGTCCGGTTAATGTTCTAGCGTAAACACTTTAATTTTGCTTCGAATAAGTTCCTGCATTAGGATTGAAAAAGTTGAAAGTTCATAAACAAGCTTCATTTAAATTTCGAAGGAACATCTCTAGCGTGATACGATGTTGTTGCAAAAAAATATACTCGAGTTCGAATAATTTTATGCAAACGAAAAAAACGACTTGAAGTTACTCGGTAGCTTAATTCCTTATTTTTAGCCAATTTTTCTGCATTTATCAAGCTTTTTGTGGCTTGATGACTATCGTAAAGAATATCGTTGAGCACAAATATTAGCTCAAAGTAAACAAAAAAATCATAGGAAACGCAACTCCAAAGCCTACCACTTACGAGGGATAAAGAAATGTACTGGTCTAACATATTACCGGCGCCTAATCCAGGCTCTCTTTGTACCCGATTAGTGTGGATTATGTGGGAAGTGTAATACGTTAGTGCACATTGCACACGATTGCATTGTCATCGCATTTCAGTGGTACGGACGTGACCCCATCTCCCAGTAATCCTTGGACACCTGCTTTTCAAATCTTCATTTCCTCTGTGGCAACATTTATTTAATGAAACCTCTTATGTTGTAGTAGAAATTACGATTGAAACGAAATTGAATAGAAAATACGAAAATAGAAAGCTACCAGTCCTGCAGAGCGTAAATACGTGTAGGTTGTATTTATCGTAAATTTTATTTTTAGCAACATGTAAATAAAACTAGTAAAGATATAAATTGAAGAAAATAGTTAAAAAGTATCTGTTTTTATATTTTCATACGATAAAAACTCAATTATTAACGTCGAGTAAAGCACGTTTTATTCTGTTGCACGTTTTAATTGCAGATTAACGACAAAAAAATCGTGAATTGCAGCTATGTTCAATTAACATGATATAAATGCATCTAGTTGAGATGCGGCGAACAAAAACAGAAAAGCCAGCGGTCCGTTGAAAATATTTGCTGGGGTTTTATAAATAGGGGCTTTCATGCGATGAAAAAACGTGGTCTCGCACGACAAATCGCGTGACGCCGGGATGAGCGGGACGCATCGATCGTGACGGTGGAACGTAATCATTTTCGAGTTACTAGGTCTAGGTGAAAATCAGTAAGTGGGACAGTTTTAAAACGACGCGAGCGACGCGACTTGGCGCGACACCGACGCGTCGGTTGCGTTTTAAGAGTTAAACTTGAGTTCACGTTTAGTAGGTAATGTTAGTAGGGCTTTTTGTTTTGACACAGTTTAAGAACGACCGACGGTTTTACATTCAAATTTGATCTTCATCAATGCATTCTTTTTGTTTTCTACTTCATTGATTATGGAAAAATTATTGCATTTGATTTAAAGGTGGTTTAGAACTTATCAATCCAATTTTAATCATCATTACAGTTCGTTTACCCAACCACCAAGAAATCAAAAACAAACCACATGCAATACAATTAGGTACTCCTGCCACAATTAATAACATTAATCTTAAACAGTTCTGAGATACATTAATGTAATTGTGTCAATTCGTAAGAAGACGATGGACAAGTGAAATGTAATCAAAGGGCACAAATGTCTATCTGCCAACAAATTAACTGACGTTTGCTTGAAACTCCTGTTTAATTAAACAAACACATTTTGATCTGTTAACCCTTAAGCGTTCAGGTTATCAATTGTTTGTGTTGGTGTACGTTGAACGTGTGTTGGGAGTGTGGATGTGTTTTATTGAAATTATTACGTTACGTTGTAAAGCTCAGTTAAAGGATGGTGTCTATAGTTTAGTTTATGGTTTTTGCTTTATTAAATAGTAGGTAAGTTGTGCTCATTTGTTTTAAAGGAGTGTTTAGGGCTGTCTATTTCGTTTTGAATGGGTTCGGATTTTTTTTTAGAGAAAAGTATAACTTAATGTCTAAAGGAATAATCTTTTTAATTCTTGATTTTTTTTCATTTTAGTGGATATTAATTTGATTAAAGTACAATCTAACAATACAACTGTAACATTAACATACCAAAACAAACCCAACGACTCAAATTCAATCTTTATTTTACCAACGTATTCAAAAACACTATACAAAATAATAACCATATAAATATGTAGTTTATATCAATTAAGCGTTAAACTTAAGCATCGTACAGGCATGCGCACCGAATCGCTCCTACTGGACGTTTCGAAAGGAAATGGCGCAGAAAATTGTGCGCCGCCTCACGTGGACGCAATATCCTACGACGACTACCAATTATGCAGATTATAAAGCTGACGATACACTTATTACAAACGTTACTTAACTGTACGTAAGTGTACGTAACTGTACGTTAGTGAAGTTGATGTACAATGTACAGTCGTGATGACAGATCACTGAGGAAATTTAGTCCTGTGTGTCGATGTTGTGTGTATTCGTGTGTAGGAATTAGGTAGATTTATTCTGTTTTGGAGTGTTCTTGTATGTGTGTGTTTGGTGTGGGATGTTTTTGATTTTTATTATTTTGTAGTTTGGGTAAATATGAATATTAGCATCTGCATAGCTAAGTTAAAATAATTCCTGGAAAATGATGAGTATTTCGGATGGGATTTTAAGTTAGGAAGTGGGTAAATTCTGTGTTGAGGCAAAAATAGCAATTATTATGAATTGCTACTTCTAGAAATTTCTAACCGATCATTCAATTGATAAGTCACTATTTAGTTACACAGTCCATCGAATTAGAACTTAGTAGTAGCAGCCACAGAAATTCTAACTCAATGAAATTCCACAAAGACAATTCATCAAAAGCAAAAATAGTTAAAATACCACTTCTCAGAGAGTTCGCTGTAAAAATGTAGATGATAGCAACACGTGGACCACGGGAAGATGTTTAGTGTACGTGCATATGTGAGTCGAGGGGCAATCTGCATAATGAGGAGTCAGAGGTTATTGCGCGGATCGGACCAAGTCGGCAATTTCCCGGCTCAATTGTTATGGAGACTGGAGCGCACACATTGATTCCTATAGCCGGGGCTGGTTTATTTTTTACTGGCTTACTGTTGTAGAATTATAAATTAGATTTTTTTTTAAATATCTTTGAAGGGACTTCATTACTAAGCAATACAATTAAATCCATAAACCGGATTAAATGACTTCTAAGAAACTTACGTAAGTTGTAAAATATGAAACTTGCATTCCAACAGCAGGAAAATACGTATCCTTAACTACTGGAAAAAGGTAACCTGTTTAACTCGTCGAGTACCGGTTTTGCAGACACAATTATAGAACAATAGGTTGCGGTCACCGGTGACCGCTTGGTATTTGACAGTTTAAAGGATAAATTTGATACAGATGTTAGCGTTACATAGCAGACCCCAGTCACGTGCTCACCCAAACGCTCACATTTAGCGATTGCCCACTACAGAAGCCGAGGCGTTAGTTTTACGGGTCCTACGATCCGCGACTGTATATCGCTAAATAATATTATAGCCAGCATTATAGCTAACCCCTACTCACGAACCTTGGGACACATAAACATATATTTAAAGTTACATTACGAGTATATTAGTTTGAAACTTACACTTCCTTTGGTCTTTCGAGAACCCTAATAACAAAACCTATTGCTGTTTGTCGATCACACCACTTGTAAATCTGGTCTTCTGGTCGT
This sequence comes from Spodoptera picta, assembly GCA_038387885.1. Classification (NCBI taxonomy): domain Eukaryota; kingdom Metazoa; phylum Arthropoda; class Insecta; order Lepidoptera; family Noctuidae; genus Spodoptera; species Spodoptera picta. The sequence continues at coordinate 1,323,442 of JAZHFQ010000686.1, forward strand.
AAATTCGACCTTTTTTTAAATCCGTTCCGCGTCAATAAATAATGGGCTGTGGACGTCTTTATTTCACGACACCGAAGGTAAATAGCATTCTCTATCAATCAAGCTTGGGGTCCTACATAATTTAGTGGAGATACGGCGACTTCCCCGACTCCGGGAACTTTTACTTCGTCATATTATTGTAGTGTTGTTCTTGCTCATCGTAAACTTCGGATGATTCATCTGTCACGTTTTTTGGTTTCGCCTTTTTTCTGAATGAATAATAAATAAATAAAATTCATAAAACATGTTTACTGATTTGACCATGTGTTTATATTCAGATATTGTAGATAAGTTCAACCTCAGAACGGTATATTAACGGTAGTTAATGGATTTTTTATGTACCAAAAACGTAAAATACTTTTTAAGTAGATAAGATAAGACAAGTGGTCAGTCTACGACCAATTCAAAACAATTCGTTTACGTAATTGCATCTCTATTGTTATTGCATAACAAAAAAATGTCGTGAACATTGGCGGCATCGTTTACTCAGTTGACATAGCCCCAATTACCTGTCGATTGATGGTAACTACCATCAACCTACGGCAGATCAAGTTCCGACCACTTGGCGCCCCTTTCACCCTCCGACGTCTTTCTTATCCCCCTTCACAGTCCGCCAGACATATTTGACAGATTTGCCCCAAACCCGAAAGATTTTATTGACCGGTTATTATTTTATTTTATGGACATCCACTCCTATTTCATTGGCCCTAAGACGAAGTTACAGTTTTTGCCGCTCGATTATTGGAGCAAATCTTTGGTCACATCTAACATTTTTATTGAATCGAATTCGGTGTAGATGGCTTATGGGATTGTCGTGAATGAAGTGTAATACGAGTCTTATACTTGTTACGACGTGGATCTCTTTCTAAAGAAAGTCGAAAATAAATAAATTGCCTTCCCTTATTTCCTTTCGTTAAATAAATCTATAAATCGTTAGTGATTTAAAATAAAACGAAGGAGAAAATCGTCACCTCGAATATTGCGAGCAATACAAACGAATCAATCGAAATATAAACTAAAAGGAACAAACAAAATACTAGGAAATGTTCCGAAGCGTGTCTTACAAACCGTTCAACGATGTTGAATTGGATGAAAATAAAAACTGAAGTAGTGTCCTGTAGAGTTTTCGATCAAAGAAAATTACGCTAGGCGTCGACTGAGACGGGCGCTTGGTCTTTTCTCTGGAGCCGTTGCTCTGGAGCTCTATAAAATCCCTTTCCTCGCAACATATCGTTCTTTTCTCCCCAAATTGCGGCTGTCCCGACGCGGCAGACACGTCCAGGTAATAACGCAATAAACCACTGAGAGCTTCCCCCTGGAAAAGCGATCGAGTTTTCCTTCAACCTTTCGAAAACGACTTGTTCCTCGATTTTCGTAGATGCAGCAGAGCGAGCGTTGGAAAACTAACCTTATTTTGTGATTGTTTGTGTTGATTTTACCGGGATTGAAGTAGTCTCGAGTGAGCAGCGTGCAATCGGTCAGGTTGCCTGACCGCGGTGGCGTTTTCCGCGGTACGCCCGCTTCAGTGTGGCCATCACTTTGTGTAATTGAAAACTCGATGTGCACTTGTACGGAACACCCGTTTACAAATAAATCTTTTACTCTTAAACATATACAACCCGATAGATTTATGTTGTTTGCATATATATACAGGGAAATTCCTTTTTGTTAATAATAAATATTAAATGAGTTTTGAAGAACATTCAATTGCACGTAATTAAACTTATATAAATCCTCCTGTAAATTTCATTAATTAACAAGTGTTGTATATGGAGTTCATAATTATATTCCCGATACATACCTCGTAATAATCCTTAATTTTAATTTGGGTTGTAATATCCATAAGAGATATAAACGTCATTTTCACCATTCAACCTTAATGAGTATAAAATTCGAAATAAGAAAAAAATATTTTAAAGAATCTTTGCTTACATCAGTTTGGAATCAAGTTAACTTCCATACGGGACGTAAAAACAATAAAAAAACAGTTCCTCGTGCTGGAGCGTGCTAATCCTATTGTTGTACTTTCATTTCAGTATTTCTCCGTGCAGAACAAACCTTCAAGGTACCTGGCTGGTTTATTTTTTATCGTTTCTCGTAGCGGTCTGCGTCTGGTCGAGACCATTAAGTAATCTCCTCGTCGGCTTCGAAACGCTGGCTAATGCACCTTCTAGCAAGTTACAGAACTGCGGTCTTGGGATCAGAAAATACTATTTCATTTTATTACTATAAAGTTCCTGCAACGGGGTAATGGTCGTGTCAGGCTGAAATACGTGGTAATTTTTTAGAAGAGGTTTTATTACTTATTAGAATTCGCGCTAGACGGATATAAATATCCACCAGATTGGCGCTATAGTAAAGAAAGGTCGAATTAAAAGTACCCTTAATCGACGAGCGTGCATGAAAAGCCTGATGACTGTTGATGAACCGAAAAAGCTATGTAAGAATCGTAGCAATTGGTGTTCCATAGTCTCAGCATACCGCCATGGAAGACAGGCATGAGGTTAAATATGTATATTGAATTCGAAATAAATATGTTTATAAAGAAGATATATCTAATACTTACGAGTGAACTTTGCCATTTAAACTTTCTAGCATTTCTAGTAACTGACATAGAAACCTCTAAGAATTCAAAATCCTGTGAACAAAATCCATATAACAATTACACGAACGAACCCTAATTCTGACATTGATAGATAACTACAAATAACATATAACAACCATTTAGCTGTTCTGTTATTCTTAATCTAAACTTACCAAACCCTCACAATGTTTATTTTTAACATTACATTATGTAACATAAGAAACACATCAATAATCCTTCGATATTGACAGATTCAGTTCATGAAAACAAGTATGTTTAGTAAATAAACAAAATGTAACTGTATTCGGAAAGGGGAAAGGCAATCTGGATAAGTTCAAATAATGGTGTTTGTTGCGTACGACTTTGGGGCAAAAATGGCAACAACTTGGCGATCGGCCCCATAGTCGCGAACAAAATCGGATTTTAATTAAGGCTCGCTTTGTCAACTGTTCCTTTTAATTTTGATGAATAAAGAAAATTATTTATTTGGCGGCGTCAGCGCTTACCGTGATTTATTCACTAAGTTACGGACATTTATAAGGCATCGCCCTCCCCAAGGGAAATATCTGTTTCATAATTCTGCGAGTTTGACGCCAACATTAGCGTGACGCGCGGATGCGACGTTACAGTGAATTTGTTTACATTGTAAAATATTGGACCTATTAATTGTTGCACATAAATATACCACATAATATTTGTAATGTTTTTATTTCCTTTTTATTCTGTATACTTATGATTTTTATTTTTGTTCCAGGTACGTAAAATTTTCTGTTATTCCAAAGACGTTTTGGTGAGTTAAAATCTATTTGCAATGTGGTGATTTTAATTCAATTAGTCCATTAAGGAATTGTATTTATTTATTCAACAGAAATAGTCTCGTATTTACCTGGAATAAACAGCTTTCCTCGCTATAGCAGTAATATGAGCGGACGTGAATTCCACCGATACAAAAGGATTACAGCATTATTAGACTTTTAAAATAATTTTCTCGTAGAACTTGCGTAGCGGCCGCGTAGCTGCGTAGCGTAACATTCGTAGCTGCCACCCTCATCCGTAGTAAATCTTTTAATCTCTTTACAATGGTCCAACGTCATAAATTTGACATCTGTGACTTTTTTATTACGATATTCGAAAACGTGTCCCTCCCTACGGTATGATAAAATCGTGTTTTATGGACGCGGGTCCCGTCAGTTCATTATTTTATTCCGTCGGATCGATTAAATTGGCGCTTTTAACATAAAATCACTACGGACCATCGAACCTGATTCGAATCCAATGTATCATCAAATTCTCATTCCTAATAAATGGGATTGTGTATGAAATGGAATAGCGAAACTAAATGTATCCTGCAACTCGGCAGAACTGCGTCAAAAACATACAATTTGAGTTGCATCAGCGATCAAATTACATGGAAGCAAACGAATCGATTCCTGCTGTTAACAAAAGCGTGGAAAATTCAAACGTGCCATGAATAAGTAATTTCTCTTAAACGCTATTGTTAAATAAACATTTCTAAGATATTTTTAATGCATAAAAAATGTTTTCAATGGACAAAAGCCTCAGGTTACATTGTGATTTCAATACATTTTCGTTCGCAAGTGATCCTGTTTTGTAGTCGAGAGGGCTCGGGTCTTCCGATGAATAGATAATATCCATCTAGCTAACTGTAGCCCTATCATGAATTGGCAACTTTGCAGAAAATGGTGAAACGAAATAATATTTTTTTAGTATTTTTTGTCGTCACAGACGTTTGAGATGAAAGAGGAGCTTTTAATGAACATGCTTAGATGTTATTTATAAAGGTTCATAACGGTTTCAATGGTCCTACGTGTAAGTACTTGTCCTATATCTAAGTTGCCTGCGATGTTAGCGAAATGGAAGGGAAAATAGTATATTATACCACTGTAATGAAAAAGCGAGGTAAACTAGTAGCGTAATAAAATTCAATTTGTGTCTATGATCGTGTGGGCAGCCTTCGTAATAATAGATAGATAGTAAGTACGGCTTCGAAACTTGATTTCCTTATTTTTATTTTTATTCCGAAAATGTGCGACAGATCTATATCCGTTATGTGACAGTGAGTAGCTGTCATTATTATCTATGAATAAAAAAAATCATAAAAATAGACATAAAGTATCTGTTACAGCAATATACGAGAGCAGGTACTACACTTGTTTCGATGCCAGACATTTCGAGCATCCTAAATGACATTACTTTTAAATAAAATAACAGGCATACTTTTATACAAGGTGTTAGGTAGTTATTCGCTGACGTAAGTCATAAAACGTTACTCAGCGGCCATTATGCCAGCGTTACCTAGTTACTCAAGAACTTTGCCGTAACAAAAACACACTCACAGTTATTGCGACACTCTTAATACTGATTTTCTTTTCTTCCCCCAACTCGAGCATTTTTATGCTCATCCTCAGAACTTTTGCAATCCAGTTATATCAGCTGTGAAGTGCTAAGCAAATACAAAAACTTTTTTGGTTTAATCTCCGCTTTTTAAGGATATTCATTGAAATTTCACGGGTTGCTTTAAATAATCCGCGGAGACGTTATTTCTGTTTATATACGATTTTAGTAACTTTTCCACGCGTCTCTCGTAAGCTCCTACACGTATTAAAGAAATTGAGATTTTTTGCCTTATAAAAGTAAATGAAACTTTTTCGTAGGTCTCTGTTGACTCGAGTTTTGTTTACGATCAACAAACTCTCTTAAGTACGTTTTATTAAACGTTGATAGTTGTTAATTGTGTATTTTGTAACTAATTAATGTTTGTTACACCATCACCAGCTTAAGATATTAATTAAATCGTAAAAGCTTTTTAATAAACGAGTAAACATCTAAGGACTAGTTGATTGATATGGAATAGTATCATCTCGCAAGTATTTGTCGAAGTATTTTTGACAAATAGCTGAGTAAAATAATTCGTTGATAATATAACGATTCTCTCACACAGTGAACGTCTCGGCGCGTAGGGAATTCTTATCTTACAAACGCAGCACTTTGATTATGAAGGAAAGGAATATTTAAAGAAGCTTTCGCATGCTTTGTGTTCTTCTCCGACGCATGTGCAAAATTTATGTATGAAATATGAGAGAGCATTACAATGTGAAAGTATCTTTTTACGTGTGTTACTATTTTTTTATTCTTTCTTAGGTACTATTCCTTGTTTTTCGTAACGCAATTTTTCTGTTGACTTGAGTAGATCCCGGCGCGTAACGGTATGTTTATCATTTCTACTTCCTTGGTGGAGTACCTGTGTGGAGCAGGGTTGAGATAACAGTTGGACCTCGTTTGAAGAAACCTCTGCGAAACTTATTCCGGTCATTGAAATCGGGCCTGATTCGATCGCATCCCGGCTCATTCCTATCACTTATTCATCAGGCCATGAATACTTAAGTCAATTTACGTGTCGTGTCGTAAGCAACAGCCTCCTTCGCTTAATGATATTGCAGTAACAGTGATGTGTCTGTTGGTTAATAGACTATCAATTTCTAACGTATAAATACATAGTAAACATCTTTACCTACATGTATACAAATACATTTGTCTACTTTCTTTGCTTTCACGCTTATTTCAATAATTTCAATATATTGTATTTAATTGATTACCTCGTTTCCCTAGATATTGTTGTGAATGTTGTCTCTGAGTCCGACTTCATTCCTCGGTGTAGCCGTGTAGATAAGGCTTTTTCGGCCCTTTTCGCAAGTATATAAAAGTACGTGGACGTTTTTAAGCCTTTAAAACATCAATTTTATCACTGGACCATATCTTTAAAATACTGTTCTTTAAATTACTAAGTAGTTCAAAAGCTAGTGTCAATTCCAAATCTTTTTGTACTCGATTGAATTACTTGAATACTTTAAGTTCAAGGGAGCGCAATGTTGCACTACAGTAAAACAACTCAATTTCAAGTCCGAAACTACTTAAAGTACATCTCAGCTACAAAGTAAAGTTCGTAGAAGAATTTATTTTTAGGCTGTGCACACTGTACACCCCATACACGTTTACGACTGGTGTTCTCGATCTTTATGGCAATTCTTTCACTAATATCGGTACATGAAGGCCTTAACCGTAAAGTTCACAACATTTACTACATTTTGGGAATTGAATGAGCCTCCTAATACGTAGCTATTCGGTATAGTTCGGGAAATGGACCTCCATGTATGGATGTATTATTATTGTTCGCCATTTTAGCAAAAAGGTTTTCTTTTTATTTGCAGTCAGTGCTTCTCTTATTCATTAGGCGAGATTAGAAGTGCTTAGTGATAGTCTGAACTGTTTCGAATATCATAGAATGCAATTTGGCTTGTTACAAGGGTCTTTAAGTATTTATGAGATCCTGAAGTGTCCCTTTAGAAGGCCTTTTAAGATGGGACCGAATTGGAATGTAGTGTATAAATTATTTTATTTGTTACGATAAAATTATTAGTACACATTATTCTTACTATTAAAAGAGTATAATGGCAATCTTAGTTTGCGTGAACAACTTCAGAGATATGTATAAGCCTGAATTAATTAGAAATTGTAAATAAGTACATATTAAATGGATACAACCAAAGCCAAACATAGTTTCGTTTAAAAGATATCTTATGAACAATTTCATACGTGCTGCGACTGAATAAAGTTTTTAATTTTCGACTATGAACGTTGTGACGTATTCACTTTTACTGTTGCCACTTGTCAACAACAGTATCTAAGAAATTCCTTGTTTATGGAATTTGTCGTTAAAATGTTATTGTTTCAAAATTAATAAAATATTTCGTGCTAATTAAATATTGTACCTACAAGAATACCTTTCGCATCTTTTTCTTAATCAAAATTAAGTATATTTTTTTATCGCAATTCTCGAATATTTTTACGTAAAAATTCCTGGTATTTTCAGGCAGTCAATGTCGAGGTACCAGGCGCCCAGATCCGTGGGGTGTCTGATGGGTAGCCTTCAATATGCACGTGCCAACGTTCATTAGTGGACAGATGCGTCTACAATTGGAATCTAATCCCAGTGCTTTACTCTCAGAACATTGTTACGCTACACTGTAATTGACAGCTATTTCAAATACGTTCATCTTTGACGTTGCAATGTGACTTTGAATTTCCAGGTAGATTAATTAGTGGTAATATTAACCATAGGTATATTGTTACAACGTTCATGTCAAAGCAAAACGTAATGTTTATGCCTTCTTTATATGTTCTGTGGTTTATACAAATGAACATAACATAACATAACATCACGCCTTTTTATCCCCGAAGGGGTAGGCAGAGGTGCACATTACGGCACTTAATGCCACTGTACAATGTAACACCCACTTTTCACTATTTATGTTACGAGTCCCATGTAATAGGGGGTGAGCCTATTGCCATACAAATGAACTATCTGAATATATTAGTTTCTATACGAACAGACAGTAACATTTTCAACTTTAAAACATAACCATAAAGTTGAGAATAAATTGAAGACTGATTGAATTAAGTTGAAATGCTCACCTGTGTGTAAAACTTACGTCACGATTTATAAAATTAAAAAGTCACATTGCCTAAGGGAGTGCGCACGATAGCGACACTAGCGCGCACCAAAGCGGGAAGAGATCTAAGGACAGTCGCGCCGTGAAATTTGTCGTTTGACACCTCCGCTCCAACGGGCCGCGCGTGCGACAGCGTTTCCGCTGCGATTATTGTATGTGAGCACACGCCCTGCCATGTGGAAACGGCCTTAGGGAGTATATACGTATTCGGTCTAATATTCAGGGTTGTTGCATTTTTCATTGGTTATTGTATCAAATATTCCGTTTTAGGGATTCTACAGTTTAGACAGCCCTGTTGGCCCAGTGGGGCTGTGTTATTGTTCTAGTGACAGCTAACGTGATAACTGAGCGTGGGGTCGTAGGTTAAATTCCTTTGGTGAACATTTGAGTTTTTTTTAAATAATTGTGAAAATACTTGTGAGTACTTATAGTAACCTACCTAAATAGACAAAACAGAACACAAGGACAAAACAACGAATGTATTCTCTAAGCTTTGGAGCTCGGCTAAGTGATTCTGTCAAAATCAATTAGTGAATATTGTGACGTCACAGAGGAAAATATAGGCTTTATCTCCTGTCTGAACTAAAGGTCAGCCTTAGTCATAAAGAGAATCTGACAGCGAAATGTTTCAATTCCAGCACGTCAGGCTATCTCAAATCGACAATTCTATTCACTCGATTTTAAATCTTAATCATGAAGCAGTAAAGTTCAAATCCCAAAAAAGTTTAATAACATTTAATAAACTACAAAAAAAATTAAAAAAATAAGAATTGCCAAAAATTACGCATGATACTTAAGTCTTCCTCATTAACAAAGGTAATCGTGGTAAAAAATGCTACCCATCCAAAAAGTAACCGCACGAAGTTCTGCTTAACCCAAAGTCCACTATGTACCTACTAATTCCACAGCGTTAATTATGGTCCCAGTTAATTAGGACAGCAGTCTGTAGTGTGTGCCTCGGTCGAACGGACTAATTAGCAAGTTTCATCAGTCACCAACATATTGGATACTTTAAAAAACAAAGATAAACTGGTTGAAAACTCACACGGCACCTATACTCGTAATTTTATTTGAAAATATCTTCAACTATGGATTAAATAAAAACAATACGGTTTTTAAAAAACTATCTTATTATGGTTTCAACGCCTAACACGAGATTTTGTAACGTACAAATAAATAACTAAAAACATTTATTTAATTACCTAAAAAGGAAAGGAAAAAATCCATCCCCTATAGTAAGTTCATGAAAAACTATTATCTTAAACGCCAACAAGATTCAGATTACTTAAAAGACAAAAAATGCATTTCATTAAATAGCAGAAATAAAAGTCAAGAAATGTCGCTGGTATTTTATTAAAATAAACTTCCACTTGCACCGATTCTCAGATTTACACGGCACCTGAAAAATGACACCAATGTCTATTGCATTTAGGAATGCTTTAATAAACTTAAGATTCATAATAAAACTTTTTAATTCCGCCTTCTTTCTTGGGAAAAGAATTTATGCTTGAAACGCAAGGAACCTTCAGTAAATCAGAACAGTATGAAATTTAAAAATAATTAATATTTAGATATTGAATCCTCTTTGATCACACATCAATAAATAAGTAAAGAAAATGATAAGCCACAAAGATAACTCATTACATTTAAAAACAAAAAAAAATGTTTGTTCTTTTTTCAAATTGAATAAAAATAATGCGTCATTCTTTGTCGAACATGACTAACCATAATTCAAAAATTGCGCGTTAAAATGTAAACATTTGATAATCTGTCAAATATGTTATATCAAATAAGTCTTGTGTGAATTAATTAAATGTTGAGGGTAATAGCATAACAAGTTTAACTAAACGTCATTAACGCAGTGTTCTGTCTCCTGTCATCTGTATAATTAGTCATCACATTAATTTCAGTTCTTCGTTCTCGCGTGTTTCTCAAGTTTCTTCTTGGTTTTAGTGACTTTAGTTTTGTCAGTATGGTGTTTAGTCTTCGTGAAATGCTATCCCGTTTGCGATACACGTATGATGAACGTGACTGCTTGGAAGATGTCCAGGTGAGGCGGACGGAATGTTCGGTAACTTTATTGAGCATTTTAGGTTATAAACTTTATATTATTAGTTTAATTATTTGGTTAATAATTAATTTGGTCATCATCATCAACATCATAACATCACGCCTTTTTATCCTCGAAGGGGTAAGCAGAGGTGCACACTGAAATAGCACCCACTTTTTACTATTATGTTACGAGTCCCATGAAATAGGGGGTGACCCTATTGCCATATACCGGGCACATTTCCAGACTCCGTGCTACTACTGAGATTTTTTTTAAAAACCCTGTAATTCTTTGCCCGACCCGGGAATCGAACCCGAGACCCCTTGCCCAGCAGTCGCACTTGCGACCACTCGGCCAACGAGGCAGTCTGTTTGGAATTAATTTGGTCTGATTGGAAATATTTCGTTACGTGTATTTTGTTTACCAAACTTGCCTTCTTTTAACTTTGTCATTGCGTTCTAAAACTTTTCACATTTTAAGTACAATTGTACGATTTTACGATTGTGTGTTTATATGCATACTACCTCTACATATTATGTAGCGGCCCAGGCCAATTTACTTTCTAAGTGGCAAAATAATGTTTCAATTATGTATTTATTAGAAGCTACTCGGAACTTATTTCTTTCCCGGTTCACAATCAATATACTACATTTTGTACAATATGGGTACGCGTTCCAAACTTACCACTAAACACATCAATTTTCAATTGTATAAAACCTAAAAAAGCTTTCTTCAATTCCCTTATGACTACCATTCATGGCGTAAATAGTCATATAAGTATAGTTAGCAACACAAGTTTCTGTGCACGTTAGCTACGTATAGGAAGAAAAGCGTATGGTTTTCGTTCTTCGTCGTGTCATCCCGGGAGTATTAATCATTGAATGGTTATATAGCCTGCCAGCACCTGAGAGGTTACTGTTTCCTAACAATATTAAGGTCGGTAGCACTTTTGTCGAATACTGTACATGTATGTGTTTCGTCTAGTCACCGCGGTGTTGTTGTTTTGGTTGGCACCTTACGCCACTATCAACTTTAACAAGGGAAGCAGATACGTAGGATGTTTTGGGCTGTATTCTCTTAGTAATAATGTTTAATAATCATTTTAGCTTTAAATGTACTAAGACTTGGTTTATTATATTCTTAGTTTTTATACATAAAATGGCCCTTAAGTATGTAATGGAGTAGTGTGAAGCTATATTCGCTTACTGAATGGTCTTTTATTTTCATTTATAACATATATTTCCCTTTCCCTATTATCGATAGTTTATACTGAGCTAGTGTCATAAAACTATCACCATAATAGCTATTTAGTTAAGTAGTTATAGTAAGCCACCATGCTTCACATGATTTTAATTAGTGCCAACCCGATTAGAGCCATGATCGTTTCATTTAGATTGATCACTATTACCGTGACCCGGCACCCATATTAAATTAAATTGACAATGTAATTTAATAATACCATTAACGATAATAAACAACGATTCTTGATTCGATTTTCGATAACGATGGCTTTTTTCCTTCTCTTATTTCCTTTAGTATGTAAATCCTATTTTGTAACAGGAAAAATCTTATAAAAATGTCGACTAATTTCATTATTATAATTAATCTGTAGTTGTATAGCCTTTGACTTCGACTCATTACTTAGTGAATTTGTTTAACTGGTTTATTTATTATTAGACTTAGGTTAGAGTAGAGTAGCCGAGTGGTCGCAAGTGCGGCTGCCGACCAAGGGGTCTCGGGTTCGATTCCAGAGTCGTGCAAAGGATTACTGGGTTTAAAAAAATCGCAGTAGTAGCACGGAGTCTGAAATTGTACCCGGTATATGGCAATGGGTTCACCCTCTATTTATTACACGGAACTAAAAACATAAATAGTGAAAAGTGGGTGTTACACTGTATAATGGCATTAAGTGCCGTAATTTGCACCTCTGCCTAACCCTTCGGGGGTAAAAGGTGTGATGTTATGTTTGTGTTGAGGTTATTTATTAGATGTAGTTTTATATTTGCAAGTATTTGATTGCGTTATCTACAATATGCTGCTTAGACCGGTTAGTTAATTTTCAGTGTCTAATATTTTAACGTTTAGTGCACGTTTTACTTAAAACGTGTATTCACAATTTTTATGAAAATCACGACCTTTTATTTCTATTGCGAAGTATTCCTACCTGCATTTCCACTCAGGAACAAACTGTAGTTTCGTCGAAAAAAAAACAGATGGCAAACATAAATCAAATGGCAGTGGAAGGCCGGAAATTGATACCGCTCTGACGTACCAACTCTCTGTCCCCTTCGTACATAAACTTGCTTAAAATGACGTGTATGCGAGTTACGGAACGGGACTAGGTAATCTGTGTGAAGGAGAAAAGTTTTATTTACTGTTCCAAATCGGTACAACCCTAAATCTCTCAAGTCTTTAAAGAACGTCAGTTGCTAGGTTCCAAGCTTAAACTCATAAAAAAGTGCCATCTAATTTACTTTTATTACATAAAAGTAATTGAAAACATATTACTCGAAACTCATCCCGAAAATTAGTCCGGTCTCGCAATCCAGTCTAATCGCTGCAACTGTTTCGCGAACCAATTTTAAATTTTAGTGAAACAGCGGAGGGCATTAAACGTTAATGCACCAACAATATTCCCCGGGACGGGCCATCGTAAAAACTTTGCCCACAAGCAATCCGCCGGTTGCAGCGTAAATACGAGCGTTGTGCACTTTAACATTGTTTTAAAAAGTAAATTTCAATAACGTAAGAAGTTCCGCGACACCCCTGTTGGCTTTGTGTTCACGGTGGAATTGATGAATGGCTTTGAACGTTGATCTCGTAATTAATCTTAGTAAAAGTTCCTATTAGTTTTTAACGTTTGCGAGCCGTAAAAGTTATTTATCGCGACAGGAAAAGTTTTTATTTTGTTGATTTACAACGTTCTAAACTAAGTTCAATAAGTGTCATTTTGCAAAGAAACTGTTCGGAAATATAGAGGTGTCCCACCCAAAATGTATCGAACACAACAATGGTAAGAAAACTGTTATTGTGCAACGTGCAAGCAGGCAATTCACGTCCCAAAGGGTAGCAAGCTTGGCAAGCGCACACATCCGCCGGGGAACAAATTTATTTTTCAACGGGTTAGCTAGTATTGAATTCGGATATTTGTTGTTAACCAACAATTCTTTGTTGTTCCCAAATATCTGAGAGAAAGATTTAAAGTATTATATTTACTTACACATGTTTTTCTTTTACTTTATCTAAACAAATACAATATTACACGAAACTAAACAACCAACAACTTTCAAATACGTTTACAATTTAATTCGGTGTTTTAAAACAAACGTTATCTATTCCACGAGGAGTGATTGAACGTTCCTGCGCCGCATACCTGATCTCCATTGATTCACATAGTGGCGTATTGTACGTGATACACAAATCGGTCGCTTACCCGAGAGCTAGGCTTCGCATTCCATGTGCTCAGTAGTAACGCTACTACCAGTAATTGGCATCCAGTGCAATGGTCGGCCCTACAACAAATAGAAAATTGTTTTAGAACTGCAGTCACTGCTTACGTCATGCATTTGTTTCAATCAAACAAAAATAATCTACAGGATGGACTGAGAAGGAATCCCCCTTCATATTGAGTTTATCGATAACATTTCCCCACTGGTAATTTATTGTATCTCATTATTGATATTGATATCAATTAACATAAGTTGCCCAGTTCCGTAAAACTAATATTGAATCACTCTCATACACCATTACTGCATTAATGAACCTCGAAAGCAACAACAAAGAGTGCACACAAAATTAAAATCGACACATACAATCAACGCCCCCATAATTACTGTGTTAATATTTACATCGACTGGAACATGCGAATTGCACACTTTTCCGCCAATTAATGTTTTGAGTTAAAATCGACCAACAAAGGCGGCTCTGTCATCGTTCGAATAAACCCGTAAATGTTTACTCGACACATCGGCCGCTGTAGAGGTATGCATCAATTAAAAATATATTACTTGCCGGGTTGACTTCCGTTTGTCCGCTACGATGCATTCTGCTTCGTTTTGCTCTCGCACGTGCTTGCACAGGGGTGGCCACTATTGGAAATTTCGTCAAGAAATAAATCATAATATTAAGTTTCTAGATATAATTCAAAAATAAACACATGCAACTTGCGAAATAAACTTAAGTTCTTAATTGAATCATTAGTACAAAGTTTACTACAAAAAAAAATTAGCTAGCGCAGTAGTTTGTACTTTGTTGTTAACAGGTACTCTCTAAGAACCGTGATTTATGAAATCCTATAAAATGGATTGTAGTTTTGGACAACCCGGCCATGGTCGTGCTAACAGAGTGCGTGCGTTCACATTCCTATGCTCCCCGCATGCTCGCATCACGTCCATCGCGCACTGATCATTTTTATTCGCCCAAATGAACATATTTGCTGCACAACTTTTATCCTCACCGTTTAACTTTCGCTGGATGCGCATTCGCTCAGTTATTTGCATATGAATTTATCGCGACATATGTTTTTTATTCACCGTACTGATCGTTTAACTACCGACAAAGTACCAGTCAATTTCATATACACGATATTTGCAACTAAATGTTTCAAATGTCGAATCTTTATGAGATTTTTGAAATAGTTCGGTGTTCGCGACTATTGAATATCGAAATTGGAATGCAGTTATCATATTTTGTGAGCGCTACATAATACAATTTTGTAGTGGTACAATACATTCTTTGTTGTATAAGATTTAGTAGAAATATTGTTCATGTTAACATTGTACGGCTGAAGTCTGGTGTTGAAAGCGGAGCTAGAAATAAAATTTAGATACACAAGCCAGGATGCACATTGAGAATCATGCATTATAACAATACACGAATAATATTTGAACAACTGATAGTTTATAGTTTTTATATCTCATTTAAAATTGGCCACATATACGAAGTACTCTTAAGGTTTAACAGTTCATGTTCCTATTTATCAGTCAGAATGGAAATTCAGTGACTCGATTCTCATTCAGTATTTTCCCACATTAAGTATCAAGTTAATTCGTAACTGTTAGTAGTAAACATAACACATATTATGAGATAAGACGTAAACAGCGCGGGCGGGCAGCTAGTGTGAAGCAAGGGTCGGCAACTGGCACACAAACATGTCAGTGATCACCTGTGTGCCGCCTTGTCAAACTTCTTTGTGTCGGTCCGAACGAACCATTAATATGTTTCCGACAACAGTTCCGTTACTTTTGTGCGCCGTAGCCGTAACTTGCCACCTAATGATGTGGGTTAACCGTTTAATATATACCCTCGGCTAAATAAAATTACCTACTTAACTCTTTATGGGCCTTATAAATAGCAATTATGGCTATTTATGATCTACCTTACCTCCAATTTATTTCGCAAATGTAGCATGTTTAAAATTAACAGTAAACCAAATCTCCGATTACACTTGAGGAAATATCGCCTCACGAAAATATTGGACTTATAAAAATATTTCATATTTGAATACTTCATACGAACATTTTCATATGGTCGTGGTATAAAATTTTAATCATATTCCAGGAAGGAAGAATGGTTCAGACGAATTATGTGTATGAAGCTAACAAAGTCTTTCAATTTTCGTGAGCAGCTTAACCGATACGTAACAAAGTATCGACGAAGCCTACTTCCCCACAGAATATGAATACAATAATACCCGAAGATTCATCCGCAGTCGGCCGCTACACTTGTTTACACGAATTTCACGAAGCGCGGAAGGCTGCATATTTTAAACCTACCGCCCCGCGCCCGCTCGCTCCGATATGTTTATCTTGGTCTCATCTCGATATATTTATTGGGAAAAGCCACGATCGGGATCTCTCCTTATTGGTTCCAACGGAGACCGTAATCGGTTTTATCTGTTTATTGTTATTGTATTTTAATATAAAATTCCGTTTACATTTCCGCCAAAATTTCTCGTCACAATTTGTGTTAACTAGAGAAATATTTACGCAAGTTAATTTAAGACTTCGAATACTTACTGTTAATGTTTGCGTTAAAAGTGGAATGTTTTCTCGTCAAAGGTGTAATTTAACATGGAATTAAAACTATGTAGGTGCGAACGTGTGTGGAAACATGTACGTAACATGTTCTGATGTTGGCTTTTCATCAGCATGGTAATCGTGCAAAAATATTGGCTGAAACACGGCCGAAGCACACCTGCCTAGAATTAAATAAAAATAACCCGGCGAATGAGCATCAAAATGAACGCAATGTGTAATTTATGTTCAATGTTTGTGGAACAGAACATTTAGCATATCAGGATGGTAACGTCTGCCTATTATGTCGCGTGTGAACTTAATGATATGACACATAGCGGACATTGAACAGTAGACACGACACCCAAAGAAATATCATTAATTTGATTGCTGTAGCATAACGATACATTACGATCCAATTAGCTAACGAACTGCGAAATGACCATTGTTTATGTCTGTACGTGTAGTTTTTGGTAGTTTCTCAGTTTTACGGCACTATATGTTAAGCGACACTCGTAAAAGTGCGGTGGCCGTGTTTTACACCGTCCGTAAACTACTAGAAGTGTCGTTGTATTGGAGAAAAGTTGCGCGAAGTAAACGTAATCTATTCACATTGCGATCGACGCGGGACACACTCGAATTACAGCCAATAAATATTTTTGATTCTGTGTGATCCGATATAATACTGATTTATAAGATGGTTATAAAAATGCAGCTATAAACCAACACATATTTAGATTAATCATAATTATACTTACTGGTACTTTATAATTATAATGATACCTAACTGTTCTTTTTATTTCCATAATTGTGTACAAGCGTGTGTTATAGAAGTGCTGCGAAGACATTATCACGCTTGCGTTCTTTGCAGAGTGAGCAAATATGTATCTAGGTTACAGTACTTTATATTCAAAGTGACACGTGGCGCTACCTATCGCCGCTTCCACGCGCTTAGTTTATTATTAATGCGTGATTTTTTGCGATGTTCCCCATCTCAGTTGAAGATTCATAACATATTTCACAGACATTCGTGTCATCTAAAGATTTAGAGAAAGTCTACAATCCACCTACTGCTCGCGTAGCTAGAATTAATTAATCTGATCACATCGTACTTTAATTAAATCGTGTTGATACGACGGACATTAAAAAGGAATTAAAATTATTATAATGATTGGCAACAGATTTCACATTAATGCGCGGCCAGTGTCGGTCTCTACCGCCGCGTCGGTTATAGTAGATTAACGGAAAACTATTGCCAGTAAAAACAGCGCACTAGTAACTGAGCTCCAGCGGCAGTACGGCACATCTCTAACGATTTATTACGATACCAATGGCGTTTTCGGACTCCACAGCGGCCGGCGGCGGGGTGTTACTACACAAATAAATATCGATAGGGCCGTTCTCTTAGAGACGTATATTGAAATATGTCCGATATTTTATTAGATAGTGTAGTGAATATTTAGTTAATATTTTATTTGTGCGGGTGAGTTTATTTTATACGAGATGAGTGTTTTTTTTTTATATTTTTGTTGGGCCTCGTAGTCCTCGCACGGTGTACCAATTTAGTTTTATATGGAGGTATAACTAACATAGTTTACGTGTCTTATGTATGTTTTTATGTTTAACAGTTCCACTGCCGTATTTGTTTGAAGATGTATCTATTAATAAATTGCCTAAATTAAATGGGAAACTATTCGTATTTTAGATTAAAAATTAAGCGTAAAATCTGCGTGTTAATGCTGTATACAGGGTGGGATGGTACACCGTGCTCGACCCGGGATAACCGCAGCCACCGCTGTCAACATCAGCTGTTCCAGGCCTTGCCTACATAGTTGTGTTCATTTAATGTTATATGTTTGTTTGTCTGCAAGCCCATACTCATCTGTGTATTCTCTTGTTTCAGGTAATTTGTTAATTTACACGGTGTTTCGTTCATTACTGTTGGACAACGCACACATTGTAAAAGGGTGAATCATTTGAGATTTTTCATAAATTTTTCAACTAACCTACTTTATTATTGATTTGTAGCATTTATTTTACTGATTTGTATTTGAAGGCTTAAACGAAGAACTTATTTTAACAAGTTAGAACTAAACCACACTACATTGTGGTGTAGCTCATTAGAAGCGTTAGTATCAACCCAGAATGTTAACAACCTGAATGTAGAAGGAAACACAAAAATAAAATCTCTATACGCACCGTGGGAGTCACCTAAAGAAATACATCAATATTTTTGTCAAAAAAGGTAGGCAAATACAGGCTGTAAGTCAACAAGACAACAAGAGCTTTGCTTGAAATACCTACATATTTCGATATAATAACTATGTGCAAATAGAGCTACATATATCCGAAAAACACAAACAGAACTATTTCACTCTGCTAGCTTTAAAAATTCAAAAATATTTCCAGCACTCTTTATATTGATACAAAATAAACCATCCGCGAGAGAAAACTGTTTGACTAGAAATATATTCAAACAGTATTAGGAATCGCGCCAGAAGCTACGTATTTTATCCCTAGCAAATTTTGAACTAGCTACGTAAAAACTAAACCTTTCCTAAGCACATGATTTAGTGAAAATTGAATACGAAACTAAATCTCCTATAGAGCAGACGTTGACGTTGTAAAAGTAGCTATTTGTTCACAACGCTAGCACCCTAAATATCTAAAGTTATCCAAAAGAAGCGATAGACGGATAACGGCGTCTCGCTCTCTCGCGGTGTACACGCGGTGTCTACGCATTGTAGGTGCGCGAACCTCTTTTCTTCACAAAAGCCTCCTTTATTATGCTCCTGTGTAGGATATGAGGAAATTGGCTGAATGGCTTTATATGAAAAACTCACGTAATCTTCGCGGGATGTGCCCCACAATATCCTGCACTTGGTACGCGAGATAGATTCTTGTTAAAATATAATTCAATTGTTATTTTTACTTTTTAAGTTATAAAGTACCTACTGTTCAATTGGTATAAAACGTAACTGCAGTCACAAACTAATACAACATACTTTGAAGATGTTAAGAATAGACATCGTATTCCTTATACTACATAGATTTGAAATAATAGGTAAGTACTTAAATGTCTAAACAATTAAATTAATTAACATGAACTGTAAACGTGTATAACTTTGTTTTTTTTTTAAGTTATAATCTCAAAAACAAGAAGTACCCTTGCGCTGAAAGTACAATTTTCCCTTGAATGTCAATAACAGAGAACGGACGCGTTTACGTTTTACGCGCATACATGAACATGACACCTGGCAAAATAAAGCCTTTCATGTGGGCAGCGTTCATACGGGGTGTTTATTGTCATCGAAGGGCCGCACACATATTTGGCGAGAGGCGAGCGGGCTCTGTACCTAATAAAGTACGGCGCTAGGATTCCCCGACGGCGCGGCGGGCGGCGCGAGAGCCGCCGAGCCGGATCACGATCGGTATCAGAACCGCCTCGGGATATAAATTCGGTATCTTTCACCTGGAACGCTCCAGCGACCGACGTCGCCACGCGCCAGTTATGAAAATTCCGATGCTGGAATTCCAACTCACACTAGAGATTTTTGCTGAGCTTTGCGGTTGTCGTCGCCCGGATTTTTTAAAGAACGGAGTCTGTTACGTTTATTTCAGTCTGCGTTTTATGGAGGCGGGAATGTGCTCCGCTTTGGTTTATTTGCGGGCCGCCTTTCTCATGAAATTGCGCTGTTTCATTGCTTACGAGCCATTTTGAGGTTCTCGTTAGAGATACATTTTTTATTGTGATGTACTTATTTTTCTTTGCAAATCGTCTATCACCGCGATGCCAATGGGTCCTTTTATTATTGTAAAATGTTATTATAATCATGAAAATTATAATATGTATACTACTAGACGGCAACATCTGTGATCCAGTCATCTCTCAACACACAATGAAAGGCGTCACGCAAATCCTGGATGGATATCGAATAACAAATGACGCGGCAAAATAGGGTTTCTGAAAGAAACCGAACATAAATTGCCAAAACCCATCAACCATTAACAATTACAAAAGAAAGGTAAGGAATGAAATGTTTTATTCATTCCGTTAACGAGAAAATTACCGAGAGGGCGTCGGCGCGCCGGATCCGATTGCAAGGACTCCACCAACCTTTGTCTTCGGGGAGAAGTGTGCCCAATGAGCACTCCAGATCCCCGTAGGTACCAATTAAGGATAGCATGTTACACAAGTACCTACTTTATTGTATAATTCTATGAAAATGGAAATGATAACAGAAATTAGAATTCAAATTGTTGGGAATAGGTGTAGCAGAAAGCAACGTCCGACAAAGGTTTGACCAATTGCTAATTGTATCCAGGAAAATGATAAATACTCAATTTAGATCTGCTAGTACATAAAATAATAGGCCTAAATGGTGTACTAAAACACTAAATAAGCGGATACAATTTTTATTTACTTTTAAAGTAAAATCGTCATTCTCCTTTTTATTTAATAGCCTAACCTACTTTTTCAGTAGATGCATATGGCTATAGGTTTACCGTATCTTTTGACCCAAGAAAGATATCATTACGTCCTATTACGCAGGAATCCAAATTAAAGGTCTCTGCACAGCAGACCGAGTCACCGCTCCGCTACATAGCTGAAGAATTTAATTAAATACTAGTAACAAGGCAATCTCTGCGAGGAACAACTGATGTTATTATTACAGTTATTCCATGATTCTGTAGCGATTTTAATTTCATTAACAGTATCATAGCCTCAACTCAAAGGTTCACTCCATTTTAACCCGAGTGTGGAAATTAAAACAAATTATAATATTATTTCTACTTAATTACTTTGTCTCATCTCTCTTTTTGGTGTGATGTATTAAAATATGTAAAACCTGCTTCAGAATAACACTGTGCAGTCCCTCGTAAGGGTTGAAAACAAAGTTGTTCTCGATTACATCACGACTTTGCAAAATCTGAATACACCCCAACAACGGGGGCTAATTACGTTAACTTCTTTCGGGTCCAGTACAAATTCCGAATGGGCTGTAAAGAGTGCGAATTTGCATCGAGAATATTTTTCGTCAACAATTAGGTTGTTGGTCTTTTGTCTGTGCCGACCGGGGGTTGGTTTTAACGACGTTTTAAAAGATTCTAACTCGAGACCGGGGGCTTATCTCGAACGTGCTGCCTGCCTGTTACAAAAAACCCTTTATTAACTTTACGAGGCTTTTAACGAATAACACAAACAAATATGAAGGTTTCACTTTACAGCGCGGTGGTTTTATGACATCGGAAACTTTACAGTCGTGTCCTAACGGCCGCCCCGCACTCGATAAAGTAACTTATTGATATACGTGCTGCTCATACGTAACATATCGTTGTAATACTTTATTATTATTGAAAATACAAAACTAAAAGTAACATGAATATTTTTTCAAGAATTCCGATCTTTCACTACATGTATTGTTCAGCCACCAATGCCTTTGTTTTATTGAACCTGCAATCCGTTTCCAAAACAATACAAATGGACGTGCATACAATATCCCTGAAAACGACAAAGCCGACTTCGACCTTTGAAAAAAATTCGTGCTACGTCGTAGGTATTTCATTTCTGGCGAGTGCAACGAGTTTGCAGTCAGGATATCGGGTGTATTATGAGATACAAAACCTCCGGACGCTCGCTTTCTGTACTACTGTTTGATTGGTGTGCCGAACGACCACTAGTCCCCTCTGGCGCACCCGAAACTACAAATACGATCGCACGTATCAAATTTACCATGCTCCTCCATTCACTATTGTACGCAATTGACGAGAAATTCTGAAATAAACAAAGATATCATAGAAATATAATTTCAGATAGAATTTTATTGACTATCAATGTAGTGGATCGACATATCGAATCGAACATATTTTCGTCAAATTGTTTCTACATCTGATGAAAGGACAATCGTAATAAAATACATGTGATGTAACTAGAGTTCGCTTTTGTTTACAGAATAATGTTACAAATCAAATTACCAAACTAACACAGAGTTTAATTAGAAGTTCGGAACTAGTGCCGCATCTACAATATTTATAGGCGACGTAACTCTGTGTAGTGTTGTCAAATGAATGGCAGAATGTAGGAAATAGCTGGATAAAGGCCACACTAGTTACAGATCAGTTCCGAATACCGCTCGGGGAACGTATTACCGTAAATCAGGAATGCACAATCCTACCGTCATTTCACTGGAGCGGGTGTCTATTGTGTTCGTGTTTTGAGAATATGTAAAGCACCTAACCTGGGCCTCCGAATTTAATTACATTGGATCTTTTTTTGTGGTGGCTAAAATTAAAAAGTTCTTCCTTTTATACTTTTCGCTGTGGTCCGGTGATAATTTATTTTTACACTGGCGTTATTTTGTGTAAGTTGCTCTTATTTGAATTATAAACTAACTTTTGCGTCGGGTTTACTCGCGCGGAGTCGTTTATTAAGTTTATTATAACAGCTTTGCGGCACCACGAGTGTTGTATATTTTATTCTAGTTTAAATTAAATTATTATCATTTTATACCAATAATTTGCGTACAATAATAATTTAAGTACACATCAATAAATACATAGTACTACAGTAGAAACATACTTTTAGGTAGGTATCTATATTTCCGTCAAGATAAAGTTAAGTATTTTAATAAAATATTTACGCGAGCTCAAAAGCACATTTATCTTACAGTTATCCCTCGAGGGATGCTCACTAATTCTTTGTTTATTTCGGGTGATAGAGGTACGAAGTCATAAAATAAACCATTGAATAAATGACTGTGTATTTGACAAACGAGCATTCACAGATATATCCGGCAATAAACGAGCAAAATGATCCTCCCCAATGTATTACGTTATTGTAATATAGGAATTTCGTAAAGGGCCGGGAAATCGCGTTGTTTAAGTGGAAGTAAGAAAACTGCTTCGAATCAAATATTACACGCAATGAAAGTATTTAATGTGTAATTTCTTAAAACAACTCCTTGGTTTAACGTTAAATAATACGTACGTAGATAAGGCACTCGAATACATTGCATAAATAGAAAGCAGAGATTATAAAACAATACGGCGAGTGGGTTCCGTTTGTCATATAAGCGTGTACCGCCTCGAGTGGCGGTGTATTGTAGGAAGACATTATTATTAACACAATTCTTCAGAATCACAACATAAGGCAAAGCGGGCCCGTAGCTCATACTTGTTTTTCTTAAATCTCTCCGTGAACAACTCTATTATGGGGAATCTTGTTAACATTTGAAATCATTTCTCTGCCCCGGGAATAATGAGTTCTGTGTTTTCATTTGAAACTCCGGTGACTTTTGTTTAATGGAATGATAATACAAATGCTGGCCTCTTTGTAGTGAGGGCCGAGAATATTGTTGTTTTTCCTCAGGCGGGTCACTTTAGTTCCAAGGGTAATTTCATTACTTTTCTAAAAAAATTGCTTTCACAAATGAAACTCTGGACTGTACAATCTTAATGTTGATTTATGCCCTTTGAAATTCACTTTTGTTTATGTTAAGTAATTTTGGTAGATTTGTTTCCTGTTTTCGAGTTAAAGATGAAATGTTCTCTAATATTCTAGGTAAGAAATGGGAAGAATATCAAGGGGAATCAAGAATATTTCAATTTAAAGAGAATTTATTAAAACATTAAATGTAAAAGATAACTTTTTATGTCGCTGCCTTTCATTGACAGATATTTTACTTTGTTGAAGAGTGAATTATTTCTGAAGTCGTTTATAAATCTCATCATAAAGCTAATGAGTTGTTATAACTTCTAAAGCATTAAACAACGAACCACGAAAATCTCTTAATGTTCGTATTTATAAAACTATGTAAAGTATAATTTGACTTGTTACCCCCGAGGGTGTATTACCAGCAAGTTTTCGTCTCGTAACAGAATATTATGTAAACAAATTTAATTATAGCCTTGAATTAGCCACAATGGCCGGCTGCCGTCGCTGTGAATGGAAAACTTTGGAAACCTCAACTTTGTCCAAGTAAAGTTTCCTGTGTCCACAGTAACGAAAGAATTTACAAAAATTGCCTTGTTTATTTCCTGATAACTGCTTGCAATGCGGGTGTGGATTTTATGAATTGTTCCATTATCTCTTGCCCTTAACAAAGTAACGTTTAAAGAGTCCCTGCTTTTGTTCATTCTTTTACTTGTTTTATTTTATGCTGAACTTCGTCATACCTGCATGTGGCAGATGTTGCCTAATTAGGTTTGGATTTTCAGGTTTTAGAAAGTTTATTACCTACTTGTTCTGTGAAAATTGATAATGTTCTAAAAGCGTTTTTCAATTAATCAAATAAAAGCTATTTGAATTAATTAAACAATATTCCCAAACATTCACGGTTTATCCCTATTTAAAATAAACGCGAACGCATCCCTAAACTTGTACAATTTATCATAAACTATCTAATCAATTTCGAAAAGGATTCGGCGTTTAATATCAAATCCACGTTTTCTCAAAGGTTTCGTGGACCGAAATTACGGCATTGTGCTAAATAAATTGTTATTAATGACCAAAACGTTCCGTACTTGCGAATAACAAAAGCCGCTCGTATTTTGTGGATAAATTTCGAATTCCTTGCATACGCTTAGACGTCGAGATTATGGATGGAGATTTTTCATCACAGTCAATATAACAACAAGGATAATTAAAACTAATAGTCCCTAATTGATGGCGAATTTCTTAAGTGATGTTGTCTCATAAATAGTTCACTTAGATAGAAAATTAAACTTGTAAATAGCACCATTTTAGCTGTAAACATAAACGCAATCACTTCATAATTTGCGTATAAAATGTACTATATTATTTACAGCGAGTAAATGAAGTAAGTTTTTAGTAGGCTGGCGAGTTTTCGGTATTCATGAGCGGGTGCGTGAGGTATGTGAGGTGGAGTCAGTAATTATTCAGCAAGATCACCACTAAGCAGAGGCAGGTTCATATTTCCTATGAGCAGATAATCTGCTCTCAGCATTAAACTTGTAAAGTGCTCCGCTCCATATGTCCTCGGTAAAAGGGAGGGTTGCTTTCTATTCATACACTGTGATACTCTTTTACGGTTCAAGCAAAAACACGCCAAACGTTGGCGAAAGATAAACCCCGGGGCTGTACGAACGCTGTTGAATTTTACGATTCCGCTAAGCCGCCTTAAAGTCGAGCCCTTCCTGAATATTTTGATTTATTTATAGGCGTGAAAGCGTAAAAGGGTGGTCCAAAAACAATATACCGCGTCGTTCAACTGGCGCGCTACTTGAGACACTTAACATTATACGCTCCTATGAATAAACCTACATATTTATACCCTACCGTTCTGGGATACTCATTTTCTGGCTTTGGGACTTTTAAGAAATTACTGTAACGTGCGTAAATTACATTGTGAACAAATTACTCCGAGTAATTATTAGTTAAATACGCAACAACCCATACAAGTTGGCTGAAAAGTTTTCTACTTAATTCATTAGTATGTGATATAATCGTGTGAGAAAACGCAGGCCGCTTTAAGCACTTGCCGCTCGCGAGTCGCGCTTCTAACACTTCATTGTGATGCTAATTTAGGGCAGCTCTATGAATATGGGGTGGCACTCCCAACGCGCGCACTTTTTGCCTCACCGCGCTAAATTAATTTGAATAATACCGCCGATAGGCAACGAGCTTCGCCGAAATGTCTTTTATATGAGTTTCCGACGTGAAAACTCCGTTACCGTGCGGCCCTTATATTTTTATCTCGCACTCATAATGACTCAAAATACATGCATTAAAATGTTCATTTTAATTATTAGTCGTATGTTTATTTATATTACCCAAGATACATCGACAGTTAAATAAATTCATTTAATCAAAAGATCCTGTGCACTGTTTTTTCTTCCATCTCTTCGAGAGTAAACAAAACGAATGTTCCATTAGACAATGGAATACACTCTCGCTCGCATGGAACCCGATAAAATAAATTTCACTTAGCTGTTAATCACGTCCCTAAAGCGTGTGTGTCCATGTACTCGTGCAGGTAATGGCGTGAGCACTAAGACAAAATTGGCTTAAGTAATCTCTCGGTCGGAGTATATCTGCGGCGGCAGCGAGGCTCGGGGCGCGCGCTCCCAGTCTCCGTCTCGGTCTCGCCGCCCAATCCCGATGTGGAATGCACTTGAGTTTCACACGTACGTGTTCGTCATAGAAATTACTCAGGCAATTTTTAAGTGAGCCTTTCCCGCTGCAACACTCACGGGTATTCAAACCCGTCCCTATATACTGGAGCACTTAAAGGAGGTAAAGCCACCCTTAAACAAATGAAAGAGCTTTCGTTCGTCGTTTTTGCCTCACGGCAATCCGCTTTACTAAAAGGCGGTGAAAATTTTATGCACGCCAAATAAAAGTACCTATAAGTACCTATCAGATTGGGTGCTTGTGTACGCGTGTGCGGATTATATAAACAAGATGAGTTTGTTGTCATTGTGAAATTAATAACAATATTAACATTTATTCACACCCTAATGGCAGATTAAAGATGATGATATAATAACAATGTGAAACTTGTATGAAGTTAAATATTCAACAAAACGTAAGGTCATTGAGTATCTAGTTCCAAGTTTTAATCATTCTTAATTAATCTAAGCTCCTTAATACACTTAATGTTTATTTGGAAAATCGGCTCGCATTTTTGCACCATTAATTTTATTTGTATAATTTAACTCATTTTATTTAGGCGTCAAATTACTTTTCAGTCGAACCCTTTGGCCGGCGAAAAGCTCAAATTTTGTCTCAGAAAGCCTAAGATTAGGTCATTTAAGGTTCATTTTGGTGCGTGATTTAAACGTCGCACGCCGCGCCGCGCCGTTTTGTATAGACGGGCTTTTTAGCCTGCTCACAATACGCCGGCTGCTGTAATGTAGACAACGGTGATTTGATAAATGAGTTGAATTTTTTATGTGAAAAGACTAACGTTTTACATTCAAACCTGAGCTTGTTTTGACAAAACCTCTGCGGTTCCCACAACGGAGTCTGTCGCAATGGAGCCCTCTCGCCGTTTTTCTAATGAATTGTGTAGGCAAAGAGAAAATAACAAGGAAACTCTCGAATGGAAGGTAATCGCTGTGATAATGGAGTTCATATTGAGCGTGTTTAGTGAGAAATTTCAGTGGGCTACCATAATTACAATTATTTTAAGCCAGTAATCTTATTTGAATTCTGCTCCATTTGATCTGGGATAAAAAGAAAACAAGGTGTTATTTTGTGGTTTACTTTAGAGGCACAAGTGTATAACGCTTTATCTAATGGACCATAGCCATGAAATATCTCATTTCTAGTACTACAAGCCAGTTGTAATACGCTTGATCGTTGTAACTTGATAAACTTGTTCTACGAAACACTCTTGGTTGAGTTTATAATAACATAATTATTTCATATTCTGTTATAAAGAATGCTCAACTGAAAGATAAAATTATTATTATGAAAACTGTAAAATGATTGCTTTTTATTTACTATATCTGTGAAGTTAAACGTATTTTCGGCTGAGTTTAACGTCTTATTTACTTAACAGATACACTAAAAAGATATACGAGTACTAAAGTAACGCGTCCAGTATCTTTTTAATAAACCCAACCGTAAACTCGGCAACATTGCGGCAAAGTAATATCACTAAAACTCCCACAATATTATTTTCCGTTACTCAGATGCGGCAAAAGCGTTTAATATTTAAAATAATCACAGTATTGTCGGAAACGGTGTCGACAGCTAATGTTCGGTGGCAAACCGCTACACAGCCGGCCCGCACTTTACCTATACGTACTACGTAGCTAGGTAGCCATGACAACCGCGACGTATGTTTGCCCACAAACTGTTTGCTCGCATATCCGTTGTGCTACCTATTATTTGTACAGAGAATTAGACGTAACATTTTACCCAAATAAAGGTATCATTGCCTTATTGGTTCTTTGTCATTGAATGGGTTTGTTTAATCGGTTTGAATAGCATTGTTGAGGCTGGTATGATATTTCATTCATTGGTGTTGGAATACAAGTGTGCGATAGTAACATTTTGAGGTTCCATATTCATAGAAGTGATGAGTCCTGAATAAAATAATATGATTACTTCACGGTTTAATCTTGTGCGGTTTCTGATAAATATGTATTAATTTTAAAACAGAAATCAGAGATCTCGAATATCTTAATGTTGATTATGTCAAGGACACGTAATTATTGAAATTGGTATCGTTTTAAGAGCGTCTTGAATTTCTCAGGAATGTTCGGCTCGATAAGGGCGTCATTAAAACATTCTCGAATCCCGGAATTTGTTAAGTACTTACATACATTTACTCGGTAGGTATATTGTCAAGGAAACTTTATCATGTCACTAGCTGTGTTCGATAATTTCTGACATAATCCTTTTGTTTGAAGTTGTACCTGACGATTTCAAAGACACTTTCTTGATAACCTTGCAGAAATTTTGAAGAAACAAAAACGGTACATAATCCTTTGATATATATGTATTTATAGTAAAACAATTATAATTATGTATTGGCGCATGTCTCAAGTCTGTGCAGAAATAAAAACCGGTAAAGGCTATGCAAGACAAGGTCTTGCGCTGGGTACCTTACGTAGGTAGCAGTAGAAACCTTGTTACTGTTAACTGAAAATATAGCTTTAGCTGTACGTACGACTGGTATCGTTGAATAACAGGAACGTCATGAATACGAGAAGTTTAATGAGGTGACATTAAGAATATGTTGTGCATTGCGGAAATGCGAGCCGAGTACGTATTATGAGCACGCTTAAATCTCAGTCAGTCAAATTAATTATTAGTTCTACTCTGTGCAGCCGGGACAAATTGACGCTTGTTTCGCTGGAACACTCGTATAATTAAATACACAAGCATTTAATCAAGGTACTGTAACACTGTAAACTCGTGTACGTAATCCTTCAGATATGTTCTAACGTTGCCGAGGTAACTCGAAGTAACCCGACGTTACCCGACGCCACCTGACGTCAGTTGGCTTAAGTGCTACCTACGTAGTAAGAAAGCTGGGTTGAGTTGGTTGAGCCCATCTTAACCCGCAGCCGCCGCGGGCCGCGTAGGACCTGTCCTAATAACCGAGTACAATAGTGGCCCTGAGCAAACAACGCTGGCTTATTGCTACTCGGCACTCCGCAATAACAGCGGTAAAAACAATAGCGCGGCCATGCTCCTTGTGATTGCGGCAGCCACATTGTTCCCATTACGAAGACCAGCTTGTGTCAAGTTGCAGTTTGGGGTTCAATGGAATGTAAAATTAAATATATTGTACCTAATGTACATAATTTTTCTTGCAGGTAAGCTGCCCTGTTATCGGTATTGCGGATTATACATTCGTGAGTTTCTCTCTCTTATTATCATTGTTGTAGTAATTTAGAATATTCAGTAGTCAGTATCTGTATAATTAAAACGCATGTGTAGAAATTGTATTAATGTAGAGGTGGTTAAGAACTACTACACGTCACCATCAAAAGCTACAGACGTAATTGACACGCCTCATTGATTTCTAAAGAATCAGCGACCCCGAATGTCCAGCCGGGGATTATCTGGAAATCAATTCGTAACGTGGTGTCATTTGTCGCATTCAGTACCGAACACTCGACATTCGGTTTTAATTCACTGATATTCACCTTTGATCCGGCTTTTCCCAGATTATATCGTCGTACGATAGCGTTTGGCCAATCATGCTTAAAACGACTTCGACACATTCGGACTGCAATCAAAGTTAACGATGCTATTAATGATCAAATTCTAACAATTTTAGAGTTGTAAAGCATGTGATTAGCTAGCTATGTGAGCACATGATTAATTTAAAACAACTTATACGAAAACATTATTATGTAACCGCACGGCTTATAGTCCTAATAACCGTAATAACATCAACGGTAACGAGCAATAGGCAGCGATTCGTGCTGATGTTACACTGTTTTTATACACGACCGGTACATGGGAAAGCTTTCTAATTGCCGGAACAATGCTGAGCCGGTTATTTGCCGGCGGCATTGTTTTTGTCCGCGCCGGTTCATTTTACCCCACCTTCCCCCGGGTGGGAGATTAATGGAATTTGAATACGCATAGCCTTTGTGTTCGGCTTTACGCGTAATTTAAGCGTATACCGGCCGGGTGAGTCGGCGTTTTGCTGCCAATCTTACGGTTAGACTCACAGGTGCGCGACTTCTCTTATAACCGTAACATAAAATGACGCGTTGCCGTACGAGCCGCCCGTGGCCGTGCCTCGGCCCCCTTTTCGCGGACTCACTGCTCACTCACAAATTGTATTTTCCATTTGTATCGATATCATTTCACTAACTTAACGAGATCGTTGACGTGACCTAAATTGATTTTCAGTCATTTTATTTGCTTTCAGAAGTTTGTCTTTAATTACTATTTTAGTGTTGATTAATACATATTTGATACGAGTTCCCTGTTGGTTCGATAAAAACTGTCATTATTTTGGTGGTCCCCTCTGTTGTCGTTCAATAAGCGTTGTGTGCTCATAGCACTATCAATCATTTCCTTGCGCCTACTACGACACGTCGAGAAATAAAATGTATTTGTTTTATTAGGACTACCTATTGATTTTGGATAAAATGAGCTTCGGCGGAAAGTAAATACAGGTCTGTTTTGTTTCAACTGCTGATATTATCATCATAATTACGCGCGGCGCTAATGTTACCCAAATAATAGATGCCTGTGTAATGTAATCGTCATAAATGTACACATGTGATAAAATGGAAGCTGCATATCAATCAGCTGAAGGCAAGCCTGTTGTAGGCAGAATGCTGCAAATCCATTAACATAATTGAGCGGCTTGTGTCCGGGACACTTCACGGTCCGGATCGTGGACGTCTTTGATGGCGCATCGCCGTAATGAGGAGCCGAAGCCGGTGTCATCCGCCCTAATGCATATTTACAATAAGAGCGACGAATTGAGACGCAACATTTTGATAACAGACTACACGACTTTTTCTGGCCTAGTAATTCAACCACGAACAAATTTCGGCATTTCATACTTCATGATCCCAAATAGATATCGCGTTTAATACAGATTCATTTACCTAATCAATTTTTTGGGCCTTTTACGAATATTTTATGCTATGACAATTTAATGACCACGTGATTGATTCTTAGCTTCAGTTCAAGTCTTCAAGTGCTGGCAATAAATCAATCACTAAATTAAATCCGTTACATTATTTACATTTTCATTGAAAATTGACGAGCACCGCGTTCACAAACAAACCACACAAAAACAGAGAGGCTGCAAAAATAGCGTTTACCACACAACGGCGCTTTATGAAATTTTCGAAATCCCCATTTAATTGGGCGCCTGTGTCGCCACAAATTAATTAAAAGCGCTGTGGGATTTTATTAACTTATTGCAATTATATTTAAACGGTGCGATTACAGGGGCGCGGCGCTGTGCGGCGCGGGTCGCGGCATCGCCGCCTAATGTCATTGCGAGGGCGCTTACACGCCGCCTCGGAATTTGATCAAACTCCTCGTAATCGGGGACAAATAAATCTCACCATTAAAATTAACGGCGACCTGGGCGGCCCGCTTCCGACCTCTTCACTAGATTTATAATCACCTTTTAGAATATCGCCACAGTGATGTTAAGCCGTTGAATAGGTATTAGTTAAATTGTACTTAATGGACGTAAGATAATACTATGTAACCCACACAATAAAATTATTATGGTTAGTTCTGTAGCAAGAATAATTACATGTTGGGCACTAAGACATTTACGACAGGAAAGCTCCTATTAATTTTATAAGCACGACTAAAACGTCCTGACCATTTCAACGTTCTAGTTTAAACTAGCAAAAGATCCTCAAATGTTACCAATTTGTTCGGAAAGCAATTAAAGAAAGACCGAATGCAATTTAAGTTAACCAGAGCAACTCGAAGTTTGTGGAGTTCACGATTGATTTGGCACACTGAATCACAAATATTCTTTAGGCCTACTGCATCTGACACATTTTAGGTAACAGATTGGTGTAGGTGAGGGTCCGCCGACCGCCACAGACCACCGCATTGACAAACGACTCGGACCACTTCATTAATTGCGGGCCAGTCGGCCGCGCGACCGCCTCTAAATAATTCACATACGACTGCCCTCACACGCCGCAATCTACAGCGGACATGGCGAAAATTACGAGCTCGTTCCCTTGATGATTTTAATTTATTCAGCCTAATTAATTTAGATTTTTTTAATACATCAGCATCGGTCCACAGCAATGGGTGCCTGGCCTTTATCTGAATTTTATAGACATCGATTATTTTTAAGCTGACTTTTCGCATCGTGTGATATAAGGGTAATCCGCTTTATTGGTCACTCACATTACATTTTTTATTGACACTTTTAGGTGGATCTAATTCCCCACAACATTAAAGGTGTTTACTTGTTTAATTTTAAAGATAATGTTTTCGTCAATATAAACTTTGAAATTACAATAAAAAAATGTTGCTTAACTGTGATATTTCCAAATGGATTAAATGTAATTTTTAGTGGGAATCGTTCTCGCTGCGGTTAGCCCAATGATACAGTTGCGTTTAAGGTAATCCATTACCGAGCCGCCAGCAGCGCACGCGTGCGGTTGTCGTTAAATACACGCATGACAACGGTAACTGATTTTAAACTATACATGTAATACTTTGGTACTTGTGATTTTTATTACTACAAGTTATTTCTTAGTTTTAGCTACGATATTGAAATTAAATTCAAGAACTCATTTAACATAGCTCATAGCAGCTGACCTGAAAGTTCAAGCATGTTTACTTAACTCGTTCGACAAAACTATAATGAAAAGGTTCGATGAATACGGAATATCTTAATCTGAGGCGTCGAATGTCGATTGTGCAATAACAAGAGGTTGGATGAGCAAAAAGCAGCTGCGGACCCACTCGTAATGCTCGTAACTAGAGCCGTTACGCAATTCGGCAACGGCCTAATTGATTCCTCTCCCATTCGGCCAGACGGGCCGGCGCATTATCGAGCACAGGTGCCCCTGCTCTCCGGTTATTTGGCTTCTCGTGACAGACGCCGACAATATCAGCCCACCTCTGACTCGAGATCTTCGACACTCGTTTCTTCTTTAATTGTATATCGGAAATTCTTTTCGTGACGTGACTCGATTAGTAATAAAGATAGAACACGACGCTCCTAAACGGAAATGGCTTAATTTTCACGAGTTGAGATCTCTGCATCGGCACTCGTCCATCGCAACGTTTACCCTCCCCCGCCTATTACAGAAGTGTGTAAATCGAGCGGATGTTCGGCAAGGTGAAATATGGAGAATCGCTGGCCGATTTGTATGCGCGCTGAGTTCGCTGTAAGTAATTTATCTGAAAGTATTTTTGGTCGCGAGCGAAGGGGTGCGCGCTACTCTTACTCATTCCAATCGCAATATGTCTCCACTCATTCAATTACATTAAAAGCTTAATTAGGAATATTAGCGAAGAGTCCTCGTTTACTTCCATATTCTTTGGTAGTTGGTTTCTGTAAATTTTCTCGAGTTTGTTGAAGGATTCTTCGTTGCGGACCGAAGTTGTGAGATGCTTAGATGAAATGCGGCTCGCAATTAGAGTAATGGACTGTAACCTTTTCTGGTAAAATTAACGCCATTCGTCGTATAGCAAAAGTAAAGGCACACTCGGTACAATTAAGTTGTGGAGTGGAGAGAAATTGCAACAAGTGCAGCGGGCCTCGTCGCGTCCACGCTCCATTTAACCCACTCAGTTGGCGGGCCGTTCCGAAACCTCCGCCAACTCACCTTCACATAAACACCTATTACATACTACGTATTGTACAGTTCATTGCCCTTTTAGCTTCAATACAACAATTCGCTAGCTTCCTTTATTACATCTGTATTCACTAGTAGGAGTTGCCGTCAACTTGAGTCTCATTCTGTTAATTGAAAACTTGTCCCGGCGCCTCCAACCGCGTCTCTATTGTTTACCTCAGCTTTTCGATTTTTTCCACGAATCTCCTCCTTTCATAAGTATCTCTTTTAACGAGTCGTCTCCGTCTTTCGTTTATATCGGGCTTCTTTTGGACTCCTCACAATGAAACGGGGATGCACAATTGGTTTTTCCCGTTTTTTTCTTTCTTTCTAAAGTATTTTCTTTAGGACGTCGTCATCGTTTGAAGGTGCCTTGGCTTTTAAAGTCATTGCTTACATAACATGTACGTATATAAAGTTACATTAAGGTTGATTAATTTACCACAATCCTTTTTCAGACTGTTTTTAAATCAATATTACATATCAATAAACAATGTTAAAAGTCAATTTGGTTAATAATATAAACCTTTTTTCTCAACACCAGCCGGCAGTGACTCTAAATGCAATAAAACTAAGAACTTGATTCAGAAAATAACTCGTTTCCTTGTGTACTCTCCATCACTTTCACATTCCTTCTTATACAGACACATATGAATTCTATCTTCCCCAGTATGGGCACAAAATAAATTAAACTCTTTATTCTTGGGTACAAAGTTTGTATTCCCATGTGTAAATAAGATACTTGTTGCTGCCCCTAAAACGGCCGTACACCGGATCAAGCTGTCTTGCCGAACTACCGTTCTTCCTTCCCCATTTCAGAGAAAAACAAGGGAAAAGTGTTTTAGGGCGACAATATCGCTATCTGTTCGCGGGGACATAATTTGTCGTACGCGACTTGGACAACCTCGATCTGCCGCGACGCGATGTCGAGATCGAGAGACTTTAACGTCTATTCGAACAATATCAGCCTGAAATTTACAACACACTTTAAATAAGACAGGCATTACGGCAGACGGTTCAATAATTACATCGATATTTGGTAACGATTTTTGTCCACCAGGCCACAGGCAGTATAAACAAGTATTATATTAGAGTGTAAATAAATCGCGACCCAATATTTTAATAACATAATATTATAGTCCAAATTAAGAAGCAATATATTATTTTAGCAGCCGCATAAAAAGGTTATATCACCTTTTTATTTCACTTCCAGAGGTGACGTTATGGGTCATAAAAACTTCAAATCTATTAACTTGCATGAATCTTGTCTCACACTTAGCTTTTCCCACGACACTACCATTCTACCATAGTATGTATGACTGTGGATGTTGAATATTTCATAATAAATTACACTCCAGTATAGTTTGATAGTTCACCGGCTCACAATATAGGGAATTTCACTTTTATGGTGGTAAATAAAATCTTGACATTGTTGGGTTATTGTTCCTAAAATATGCTTACTTTGTTTGGCTCATCTGTATAGATAGATGCTCAAGCGTTGAACTCATATTATTCCCTAGTATTGGTTCTATGACAATTTCTTTCAAAGATGGCATACATTTGTTTTAGTAAAGGTCCTAAATCTATCACGAGTCAAGTAAAGCTTGTGTACTTTAATATAGCCAAAACGTCAACAGTAGGATTATTTCGTTTCACTATCACTATAACAGCGACAAATCTCACGTAATATTCTTTATACAATAAAGGAAACGATACAGATGTCACCAACATTTTTTTAATGAAATAAAAACAGTATAATGTTATAAAGGTATTGTTCAAATCGCTGCTTTTCCTGGCTGTTCCACATCAAACAAGCGGTTCTGAGGTAACGCAATAACGCCTCTCGCACACCGTTGAAATTTACCTTATTAATTTTGTTAGCGTGAAATAATCACACAGGCGACCTCCACTGATCCTTCAAATTATTTACGTTTAATACAAAACGTGAAGGTAGCTGTGTATGTACACATTGTTTACTCTGAAGACAATCTTCAAAAAGTAAGTGAAAATTGCGGGAAGTAACGTAAAAGTTTGTCGAGAGGGGTTCGTAAAGTAAATCATATAGTGTGCTGGATATATTTTTTTTATATTGTGCTACCGTAAACTGTTTAGTTAACAAAGTAAAAGAGTTTTCACTATTTAGAAGTGATTTGTGGTTTTTGTACAGTTTATTTGACTTATTTTCTTCTTGCATGAAGAGTTATGAGCTACTTAAAACAATAAAAAAGTAAATAAACTAGGAACACAATCATAATTCCATAGCGAACATCATTAAATCAACAATAATGCCCACTCACACTTCTACTTCCTATAAAATGTACCGTTGCTTTCTAAACCAACCGCAACAAAATAGGTTTCCCAGCGCTGGGCTATAAATATCCAGCGGTACTTGCTTACAAGTGCGGTCTGTTACACCCACTTATTGGAGATCCCGTTTTAACCCGACACGTCGCCTTATCGCTACGTGTTATCTTAATTTGCAGTTAGTTAACGGTATCCCGGTAAAGGATTACCTAAGTAGTGTCTTAGTTCAAGAGCAAGTTCGCAGAAATTACTAGTGTTAATTAATCTTTAGATATCTGTTTCCAATAATTCCAAGAAAAGACGTCTACAGAAGACGTCTTTTCTTGGAATTATTTTACTTGGGCATGGAAATTTGCGCTGTGGAATTTGTGATTATTTTATAATAATTATGTACCTACCTATATTTAAGTTACAGAGTTCTTTCCACTTGGTTCCTTAAATCTTTCATACTTAATCCGGAACATAAAATCTTCTGTAAAATAACAAGATTTTCTTCACTGCCAGTAAACAATTAACTCAAAGTAGAAAAAAATTACAACAAATGAAACCACTTTATTTTATAAACTTGAAGTACTATGAAGACCAAGTTCCTCCGAAATTCCAACCGCACTGGATGTTCCAGCAAAAAGGTCTGATGAGCTTAACCCGCGGTGTCGACGAGAGCACGCGCCTTTATCCACGCAATCTAGCTTCCGTGACGTCAGGCTCTTTTTGTCTGCCACACAATCTGATCGGCCAACTTCGTAGCACTGGGTTATGGCTCAGAACTTAGCACTTCACCCGACCACGTTGCCGACAACTTTAAGGTCTACGTGTCTTTATCGGTCACTTTGTTCCTACAAAAACTTTCCCTTAAACTTTACTTGCAAACTGACGATCCTATTAATATACGAGTTTATTGGCAGTTTTCAATCATACTAACAATCTTAATGTAGGTACAGTTGGTGTCTTAAAGTTAAAAGCGCGGTGTTTACCCCTGATCCCTGGTAAATTACATCAAAACTAAGGGTTATGACAAAGAAAACACAAAAACTTTTCCAATTACATATTCAACGACTCCGCTCAGAAGAAATTCACCACTCCTTGAACAAACGCCTCTATGAAAAGAAATCACCGAATAGGTGAGCGCGGGGGTAAACTCACGAGTAAACATTTGCGTATGTAAACTGGAATTATTCACGAAAAAACTTTTAATGGCGTCCCCGGAGTTCCCGTCAAACATTTATCAACAAAAGAACGAACGTCCCGCAGGCGATGGAACTTGAAATGTATGGAAATTACCCAGTCACGAGCGGGAGAACAATTCACTAACGTCGGCATAGGCAAATGTTTTTGTTGCAGCTTGTTTCGTTGTGTAACTTGTTCAGATTTCAAGATACAACTACAAAACTCGATTAGACATTGGGTTATAACATAGGACAGAATCATACATTCACAAACAGTACAAAAATGTACAAGTTAACCACATGAGTCTAAAAATGAAACATTCCGCGGATACAGATTCAAATGCGAGTGATTCGTCAGATGTTCGCCGTCGAGCGCGCGTAGCCCCTCGTTGGGCGCCAAATAACTCGGAACGGAATAATGAACCGCTTCAGATTCTTCAGCAA
This sequence comes from Spodoptera picta, assembly GCA_038387885.1. NCBI lineage: Eukaryota > Metazoa > Arthropoda > Insecta > Lepidoptera > Noctuidae > Spodoptera > Spodoptera picta. Next base: position 1,361,352 of record JAZHFQ010000686.1, read on the forward strand.
ACAATCCCTGTCATCGCTCGACTGCAGAGAGAGAAGATTAAAATTTCATAAATTTCACTACTAATGCAAGATATATTTAAATATCATGTTTTTGTAATATCTTTGTGTAATGTCAGGGTAGGTACAAAACATGCGATGTAATAATTGCGTTCCAGTTCATTGAACTGAGTTTTAATTACAACCGAGTTGATTTAATTACCACTACTTACTTAATAAACAAGTAGATTAGGTATACATGTACCGTTTCATTATCGTCCTAATTTTGCAGATTAACCAAAGAGGTAAGATAAAATAAATAAGCTTAGAACGGAAACTGTTTCATTTGCATTTCAATCAGAACGATATAGCCGGTGGAAAAGAAAATCTGCTCCGTCGCCTCACTTAAAGCTTTTGAAATATTCCTATAACTTCTGATTCTACGAGAAAAAAAGCCTATTTGAATTGGAAAGATCAAAGCGTAAAAATTTATCGTTACAAAAAAGCGCGGCAGGAACGTCCAAAAAGACGTCAGGCACTTATTATTTCAACAGAGCGAGTGTCTCGTCTCCTCTCTCATTCTATTTGTCTTTTCGATTGTTCCGGTGCATAGACTCCTCCATTACTCGGCACTGAAAGGAAAGTTTTGTATTCAATTTGGTATTATAATTCCCATTTGAAGTTGCCACGCACCATCGCGTCGACATCGGCTATGTAAATGGGCGTTTCCGGGACTTAGTCGCATTGTCGCAAAAAAAAAATGTTGAATAATTTCATGTTGACATTTTTTACTCAAACCGGCGATTCCCGATTCGTCGCCGTTTGGCCCGCGCTGTCGGAATTGCCGAGACTTTAATTCTAGTTCTACCACTTACTGCTTGCTACATAGTAATACTTTCATGTCTTTTCCACTTCACCTGACGTCAATCGATACGAAAGAGTTACATTAAGGTTAAGCATTTATTTATATAACCACTTGCAGTGGAGTAAATTCTTTAGTTGTGTAAATATTTCCGTGTGCTTACCTGACGTGAATTTTTATTCAGCTTCGCGCGCTCAGCCCCTTCGGGAGACAAGGAAACATCTCAGAGTTTCTCTTCAATTTAAAATGGAAACTTATCCCTTGGCTACCATAAAGTCTGTATTTACCATAGAAATCCACCGAGCTCGCTGGTTTCGATCCTAACCGGTGTCCACACAGAATCCAACTGGATTTAGAGCGTGCACATTGCCTGAACTGCGCCTCCGATGGAAGAGCTTGCATCTTCGTACAACGCGACAGGTTTTATTTTACGATATGTTTTCCGCGACCGTTTCGCAGATACTAAAATAATAAGAGTTTTACATCGCCGCGTATTATGTAGCTTTTATGGTCCCCCCGAGCTTGGCTGAAGCGCTGTTACAGTGGCTTACGAGGGCTCTTGTGACGAAATAATTAACCCAGTGTTGCTCGTATTAGACTCGGCTTCCACCTAACATTCACTACTTATACGTTTAACATTTTATTGTACTCTTTATACGAAATTTCCTCAGATTACCAATGTTTTCCTTTTGTGCAATTTAATAAAAACTAACGATGCCTCTGCTACTTCCTATAGGTAACTCAATGATTAGAATAATGAAGTTGCATCTTGATGTTTTCAAGGAGTAGATAGAGCTCCTGTTATGTTATTTTAATGTAATACATAATTAATTATTCAATTTTTGGATACTAATAACGATATTAAACAGGAACAATACATACCTATAATGGGGTACAACAATCACAACACTATGAACGGTCATGTTTACAGGCGGCGCGGAATCACGATCGAGATATAGGAGCGGGCTGGACGTCTATATTCCAGCGAGAGACAAGGGACCGATAACAGATTACCCGCAAACACGTTTTAAATTCATTTCCCGACCCAAGCGCCGATCGCTCCCCGATAAAATGTGGGGACGACCCGGGAAACGGGGACATATTTACTTTGTCTCCCCGCGGCTGACTCCACCGCGGCCACTTCCCCGGTCAGGTAACGTTTCGAAGTGGCAAAATATTTGTCCTGGCTCGTTACCCATCTGTTCCGATTTAAGAACATTAGCTACTTCTAAATCTGGACTCACTTTTTAAGTCGAATCTCAACGTTGTTTCCTTAATTTTATTCAACTTTGTAACATACTTTTGTTAGAGAAATAGTTTGAAGTTACCTATTATGTTAGTGATTCTTCTCACATAGAAAGCTAAGGACTTGCACCTTCATTCCACTTTCTTAGTTCAGAGTCTCGAAAATTTTTCAATTATAAAATTAAAATTTTCAGCTCATAAAGTTACAAGTAGTTTATAAAATAATAAAGAGGCGTTATTTCCCTAATCTCCTAGATATTGTGGTGTGTTGTTGATAAGCTTTCAAAACTGGTAACATGTTTGTTGCAACGCTACAAGGCTTCTAAACTTGCACCACGGGTAAGTCCATTAACGCGTCAAGAGCTGTGGACTATGTTTTGACGCCAGATATTTTGATGCACAACGCTTTTTGGTACTTCCCAGCTAACAACACTTGCTTTATCCGGTCAATTGCTTTGTGTAAGCCTTTGTACGAAAATGACTTGTTTTTATTGGATTATGGAGAGTTCTCACTGAACTTAAACGAACTTTACTACGTTTCATTGCTTCTAAGTTGTTAACTAGCGAACTCAGTGAGAGATAAAACTCGTTTCACTTGGTTTAATGTCGGCCCTTATGCCTCTGCTTTGTTATATAGTTTTATGGCAAAAATATATTTTATCAGACACCTTAGTACGAGTTTGTTTTACGTTTAAAGTATTCGAAACGAGTACGCGTTCGGCACTCTGATTGGCCGGCGCCAATGAACCAACCAATCAGAGCGCCGAACGCGTACTCGTTGCCAAACTCGTGCTAAGGCCTCTATATTCTTACTTGCCAAAAAAAGCCTACATTTTCGCTATTTAATCTCAGATTTAGTTATGATGAGGTAATTTAATTATGAGACACAACATTTAACAGGGACTCTAGTGCTGCATTAAAATATATGTTTTTTAAAGTTTATGCTCGAGAATATAATATAATTATGAATGTAAAACTAACATAACGCACGGTTCGCTATTTTAATAAAAATATTAGAGGTGCTGAGTACTTCTGAATTATACTCCTAATTTTGTACCTCTATTTATGAATGTACTAGCAACTTCAATTAATGTAAAGCAGATGTTATCATTCTGTTGTAAATTAGAATATCGTTTCTTTCAAATACTATTTAGTTTCATAATTTGCTTCGAGTAGATAATGTTACCATTATCAGCCTACTCTGTAATTAAGCTAACAAAACAATACAACAACATAGCCATGTTATACAAAGATATAACAATAACATTAACATTTAGTTAGTCCTGTATGCTCTGTAACTTGGTATCGGTGTCGATACTGTAGTTCCGAACTGCAATGTTCCCGGTATTACCACCTCCGGGGTCTAATCAATAGCTGCACTGGCCAATGTTCGCAGCCATACTCTAAATACACCGTATTATGTACTTACTAATTAATTAGTTCACTTGTACCAACTGTGGCCAGTTAATGCTCGCTTTGTATGTTTTTCATTTGCTACTCCAATTTCTGTTTCATCAAACGCTAGTATTTATTAAGCCGGTCGCAAGTCCCGTCGAACTGGGCGTCCACACGACGCCGACTTTGATGCACTTTTTGCTTCATTTCCACTTAGGACTTGGGACTGTAAATATCGACTATTTGAGTCCTTTTGCCGCAAATAAAACAACCTAGAACGTTAATAGAGAGAAAATTACAGCGTAAAATACATTAACAAATGAGTGTTGATTAATTAATTAAATTAACACTCTCAATGAAGAATAAACGCTTTAAATACGACGATTGATTACTCGTCCCCAAGGGCCAAAAATTGTAAGCGAAATAACTACCGCGACACAAATTTTCACTCGCTTTACAGAGTAGGCAATAAAACTTCATAACGATCTAATGATAATTAAATATTGCTATCCAACGTTAATAAATATAAAGGACTCGCTTCAAAGAGGGAAGGTGAAGAATAGGAACGAAAAAGTATTTAAATCTCAGCCGTTTTTATTTATCTTTGCGAAGCGCCGCTAGCGGTTAAATATCTGAGGCTACCCGCCGCTTTTCTAGAGACAAATGTAAACACACCATTGCCTTTGAAACGCCAACCGCGAATATATACGCCTGCATACCATAAATAGTTTGACGTGAAGTTAAATTGTTTGTCGTATGGGTAACGTATTCTTTTTCGCGTACACTGTCGAGGTTTGTTTATTTTCACGTAATTCTGTTTGTTGTAAAAGAAAAACGTATAAACGCTTTATTCTGTTTTGTTTGTTTTGTATGTTATGTGAGTAAAATTTAATTGTATTTATAACATTATTTTTATAAACAACAAAGTAACTGAGTTTATATATCGTTCGATCAATAAATAACATAAATAATATTGGTTAATAAAGTAAAAATCAAAGTATGAAGAATCCAAAGTTATTTAAACCCTTTTGAAGACAGAAAGAACAAACAAAAGGGGTTACAAAGTCAAAAAGTTTTTACTTGTTGAAATTCCTTCAATACATGAACGAAACATATTTTCTCGGAGTTGTTTTAAAGATGGCATACATAATCTAGCGCTGGATGCGTTTCCTCAAAGACACAGTATCAGCATAAGCTGGGAAACGGTCCTCTTTGACGCAGCCTTACGAGACGACTAAAGGGTGTCACGTTTTGCATTCTCTCGTAGCTATTCGGAGTACGATTGTTACTATTGAAAATGTGACACTCTGCTATTCCTTGTTATACTTTCCATTTCTGAAATTGAAGTGATTCCGTTTGTTTGAAATTCGAATACCCCTAAATAAATCACTCATCTTTGTAAGATTTTAATATAACATAAAGTATAATCTCTTATTTTCTAAAGTGAACTGATTCGATATTTTGTTTAACTGGTGCTTCACGTGTCGATATACTAAATCGGAGAAGCGTGAGAGGGCTTGAAATAACAAACGAAATCGCTGCCTTGTATTGGGCACGACATAACATTTGGAAGGCAAAAGGAAAATATGAAAAGGCGGAATATTGCCAGACGAAATTACGATCGCTTTAGATTCCGTACGGCCCATTGAGGGGTGAATTGTTACCTTCGTACATTGCCATAAAGAATCTATTTGTTTTTCCTTAGTCAAGTGATATCGATTGTCTACCATATAAATGTGCTAATGCGATACATGCGAAGCGATCCTATTCATGGGCCTTTGTGGAAGTGTTTCTTCTAAATATGTTCGAGATATTATGACATAAGTGGGCATCTTGACTTATACTTATTGATGTTTCATGATTGTTTACAAAAGAAGTTTATAACTAATTTAACTAGTGATTTCCTCTATTTGTATGGTAAGTACTCCCGTACTTACATGCTTTGTACAATAAACTACCGGTACACGTCCAACTAAAAGCCTAGTTGGCGGCGCGGCATCGTCTGGAGAATAGAATATTAGCATTAACAAGACAAATGTGCCGTTGGAGTTTGATAGTTTCTCATTAGGAGCGAGCCGGTCCCGTCTCGTCACAACGTCTAGTAAGCCGCTTTCCTTTCGGGTAAATACTCCGAGTATTATGAACATGGCCAACAAAAAGTGAAGAAAGCTTCGGCTGTGTAAGATAATAGTATTGAATTGTTAATGAAATCTTATAACACGATTGCATGCATGATGATAGTCTATGCCTAAGTGAGTTGAGAGGTTTACAATATAAATAAAAGTCAATTGTTGACTCTTTTTATGATGGAGCAACATTCGACAATGGTTATTAAATTGGGCTGCTTTTTTCAGTTCCGAATTCACAGAAGCTTAATTTAGTTAGGTAAGTTTACTGTTTTCTTCTTATTCACTTGATACGGTGTCCTATCCATAAAATTATACTATCTCTAGAAGTATCGAAGAATTGCATGGATGTGAATTCCAAAGATGTGGAAGCAATATACATAAGACTGCTTTATTTTGATATTATGCTTAATTTTAATGGTGTATGTATTTCTATTTACAATAATTAATTTACAAACACACATATGTATGTTAAGTAGTTCCAGTTCCCCAATAAATCATAGCTAAGTTAGTCGGAAGATCCGCGTCAAGATGTCGAGTGTGTCTGCGATTATTCTTCCGCTTACGAACCTAACACGATAAATTAACACGTTACTTATACTTGATTAACTTTATTGGATCCACGGAAGTTCCTCAATTTCATTTAGCTAAATTACCGCAGCTATTGTATGTTTATTTTTTTCTTTAATCTAATTGGAATTAACAATGACAAAAAATACCGTTCTGTTTCCACAAACTTAATTATCAATACACTCACCTGTTTGACAGTGATTTAATAACCTTCAATTGAGAGATACACCAAACGTGATTATGTAAATGAAGTCTCTTCTTTCGGACATTTATTCAAGGTTCCATTCCCGTTGTTTATAAAACTACGAAGGCCATAAAGCACAGCAATGCGCCCACTGCACAGTATTCGTATCGTCTCGTATGCAAATGAACGTCGCCTCTAAACGTTGCCCTTTGTTTCTCTCGCTCTGTATCTGTTAACTTTTATCGCACAACTTTTCCTTCGACTAGATTAGTTTTGCTCTAACAGTATCGTAAATTGAGCAACCATTAAGCTCAAGTTTAGTGAGAGTAATGATCCGATCCATCTTATAACTTTAATAGGTGCGATTTAAAACCGGATCGTAATACACACGGATGCTAAATAACCCTTTAATTAATACATCGTTGAGAACACCAGTGCACAGTTTACTGCATCGATCTCGGCGTTAGCCCTGCATAGTTTGGCCTGAGTTATAATGGCACGAGAGTTGCGCTCGAGTGGCGGTTACCTCCTGACGTCTCTATTCGTTACTAAAGTAACCAGGCCCCTACAACTTAGTTCACACAAACTCGCTGCTCCTACTTTCCCTATAAACTAGAGTTGTGACACCGAGTAATGTTTCCTTATATTGTTCTGGGGCTAAGAGGTTTGCCTCCTAGTTGTGACGAGAATTGTTAACTTTTACATCGTTTCGTTTATCTGCCTAATTTATCGCAGTCGCACTTTGAATTTTTAATACACACATCTCCACTACACCGGCAACTGCAAACACAATAAATTATTACTGGAATTTATATTGCTGGTTGGAATCGAAGAAAACATCGTTACGGCTTATTAATGACTGCGGAACGTCTTAATATCTGAGTTCGGGCAAAGAGTTTGGGCGATAATCGATATTTCCGAATATCGATTATGAAGTTAGTGCGAAAATCATCCGGCGCGGGTGGGCGCTTGACAAATGTCCGTTATAAGCGCAGAACAAATTGGTGCAATTAATTACGAGTGGAGCTTGGCAGCGCTGAGCCGACAAATATTATCAAGATCGTTAATTTCGACATCTTAGTCGAAGGCGGTCGGGCGGGATGATATTAAGCATTAGACGAATGTGCGGCGCACACGGTGCGACTAGCGATGATGGGATCGAACGCGGGCCTGCCGCCCGGCGCCCGCCGCTTAGTGCACACCGCACCGCCTGATTTACACGCAGACTTGTTAGCGCCGCGCCGCGTCTGTCTACACGCTGCTCACTCGCATTAGCGGTAACGAACATAATAGCTTACCTAGTGCAAAGCTTACCTTACTTCCCAGAAAATGATTTTGTCTCAAATTTTACTTCACAATTTAGCTTGCTTTAAAATTTCTTTGAACAAGCTCCATTTATTATGTACGTGCATAAGGTATATTCAAGTTAATATATTATACTCTTGTGTAAAGTTACTATTAGCGAAGTTCCCTTTTAGCAAATTTTCCACGTAGCAGTATTTATTTTTGATTCATTTTCCTTGTAACGTCAGTAAACCCCTTCTTTTAATCAGGGCAAAATAACTTAATTAACACTCTCAAGGCACGAAGGTGAAAAATTGTTCTGTTAAGAGCTTAAAACGAGTTAGAGGATTAACATAAACGGTATTATTAATGCCCTAAACTAAACAGTATTTTATCAGATGGTATAATATCGAGTTCTTGTTGGCATCATTTGTAGCAAGCTGTTACGCAAATCCATGTATGTTTTTGTTAACGATTTAATTCCGTCGAGTTGCTTGTGCCCATAAAACATGAATATAAAATTGTGCGAGTAACGCATGACTCTTAATGAAAAGTATATTATCTCACATAAAAACATTTACGCTCGTTTTCAACGTTGGTTATTAAATTAAATCATAATTTACACACGTCGAGTTAAATCAGACTGTAAGCTCGTGAAATCGCAATAAAAATTATTTGACTCGTTACAGCCTTTCCACGCTAGACCCTTTTATTTTTTTCATATTAGATTCATTCTCAGGAACAATGACGTCATAAATGCCGAAGCGATTTTTCATTCGCATCGTAAATGTTCGCTTTCTCTCGTTTCGCCCTATTTTATTCGGCCACAGAAACAAGGTACTCACGACACGAGTTTTATTATAAGCTTACCCTTCCAAACTATATGTGTAGTGCACACTGGAGAAAATTGTTATTTGACATCGATACAAGCCAATACATTGTGGGAAAATTGCATTGATTTTATTTCGGCGAATTTGCGAACGGTTGTCTAAGTACATGTTTCGATTGAATTTCAATAATAGCAAAGAATAAACTGTGTGGTTGAGATTGAGATTTATTTAATCGAACACTTATTCCGAATATTGTATATCGATTAATGATATGTGAAGAGTGTTAGTAGCACATAAATATTTCATATGACACGATAGTGCTCTGTCGGTCATTTTTATGAGATCTATAAAAATCGCGCGCTGCCACTTTAGGAACAAATGGTATTATTTGTTATATCTAGTGTTATCGTTTTATTCACTAGAGGTATAACGAGTTTTATTGTCTTAAGAATTAAATTTAAATAAAATACACTATTCATCTTGTAACATTCTACATTAAGACTTCAACTACCAAGCTTGCAAAGACTTGCAGATTTCCAGGTAGTTCACATTGGAAGCTGCAAATGATTTTGAATTTTGGCAGTATGTGTTATAAGTATCACACACACTTGCACTTTACAAATGACAAATATTCAACGTGTATTTAATGAAATTGTATTTTTCACTTTAAATAAAAAGCAAAGATTCAATAAGAACATTTTTTACCATCACTACTCAAGCATTACACACACAATAAATATTTATCTACCATCGATACTTATCATAAATAACAAGAGAATCTTTACGTCCCATCGTTCCCGGAACATTCAGCACATTTTAATATCACTAATACATTATCCGTATTGATTCCCGACAATGGACTTCGGTACTCCTCTTTGACCACGTAAACATATCATTCTGCGTCCTTACTATCTGTAAAAAGGGCTCGAGCTCGTTCGTCTGTTATAAGTAAACCTTTCATGTATTTTTTATTCCCTATATTTTGATATGTGGGCCCCTCGTATCACGTTCATTCAAATGACATATTGGAAGAACGTTTGAGTATGTTTCTCATCGAAAAAAGATCACAGTTTTCTTTCGAGAGTAAAACCAAATACCATCTCGTGAAGAACCAATCTAGGGAATTGATTTTCCGTCGTAGGTCCCATCCGTACATAGCTACGCACGTATTATATGTGAACAGATTAAATTTTTTATTAATACTTACATTAAACGATATTAGACATTGTAGAAGATATCAGTTTGTGTACACTTAATGTTGTTACGATGGAAAAATACGTATCATTGTGATTTATGTAAACAGAAATATATTTTATTTGGCTACAAGGTACAAATATTAAAAAATAAATGTAGATCATTAAAGAGATCGGGCAGCATGGTTTACGTCCCCGACGGCCGCCTACCTGGTCCTGATGAGCCCCCAGACAAATAATGTTAGTCCCTGTATTTATAGGCAATGTCACCATTGTCTTCATCATGAAGGCATCATTCAACATCATTCTCCATTAACTTGAGAAATTGCGAAGGAAACGATAACTGCCTCTTTCCCAACACAATCCGCCGTCCTTCCGCAAAATTTTCATCCGTGCTGTTTTTTCGTTGTTGTGAAAAATGTTATTTAATTTCGGGCAATTATTACACGCGCTCTACGAAATTACTCCAAGGAATAGGGCTCACGAATGTTGGTTTTATTTCACAGACAACGTTCCTTTTACAACAATGAAAGCTTTATGTTTAAAAATGAAAATCCCGCTGTTACCTTTATCTGTTTTTCATAATATTAAGTAAAATGCAAATAAAGGGTCACAGTTATCACAAATGCGAAACTAAGAGCTAAAAGGTTTTCTTTTATTCGAGTGTAGTTCAAACAAAATCTGCATACTTTTTTTCAGAATTTATTATTAGCTTAAAACATTGTGAAGTTCCACGAATCTTTTTCTGTGTAAAAAGCGCTGGCTACAATCTAAAGGGATTACGTAGGTATGACGTGGATGTTCGTAATAACAGATTGCTTTCCTAATTTGCATTTTCATAATCGAATACGTAAGTTTACATAGGTCGATGTGTATCACCGTTTGTCATTTCTCGCGTTAGGAACAATTGATGTGTTCGGCTTTATTAAGTGTCTCGCGTGAGTGATATCCAGGCGACACACGCCAGGTGTGAGCTTCGCGATACAAAATCCGCGGTGTTGCGTCATTTGTACGTTTTCTTTATTACGTAGCGTGATTTATACCTTAGCCCGGTGCGTTTAACTGCTGAGGTCTGTCATTTCGCCGTCTTAAATTGAGATTGATCCCGGGGAAGGGCGGGTTGACGTGTGCGTTGGCGTGTCCCGGAATTGTGTTTTTGTTTTATTTTGTTACTTTTTCCCTTTGTGTCAGGGGAGATGACGTCTTTGCGCATGCAAAGTCACCTGTCAATATTTTGGCAGCGACGCGACCTTATTTCCCCTCGTTTAACTCGTCGAGTACCTGTTTTGTAGACACAATTATAGAACAATAGGTTGCGGTCACCGGTGACCCCTTGGTGTTTGACAGTTTAAGGTTCGGTTCACGTTGTAATATTATGCCACGGTTACAGGTCCTCGCTTCGATATACTAAGTCCAAGACGCCAATTACGGCTACATTACAAAAAAATTGCTGGACGATCTAAAATATTACCTCTATTTGTAACAGACAACCAGTTTGTGCTTTTCAATTCGTCCAATTATAAATTTTAACTAAAAGCCTTCGTTTTCAATGCTCGTACATTGATTTCAAATTGCCTATATTTTGATTTGTAATGTGAACTATTTAATGTGATGGGACGAAGCATTCATCAGCCTACTGAGCTGCTAATTACCTACATGATATACATTGCATGCATTTGAATGTAAAGAGTAATCGTGTGTGTAGGTATTTTATTATTCATTGCTCTAGCCTATTTAATATTTTATTTATATTAAATCCATAGATTACTTTTTAGGGTAATTCTTTAAATTGGTGTGTATAATGTTTGATGTAGGTTCATTATTTTCTCACAGCTTAGACCGAATGGACGTGCTATTATTAGATACCATTTCACAAAGTATTGTTCGATTTCAATATATTTTAATTGTAGTTTGTGTAGCACAATACATTGATTAAAATAATGTCTCGATCTAGATGTGATGATGATTTCTCCTGTATCAAACAATAATTTGTGATTCATACTAAGAATTGATGATACTCACGATACTGCACAGCTGCCATTTGGCCAGCCTCTGCACTGGGCCGTTGGTAGTAAAAATATCTATAATGAAGTACGTAGTAGTATTTGTGTAGTTTTTGTTTTGTAGCAAATGTTGTGCTGATTGACCAGTGTATTTAATTGATTTCTGTATTGTCCACAGAGAGGCTCAGACGAGCTTCTTTCGCAGAGTGGCGTCACCGTCATGGCGCCCGCCGCTCCGCACCACGCCGACAATAACAATCAAGACTCAGCTGCGAAAAAGGTAACAGATTTTATTTTTACATGAAACATTACACGTATAAACTAAACATTAAAAGATCGACCACTTCACTTCAAATGTGGAAAAATTATAAATTCAAATATACCCACGTTCTATATCCATCTGATTTTACTTAACATTTTAACGGCACTTCTTTCGTTGAAATGTGTAATTAACTGAAAAACGATTAATCGCGAAAAACGGCGGAATCGCGAAACCGTAATAAGTATTAAAATAAAAGGTCCCTCGTAAAAAGCCAACGTGCCATAAAGAGCTACCCTCAGGGTTTGGGGGCCAAATTTTTATTAATCTCTACCCCTGAGTTGTCGATACCGGGATGAATTTTTACATGTGAGATTAAATCGATAAGATTAACCATTTAAGTGGCCAGTGTATATCACTCCTAACGTTATTTTTTACCAAATTTTGTCTGGATATTTTTTGTTGTTTTTTAATTATGAATGAGATGAATAAACCGACTGAAAGGTGCCTAAATGGAAAAGGCGTTACTCAAAATTAAATATTAATTGTATACGAATGCGTAAAAATAAAGTCCTTTGTTCAATATTTATAAAACAATTTCAAGTATACGAAAAGAACTTCCATTATCCCCTTTCTTTGAACATTTCCCCATTTCACTCCTTCGCTAGATAATTTATTGCGTTTGCAATGAGATGTGATATTCTATCGGCTTGTTATTATATTTGTTATTTTTAACATTTTGTGTTCCGGATCCATTACGAATAATTAACATATAAGAGGTAAAATTGATAGCTGTAATTTTGATAAATTGTACAAGCAAATTCCTTTAGTAATTGAACATAGCGTTTTTAGGTATAAAACGTAAAGCAAAGTCATAGTTAATAAGTAAATAAGTACGTAAAATATTTTAATAAACCGTTAACAATACTTTATAGGTTATTTACAGCCCATATTTCACTGTAACAAATAAACCGGGAACCGTTAACCTAAAGATTAAAACCGTCAACAATGTCTCCCGGCGTACACAGTACTAATCAACGAAACGTTTTAGTTACACTGTGGAAATAGTCGCGACACAAAACGTGCACGTAGTAAAAGGGAGAAAACAATCAACATAGAAGAAAACTGTTTTAAAAATAAACAAGGTCGCAGTTTTGGGGTCTTTCCCGTTGCACAGTTGTTTCATCGTGTATTTACATAAATACGGGGCGAGTTTTGCATGCGCACTTTGTTTGGTACTTTGCAAACAGTTCTTTGTTTGTCGAGACCAGTGCTGGCCGTGTGTTCTGACCACCAAATGGATTGCATCATCCATTAAAACGGAATAACGTGTTACATTGTTACATTGCTGGCACAGATTATTTATTACATGTAGTATTACAAGCACACAGCTTGTCAAGCTAACACAATCTGTCAGATGAATTTCACTTTGGGGACATTTTTCGTCACTGCTAAGTAAACTCATAGTTTACTGACACATAATACTTACATATTATACTGATACACTTCGTATAAAAGATACATCCATTATTTGTCAATTATACTTATTGAAACTTAATCTAAAGTGCTAAAGTCTAATTTAAATAATAAAATCGAAAATTCATAAAATACATTTGATAATTTCATGTCTGTTTTTGCTTTCGTTCAGCTTAGCAATTTACGCTACGCATTGCTTTAAGTATAAAAGTAAAAATGTTGGGTTTAAACTCAAAGCGAAGCCTTAGGGTAGTAATTAGCTCTGTTTACGTTTAACTGCAATTCAAATTAAAGACTCAATTTACGACTTTCTGACGTCTTAAATACGGTTGGGTAAAAATGTTGCGTTTGCTTTAAGTAGCTGAAATAACTAAGTTACAATCTAAAGGTAAATAAATAATTAGTTTTTCCTGGATATAAAATAAATATTTTTATATATTCAAAGTGAAGCTGCGTGCAACTACATAAGTAACTCGTGAGAAGCTCAAAATTAGATAAATAACTATGTTTTCGGCTTACTCATGTAATTATTTGACGAGGAACTTCGCGGGTCGCGAAATGCTGCTCATGAATATGATCCTCTAGCATAGCTTGAAACTAGTTGAGTTCCTCGTCAAAAAATTACATGAGTAAGCCGAATACATAATAGTTTGTTTAGAATGTCTCACGAAAGTTATAATACAAATATAGATAAATATCGATTATGAACTTTAGAGTATTTCTTGAAGTTTATTATTTAAAAAATTTTCGGTAAGCGTGGACAATAGTATGTTCTCATTCGCAAACCTTATATTTAACATCGCCGTAGGTATCATTTACGCAAATTAAATAGAAACGAACCGTCTCGTTGAAAAGAAACCATTTTCTTATTCTTCCCTCAGGCAGTTTATTTCCCCCGCTGTCACCGGTCATTATGTCACTGCGAAAATAAAATATCATACTGGCTGTTGCGTACAAGAGAAATGTTTTTATACCAATAGGAATTAGAGGTATATGTAAAACCTTTATAATGATTCTTGTTGGGACTATACATTGTTGTGTAGGCTGTGCGAAGAGTTCAAAATACACATTGTACGCGATAGAACAGCTGTCCAACATAATATATTTATTTAAGTTTAAATGCTTTATATTTATATAGTTCGATTGATAGATAGATGTATCAAGTTAGATAGAAACTCGTAATACAAACCGCAGTTAAACGAGTAATTTAGAAAATCTGTTCTAAAAGTATAAAACGTACAAATAAAACTATTATTTCTTAATAAATAACAATACATCGAAGACTCATTAATTCGTTATCGTGTAATCCTAGGCAAAACAAGATAGCGATTTTAGTTTAGCGGCGTTTTGCCGTCCATTTACTCTCACTTGTTAGGGGCGCCCTGAAAAAACCTCGCCGCAGTAATCTTAATTACATTGTGATCTCGTTACTGCTCGGCCTTAATTCATAATTAAATAGGGACGTGTCCCAACGTTGCTTATTTATTTGCTATTTTATGGTTTTGCGATTGCCTCTCTTTTTTTCTGCCATGAAAATTAAGGCAGTGCCCTTTTTGTGACACCCCTTCTCCTTTGTTGCCCTGAATATTCATTTGGTGCCTATCGGCGGAATGGCGACTCGTTTTTAAAAAGTATTTTTTATGTTCTCTCTTTGTGTTGTACTGCAAACACTTCATGCTGTGAAAATATTGAAGGAAAACTCCGAGCCTCTGTTTTATACAGAATGTTTTATGAGTTATTAAGGTCGTTGGAAAAGGTAAATACGAGTTTCGGTTTCAAATACAACATAATGTTCAATGCATTCAGTTTAAAAAAATATTCACTTTTATTTCGCAACAGAGTTACTCTCGTTAAAATAACCAATGTCAGAGGGTACACGTCTGTAGAAAACACACTAATCAACCCTCGTCCTCTTTGAGCGGGTCATTAATGTCCAAATCAAGTAATTAATTATGTTTCCCGTTTTTTCCTCATTTTCTTGACGTTTCCTGTAAAAACGCAAAGGGTCTGTCTTGTGAAGATCAATCAAATCAGAAGATGTTGTCCGGGGACTGCGTTTACCACTACTTAAGCATTTACGAGCTTGTCTTACGGAGTTACGACTTCGCTTGCACAGGTTGACTGCTGATCTTATTTGGAAGAATTTACGATCTATTCGGTCCCTTTTTTCTTATTCATTGGAGTACCTAATTGTTATTTTCTTTTTAAATTACTTTACGCAGTGGAAACCGTTAAATTAGCTAGCTAAATTATAAATAGCCTTCTGTTTTATATTCGAATGACGCCCTGTAGACGAGAATAACTTATTTAGTAAAGTACCTTTAAACGGTTCTAGTTGTGAGATATTTGAGTTTTGTGAGTGCTAAGCGCGTACGCAAATAATGCGGCCGCGTTTATTGACTTCGTTAGTACATAGTTTAGTTGCTAATAGAACAATTAAATCAATTCTGCTTACTAATGAAGCCGAGAAAACAAAGTATATTTCGTTGTAAATCTTAAAATAACTAACGGTTATAATGAAACAGTTGTTATAAAAACAAAATATGATACGACCGCTTGGTCTGTCGATTTCATTCCCAGAAAATTCAGTAATCAATCAAATGATCTCATAAAGATATTCATTGCCGGGCACTTACTATTTTACTGCTAGTTTTAGGGGGTAATAAAACCATTTGGCTATCTTATTTTACGATTTCCTACCACGAACACGAGCGGGCGTCTATTCAAACAAAAACTTATGGTACGTGTGATTTAAGACATAGTTACAGATGGGCTGGGATGTTTACTGTGTACTACTGTAGTGGTACCATTATCGCATTTATTTGCTATTACAACATTGTGTTTTTTTTTAAACTTTGCCCCACTCTAGGATTTTCTCCTGTGTCGTAGGTACGTTTACAAACAAATTCACATACACATGACACCCAGACCCGGAACAACAATTTGTGGATAACACAAAGTGTTGTTCCGTGCGGGAATCGAACTCGCGACACGTTGCACGGCAGCCGGTTGCCAGCCACCGCACCAACCGTGTCAAAGTAAAGTCAAGTTGTTGTTATTGAATTTGATATTTTGAAGTTCTGATATACTCACGATAAAAATATTAAACGTAATATCTAACTACTTACATACAATAATAATAAAACTTACGAGCCGTACTTTCATATTACCATAAGTAAGAGTAACTTAAACCAAGACTAAATTTACCATGGCTAATTGGAACAAAAACTACTATACCTACTTAATTAAGGATTAACGGATAACAATATTTATTTCAATGAATAATGTTCTTAAGGCAAATGGCTGGAAGTTGCGAAGCGATTCAAGCCCAGAGAGGGCCACTATTAAAAGTTTACCGGCGCAAAGTTGTCCCATTCTTATGCATGGATGAATTAGCACCTCGCTAAGTAAAGTGTGGATGTTCGACCACTTTTCTTCTCGAATATTCTTTGGAAAACTTCGCTGTTATAGGCTTTAAACAGTAATAATAATATTACTATGCTTTTTAGTTTTGTTCTAAATTACTGTTCTTGGTTACATAGTAAAAAAAAGAAATTTACTCCCCCTTTTACAATTAGATTAAAAGTATATAAGTACCGAGTAGAGTATATCTCTTATTGTATTTGTAACTACAACGACACATTACAGGTAAACAAACTAACCAAAATCAAAATAAAAGTTCAATATTATTCATGTCCCACCAATTGTAGTCACAAAAATCCGCGTCCCGTCAACATTTACGACATTTTTACATGTATACCTTTGAAGTTTATGAGGTATCTCGCAAGTTTCGAGTGTAGTATCACAGTAGATGTCTTAAACCGGTGAACAACAGTAAGTTATCGATTCGTCTGTCGTCTGCACGTATCGCCAAACCAATTTCTTGCACCTGATTTTTACAACTTGTCAACCAGAGATAAGAGGCCGTTATAGTTTTGTTTTCCAATAAAATAAAATAAGCATTGAGGTTTTATAAACTGAAGGCTAGGGCTTATTTTCGTCAGTGAAAACATTATTATCCACGAACCGTTAAAATCTGTCACTAACAACTCTAACCACAAATTATGTTAACATGAAACCTTACAACACAAAGCAGCAATTAATTTTAATGTTTCTATCTCCGTTTTATTGTACAGACCAACCAGGTATTTACGATTAATTCGCGATTAACGACCACAACATAATTCGGAACTAATTATACTACCCACATTTAGCAAATAATTTCTACACAATGCCATTTAATAAAGCCGTACCTAATGATGAACCAGTACTATGAATTCCGTAATTCTATTTGTGATGGTCGAACTATGTAATAACTGGTTCGGAAGTAGCTTACAATCTGTATCAAATAGTATCATTGATTGTCGGCAATGAAATACAATATTCCACTGGACTGCCAATTAAAAGTTTCAACGAATCGACTCCAACGATTTCTGGTGTAATAATGCTCTTGAAATTTTAACGGCGGATGCAACTCTAAGTGCGGTGCAAGCCATGAGAATCAATTATGGCGTATTGTTTTATTCAAACTTATTGTTGGGAACTATATCCGATGAGCTTGTTTTGCCTTTCAGTGATTTTGGTATCCTTTTTTGTAGTGGATACTGAGTTGTTTGTTATTCAATATTAAATTATTAAGTTGCATTATAGGAAAAGATTCTATGAATGAAATATTTGATACTTAGTGCTGTCTTAATGTAGTATTAGGATGTTAGATAGACTATAATCTTCCATATGGAGGGAGCTTTTACCGTCCAATGTATATATTTTTTCATTAAAACTATTTGTAAAGTACAACAAAAATTCGTCATCAGCATTTCAACCATAAGACATAACCCACTTCTAGACATAGGCTTCGTTTAGTTCACTGTGGCATTAGAAGCTTCTAAACTTACTTATTTATTGAACTTTAATCAAAATATGTATGTACAACCAATACACTACCAACCAGGTAACGTTAAAAGAAATGCAACTTTTATCGCGAGCATAGTCGCCGGCGCAGCTAGTAGCAATAAATATCGCCGCTACGCTACTAGAACTTGTGCCTCGTACCTGCGGTACTGAAACTTTCAGCGAGTTGCTACTGAACACCCCACTAAATCGCGATTGTTATTAGTTCAAGACTTTCGATACTTTCGAATATTTCTCAACGACGTACGTACCTGAGTTCTCAAATGATGAAATTTGAGAGTCATCGATGAAATGAAGTACTTTTTTCGAATTTAGGAACAACTAAGAGTTTTACACAGTTTCATCCATTAAGCAATAGTTTTAAAATGTTATCTAAAATGTATATTTTGTTACTCTTTAACTCGTCGAGTACCGGTTTTGTAGACACAATTATAGATCAATAGGTTTCGGTCACCGGTGACCGCTTGGTGTTTGACAGTTTAAATTGACACAAAAACCACAATTCCCTATCTTCTATTTCCATTTAAACATTCACAACTAGGATTAGCGACAAAGACATCAGATTTGAGTTTTCTTTTTGCAATAAAGAAAATCTTATTGAAAATGTTCCGTCGTTCTACGTTATCTTAAAAATGCTGTGAGCGTTTAGCTTCGCAAGACGAGAAATGTAACGCGATTATTAATTATTATCAAATTCTATAACGATCCTCTCAAAAATCTGTACTAAGCTACTTAACACAGTATTAATTTACGAAATGATACAACAAAAGTTCCAATATATCCTCTTATGAGAACGCTGAAGTTTCCAATACATTTTAGTACAGGTAAAATAAATATTTGTGTCAAGTTTTCCTGCATCACGAAATAAATTACGCTGTAGGCTCATGGGGTGCCATTCCTTTGATATTCGCTCCGTCATTGTCTGCCTACTGCCGACGCAACTTATATGTCAAAGTAAATACTAAAAAAATCCTTCTAAAATTGTATTTATTTCATCTCTCATAAAGTTCGGTTTAGATTTGACAGTCCCATGGCATATTATTCTCTAATATGACCTCATACATAAACTATATCATGAATCAGGTGCTATATTAATTTAAAAAGCTACATTTTCAATTTACTGCACCACTTCGGCATAAAGTGTCCTAGACAGGTAACCAGCTAATATTAAAAATATAATATCCTTAGCTCGCGACTAAGCACTAAAACATTTTAGAAATGTTGCCATAAACCGAAATAACACCTTAACAATAATGGCATAATCCTTGACAGATGTTAAAAAGTAAGACGTGGCTCTTAAACGGGTAATACCATCCGTTCTGATGGGTCGGGCGGGCCTGACCTGTGCGCCACAAGCGGATTACAGTATGTCGTTTCCTTAGCGACGATGCGTCCTAGGGGCGGGCGTTTGTCAACGCACCCTAAGCAGAATACTTAGTGTGTTCAGGTACATTTGACTCGTGTTAAGTTTACTTCAACGTGCCAATATTAGTGTTCGGTTACAGGGGCGTTACATGATTACAAATTCCGATGCTTGAAATGTCTTTGAAGTTGCGTGGTTATATTATAAACGCAAGTTAGGTACGTTGTGTTGTGATTACAAGTGAAAGGTTTTAGTTCCAGTTCCATGTTGTTTTTCTATAATCAAAGTTAATCATAATTCTTATCATATAAAGCAAAGCATACAAATTATGTAATGCAAATACTTTCAAATATATAAAAATGTATAAAAATATGGGTTAAATTAACCTCTTAACAAAGCCTTCGTTTGAGGAAAAATTATTTCTTAAACCTTTAATACAGCACGGACAAATGCTGTAATTCTTTTTAACATAACGCTAAGCTGTGGCACTCAATTTGCAGCTCAATAATTTTACCGTAAACAAGTTTGAAAATACTTGGAGTCCGGACGGTAGTGAAGGCAAATCTCCTCTTGTTTTATCAATTTACGACAGTACTTTAGATAGCAAGATTATGTTACTCGATACCCGGTTTTAATATCTTAATTTATATTGCACCTGAGTTTAATTACACAAGAAATTACTACGTGAAAGTTGTAATAACTTAGAATGGAATGTTATTTATTCTATGTTTGCAATAAAATAGTGTTGATAGGTCAAAGTAGACGCCATAGACGCCAGCATAAGTGTGGACGTTGTTATAGTTAATGATATGGTATCGTAGACGCGGCCAACTGAGAAATAGTGTTTCAATAAACACGGCCGGCGCGATCACCGGGAAAATTGACCGATTCCGGGAAATCCTCACAGGAAAAATGTCATACGATAGCTTTTTTTCTATCCAAAGAACCAAGCCAAGATTTAATATTTATGGATGAAATGTGAGACGAAGCGGATGATTTAAAGTGCCTGATGTGGAAATCGTTCCTCGCAGATTTTCTGACCCAGCGAAAGTAATGTCCTTCTTTACGTTTTACGTACCAGTTGTTTTCTTTCGTGAGAAGAGAAAATACCGAAATGTACCTTAGAGGTGGGCGAGCGTGTGCGACGATTTATTCCTCCCTTTACAAGTCACTTTGGAAAAATATTTTTTTATTTGTTTATTTACGGAGATTTGCTTCTTTTGATGTCGATTCTAACGAAATTCGGTTGTTCAAAAATATCATATCTGTGTACCTACTTTTTCTTTTAGTTAGTTCTTTGTTTTTTTTTCTTGTAAAGATTTTATCATTCGATTGTATTTTTTTGGTTGGCCAAGGGACCGTATCAATATTTATTTAACGGAACTGCTTGTATAATTAGTGTTATTTCAAAGCCTTGAGTTCGGATCCATTTGATCTTTGATTTTGAATGTAGCACCAGTTCCGTTTAAATAAATATACCTGGACTCTTTAGCTTTAATAAATTTTCAAAACCTCAATACCTGCAAAATTTGTCGTGGAAACTTTCAATCAGTCTTAAGCTTAAAAGTGAAGTGCTAAGTAATTAAAAAGTCAATCGCTTTATGTCAGAGATTCGTAATGTAACTGCCACAAAAGCATAGTTCGTTTCGAGTTTTCCTTGCACTTTTGTCAGAGCAGCTGCTCACTTTGTCTAAACTTAACAAGGTCGAACTAATAGGCATTAGACTCATTTGTTACACCTCCACGCTTCGCCGCCCGCCAAAGAACGTAAAAAGGGAGACGGTTAGATACCCCGCAACTCCCCAAATCTTATTCGTTGTTCCAACTGAAATATCTGGGAAGATTTCCTCGAAAACATAATTATAATCGTGGAATCATTTGATAACCTTGTTTTATAACGGTTTTAAGTTGTTTGTGTGAATTGGATTGTTTTATCATTTGTTTATGATTTTTCCAATCATAAATTGCGCAGTGAGGGTTGCTCTTTTCACTTCAATGAAAAGTGAAGTGTCATACAAAGCTACAATATATTCGGGACTCGGTTCGAGCCCGCCGCCGTAATCAAAAGGCTCTCTCGGGAACAATGGCGCCCACATCGGGGTTGGGCCCGATAAGCCTCGACAATTATACTACATCGACTTTTCAATTATCCAACCGGCTCTTCCTCGCGAACAATGCTAGCTTTATTTATGTATATTAGAACGGTCATTTTGTACGCTGTGTGCCTTTTACATTCGCGTTTGTTCCGCCGGAATCGAACGCTGTTTGATTACGGATCATCGCGTCTAAAGAACACTACGAATAACATTTTTTGCTCTCAATTATTCTTTTCATATTTTGGAATCAATTCTTTACCAAAAAGAAAATAATGGATGTTTGTTCTCTTTTAATTAAAATTTTGTTGTTATTCCGCAGGTGAAACTTGAACAGAATGTTGGCAAACCGTCGCGGGTCATCCACATACGGAACATACCCAACGAGACGACAGAAGCCGAGATCATACAACTGGGCCTACCCTTCGGCAGGGTCACTAATGTACTCGTGCTTAAAGGCAAAAACCAGGTAAGATACTACATTTGTTCTCGGTAAATTGGTTTGTAAAGGTAATCCTTTTAATTAGGGCACTTACTGAATTTGAATGTAAGAGATTTCGAGTAACAAGGGACCACTTGTTTGACACAATTAGGTATTACGTGCTTACATGAAAGTGAGAAATTTATAGATACTATCTTCTATACCTCTAGGAACCTGACTACTTACTTGTAATATTCATGTGATGTGGTATGACTATGACATTTTAGTTTGAATTCCCTTAACTGTCTACACATAATGGAGTCACTCCAGACAACATTTCTATTCATCTCATCTTCATAATGCTGGTCTGAAAACTAAATGTGTCCGTAATTAAGTTTAAGTTTGGGACAGTTCCCGTCAGCCACTAAGGCAGATTACCCAAACTCAGGCCACGTAACCGATCAGGCCTCATTTAACAAATGAAGTCGGCCATATAGCTACTCTAGCACAATGGCGCTCGCCTCCGCCGGAAGCACAACAAGTGGCAGGCACGGCTTGTCCGCAAATAGGCCGCTAAGCATTGTCGCAGCCTACCCCTACCCATGTTTTATTGTAACTGCAGTATTAGGAGACAAAGGATGACTGATGAGGATTTGCCCGATGCCACGCTAATGACTATTGCTGAGATGATCCATTATTCCATGTCGAACACTGACAAAGAAGATGTAATCATTGCCCTACTAGCGAATAATTGTTCAACACTTCTACAAGTCGTAGAACAAAATATCCCACATTATATCTTAATATTTCCCTTACCAAACAACAAAAACGAACCCAAATATTGAAGACGCACGATAAATGACGCTTTGTATATTTTAAAACAAAATGTTACCCCGACGATGGAAAGCAATTTTAGTATGATCGACATCCCTACTAACCCCCGTCAAACGAGTGACGTTTATCTATTGCGGGGTCAAAATGAACGGCGAATTTGGAACAAATATTCACTCTTACATTTTAGGCCTCTTCCTCATTTTTACCAGCTTATTTTTAAAAGTACACTTGGTGAATTGAAACCCAGGGGAGAGATTGCATCTAAAATTGTACATTGCGGAAATTAAAGGCGATGACATCTAATATAAATTTCAATTTGGGTCGAGAAGGGCTCATGAATGAGTGTAGATTGAGATACGTTTGCCGTGATTGACCTCTCCGAATGATATTTTATGATCATACTTTATTACATTTCTGTATCCGCTGGTTGGCGGGCTATATTTAAACTGTTATAAAACAAAAAGGACTATTATCTCAAGTGTGGAATATACGCGGGTACATAAAGTCCAGAAACAAGTTGCCGAGGTACAGTTAGTAATCCATCAAAAAGTATGTTCACATCATCACGCGAGCGCGAAGTACAAGCAGGTTATAAGGCGACATCCAGCCGGTTTTACTGCGTATTTTACGTCGAAACACCCACCGGGCACGTGCAATGAGAAATTTACGATTTCCCGCTGACAAATTAAAAATGAGTTAGTTTACAACCGAGAAATAAAATAATAAAAGAAAATCCTATTAAGGGAACGCAGGAGGCAGCCGCGACAATGTTATCCCGTCTAATAAATAGCTCGTATGACATCCACCCTGTATAAAGCGTGCCGTGAAGGAAAACAATCTCTCTTCTACCACGAGAAACAAGTCGAATCCCTTTTTATGAACGGTCACAACCTCTTTAGAAGAAATATTTTGTGCTCAAACTAGGCTAGTACTGAATTTATTTTTAACTTATGTTTTATTTTATAAAAGTAAGCCAGGCTTGAAAATTTATTAACAGTACATGTATTAGTAGTTTGAATATCGCAAAATATATAAAAGTGTTGTACAAAATCTTTTGGTAACGTTAACACACTGTTAGATCATATGAAACTAATCAATGTAAAGTACCGAATGTGGTCGACGCTAGTCCTTTGACGCACTCAGAGTGGATGATGAAAAGTATCGTTGGTAGTCGATGGTTACCGAACCTGTGAGAGTCCGGTTACAAAGGCGCCATCTGTGGAGAGGTGGGCAAACATCGATGTGAGTGGGTGCGGACAATCGCCCCCACTCTCGGTGATTAAAGCGAAAGAGGCGTTGACACTATTTTACGATCGTCGCTCGCGTGACAGCTACGCTTCTATTAATTTGTGCTGCATCGATTTTGATCCCAAACATTTCCATAGCATGAGATGTCTATTATTTTTTTGGAAATTCATCAGAGCTATTTTACGCATACGTACTTTATCATAATTAATTAATAACTTACGCCCGAATACTGAAAGGCTACTCAATTTTAAGTTTTATTTTAATAACGTTATATCTCTGATATTTTGTAAAAAAAATTGTAGTGACTGAACTATACTTAAGCCCGATTTACCAAGTTAATTGGGATCTTATAAGTACTTAACAATGTAATTGATTATCATTTTGAGAACTTACTAATTGTGTAACAAAATAATATGTTATTATGATTGTGTATGAAATACATTGTACACATATTTAATCGATTGTTTATCCAATAATACTAAAGCAAATACACCTAAAATACAGTACGTAAACAGTTTAATTTGTATTGCGCAAAGCCACGTCTGAATATTCCGCTGACCTCGGCCGCTTTTCATCGCCGTGTATAGGAATATTTTTAATTAGCCCCGGGCAAGTATTCTATTTAATTTGCGGCATAACACACACACAAAGAGCGGTGAGTTTCGTATTGTCCGATGCCAAAAACAGGATACTGCGGTTTGAAAACGACGTCGAATAGATGAATTTACAAACAAAATGGCTATTGAAATCATAACGCTTTTATAGAATGATGCAGACTACATGGGGATCAGTCACTGTGTTTTGAGTAGGTTTATGTATGGTCGGGGATCGGATCCGATTAATTGGACTCCCTAGGCCCGGCAAACACATACCTAATTAGGGTGCGCCGCATTACACTACCGCTGTTAAACATTTGATTTATTTCTACGAACCGAGCCAGTTTGTATAGTCTAACGACCAAACAAAAGAGTTGGGAACTATTCTGTCGAGTCCGATAGGTACTCCACTATCTGATACACTTTTATTTTTTAAATGATTAGAATTGGTGCTGTTTAGGTTTAGCTCGTAGCTTAGGAGTAAACTTTTATAATGATGTAATAGCTTTAACACCTTAGCTGTTTAACAGCAACTACTAATGTTTAACCTTTTCTCTAGGCATTCCTCGAAATGGCGGAGGAGATATCGGCAGTGGCGATGGTGGCATACTTCGGCGGCTGCGTGGCACAGCTTCGCGGCCGAGCCGTCTACGTGCAGTTCTCCAACCACAAGGAACTTAAGACCGATCAAACACACAGCAATGCCGTAAGTACACTTGTACATTTGTTATTAAAGTAATCATGAGTGTTTAAAAAGTCGACTAAAATAACAGATATTTCTACAAGCAAAATGGTACTTGTCATACTAATGTTTGGAAATTCATTATCTTCCATACACCTAGCTCCAACCGTAAATTCAACCCTCATAGCAATAATTAGATGAACACGATGCCCACTTTAATTAGAAGGGATAACAGTTGCAGCTACACAGACTCGGCAAACCTATTAATGTATAGGGCATAACATCAACTAATTAGGATTACGCTCACGGGTTCGATAGGCACAAAACGCGGGCACTCAATACGTAATAACGTAACGACAGTTCAATTAGCCCTATTACACAACAGCGGGATTATCGTGCGGTATGCGATCGGGCATTAAGGCCGATGTTACAATTGGGAAACACCCTCCGGCTGTGGCCTGCACTCGACCTGTTAATTTAATCTTTGTTGGGAACATCAAGACCCCACAATTTAGATAACGGTATTCAATAAACCCGCATGCCGCGACGGGACATAGCCTCCGACGTTGTTCCGATTTGATTGAGTTACTAAACTATTACATTTCTGTCTATACATTTGTCGTGATACCGACCGTGCGTGTCGTGACTGCTGAATAATTTCACGAAAAGTTGCCCCGTTTATGGGGTAAACGCTCGTAAATGCACGAATCAGTGCGAACTGGCGCGATTATATTGTTCATATGGGACTATGGGGTCTCTTGATGATTTGTGATGTTACATTATAACGACATTCTCTATTTGATAAGATAATATCGCAATAATAAATAATTACATAGTCAACATAAAGCTCTAAACACGAAAAACAACTTAGCTAGCTTTAATCAACTTACGATATTACGTTTCACTTTCAGAGTATGTAAACAACAATTTGCATTTGTAAACTTGTCAAATAAAACGTCAAAATAATTTAATAAAGAGAATTGCATTTTCTTATAATAAAACCATCTTATCTTAGAGATAAATTTCATGTCGGAGATAAAATTGTTCTCCATCTTTAATAGAATGTCACTCCATCAGCTCTCTGTAATTAACGTTTCCCCTTAACATCTTCGAGTACTAAAAAATATGCTCAACTCTTCAATGTCACCGTGTCATGTTGATTGCTTTAGTTCGCTTTATAATATATTTTTATTACACCCACGATATAATTACGAACACGGCCATTCTCAACTATAACATCGTTTATGCCCCTCAATAACCTCTTGTAATCAAATAGACACTGAATAGATCGCCAACTTGAAACTAAACTTACTCTGGTTAAACTGGTAACTAACCCTTTAGGAACTTATTTGTGTCTACAGACAGGTTATGTCGCTGAATCTGCTCAGTTAACCGCACCAAAACGTTAGTTAGCTAGTTCTATCCTCTAGTTTGTTACTAAACGCGATACAAGTTCCGGGCTTTCCTATAATATATTTCTTCTGAAAAATAAAGCTTAAATCAATATTCGTATATTGCCATTGTGGCACAATTTGTCATTATAAGAATCAAGTAGCAATGCTCGCCGCATCGAGCCACCCTCCATAATAAGGTTTTCGGGATAACGTTAGGTAAAAAAGGAGATAAATGCCGAACATTTGTGAGTGAACCTTTCTTACCGGAGCCTCCTGGCAATAAGAAAGGAAATCAATATTTTCGGTAACAAAACACCCAATGGGAGGATTAATTAAAACGCTTAATTAGTTTCGTTTATCCACGAAACCTATCAAAAACAAACCCTCAACCATTTTGATGGCTGATAATATTGAGAAATTGTTCTTGCCTAAATTTGTGTTGCCATAATTGAGGGGATGGCACTCGATAACATGCGCAAGGGTTGGCACCGGACCACCGGGAATATGTACCCACCGGATTGTCTACAACACAATAATAATTCAAGAAAAATATCAACACACTTTTTGTCATGTTTACAATTAATATTAACATATTAAAGGTGTATTAATAAGTCTGAACTAGTCATTTATTCACAAGTTTGCTCTTCACAAATATGTACACAACATGATTATTGTAACATTAAATAATGTTCGCGATACATTGTTTATTAAATAGTTGCAGGTTGTTTGATCTAATTGTCGGCATCGCAAACAGACGTTTGTGTCAATACGTGGCTAATTAATGTGATGATTAAACTCAAAACGGATACAACTAGGTGTCTATTATCTGTTTGCGTTAATCCCTCTTCCTCTGTAGTGGCGTGTAAATATTGATCTATATAACATCTTAAACGAATTATGGTATACTCTGGGCACAAAATTGGGTTAAAGTAGGTGTGGTTATTCGGTCTTTGATAGTTCTCGGGAATGGGTAATCAAACGAAATTTTAGTGTAGAAATTTGAAAGCAGCTGTTTATTTACAAAGTGATTAGGTTTCTCTGTTCTATGGCTTAGTACATTAAATATATTTCGGTTATTTTGTAGTCTATTACTAAATTTCATATTCACATCATGTCATTTTATAATTAAAATTATCATGTAGAATGTTATGTACATGATAATTTCAAAAAGAAATCATCACTCTTTTCCGACCACAAAAAATAAAGGAACCAAAAACTATCCATCTGCCAAAAGAATACACTTAAATTTTCTCTTTAAAAAGGAGTCCTTATTTCGGTGCCTAGGAAGCACGAATATTATTTGACGTAGCGTCATCTGTTCGATACCTCATAATGATGTGACTTCGTCGAGTCGAGAACTCGTTACCATTACCGTCGACTTTATTCCCTGCACATTTTTCATGTACCTTTTAAACCTTTAGTACTTACTGAGGTTTCTTTGTACCACTGCCATAGATAGGTCTTTAAAATAATATATTTTTGTAAAGATTCTACTATTCGAACGGTATTGTGTTTTACATAGTTTGTAGTACATAGTTTAAAATAACGCGACAGAGTAGTAATAACAACTTTACATAAACTTAAATATTTCACGACATAGAATCAAAATGATGATACATAAAACTTTGACATAAGTGCACCATCCCGTTATATGAATAATCTACAACACATTTACAACAAAATACAAGTTCGAGTCATGACACTACGTATAACTACACACAGATAATGTGACTATAAAGATTTATCGCAGTCTCGTCACATTTCGGAATCTCTTTGTAGCACACTATTAAAACTTATAACGAGGCTGTTACGAATAGACAGACTAGGCTTTGTTCTTGTGATTCACATGAAATGACACGCTCGGTACGTTATTACATCACTGAGCATAATATCCGAATTTAATCGCATTAGCAGAATTGTCTCCTGAACGTTGCAGACTTGGAGAATGACGTCGCCCAACTGCATTTTAAAGAACGTGCATTGAACGCAAAGCTTTGATCAATCATGCGACGCAAAAGGTTTTTGTGGTCGTTGAATAGAACTTTCCTAGTGCGGATGGAGTTATTTTGTCGCGTCTCCTCGACGACCGATGTCTGCCAGTGGTCGCCTGTGAAAGATTGCGCGTCTCCCGAATAAGACCTTTTAAATATCTTCGAACTTCAACATAGCGAGCGCCGGTGACACGGAAAATATTTTTGATAGAATCGCATTCCTAAAATTCTTTTGTTGCGTGTTCGTTTTATGCGGACTTTTTGCTTTTGAGATTTAAATTCGAAAAATAGTTCTCGCCATGAATGGATACGGGGAATATACGAAAATCTGTTTATTTAATATTAGTAGCATATTTGGCCGTCTGTTATTAAAACACACATTTTGTTCTAACATAGACATATCAAAGAACATGTAACAGAGAAAAAGTGGAGTGAGGGGGAACAAGTCAACGTGAATTTGTACCAGAGCCTTTGCCGTCGGCGGCAGGCTTACCATGACACGGTTAAAGCCTTATTTTTGTGTCTGGCCTGGCCGCTTGTCAGCCCGTCGTCGCACAAAGCCATGTGAAAATATAGGATCAAAGTGTGCCGCGCCCTTGCATGCGATCGTAACGTGTAAACAACACGCTGTATTTCACTCGCGTGTCATTACGTTTTTTATTTGAACCTGACGTAGATCGTGTTGAAGGCTTTTCACGTGGATATTGGTTTATTTTTTACCTGTAGGCTGCAACTGAAATGTTGAGCATTCATCTTTGTATTTGTTTTGTTTTCGTACTATTTCAACAATACATTTTATTTTATTAGAATTACAAATACAAAGATACGTAGTAAAGTCACAACACGTATTCGGATTATGCACATCATAAATTCGTCAAAAAACCTATCAAAAACCCGTCATTTATATAGGCAATGTATGAATGTTATCTCACTCGCTAAGCGTTCAAATTGTCGCTTTCCACAATGCCGTCCGCCCCTATATAACGACGCAACAAAGTACCGAATTGTTCGTGGACGATACAAAATAAGTTTATGACCCCCCTTTGTTTGATGTGGTCAATGTTATCTGTTGGTCTTGGACACACGAAGGTGCCTCACGCGTGCGTCAGATAACTGTCCACTCCCCTATTACGTTTCATTGTTCGCGAAATTATGAGAGCGAAGGGCTGTTGTTTGTACATACTTTTTTCTACGTGACAATGAATGTTTTTACTTACTGAAGGACGCGAACCTTCCGAGTTGTGGAAATTAACACATTTTGTGTGTCCTTTAGATGTGATTCGCTCTCGCTGTTTAGGTATCAGAAATTCTATGTTTAGATTTGCCTTAATTAAAATTCATTTAAAATAACATTTTTTGGTGTATGATGAACTTAGCTAGAATGTATTGCACATACCGTCGGTGTACACTTACCTATTATTTATAGGTAATATTTTTGCAGTCAGCATCGGCGCAGGCGGCGTTACAAGCAGCTCAGGCCATCTCCAACAGCGCTGGCGCAGCGCTCGTAGCCGGCGCAGGTGCAGCTCTACAGCCCGCGAATGGAGGCACAGAAATACAGGTAAAAACAACTTTAAGTATAAGTTAATAAAACATTATATAGTGTCCTATCATTCTTCATTGTTGCTTATGATCTTATGATCTTTGAACTCATTTGACTTCTTTAATGTGGTTCTTTGTTTGATCATATTTCATGAAAACACAAAACTTCATGAACACTATCAGCTATGACAAGAACATTTCTAGAATTGTTTCATGTCAGACTTATAACAATAGGTATTACCTAAATGTTCTCGTACCTAAAGACTAAATACAAATTATTCACATCTAATACCCTAACGTACCCAAAATAATTATGTCTAACAATAGTGTTTAAAACTATACATAATTAATTTCACCTTTATCCATTAATCATCTTACCTTTCCCAATACATAACACTGTCTAAGTAATATTCTGTATAATAATATATAGAAATTCCAATATAATTATGAGCCGTTGAAATAGAGCCGATTACAAAGACCTTTAAATATTAAATACTGAACTTGGTCCACAAATTAGGTTTGGGTATTCTCTAGAGGTTGGACTAAGACGTGGCGTGTAGTCGAGGAGCATGCAGATAGACTGCTTTAAGACGTCCGACAGATTGTCGCCTGAGGGTACGGGCACGGATCATGCAGTTGCATCGGTCAATATACTTTACCGACCGCACGTTGCAACTTGAGTGGCGATTGTCTCTTACACATTGCTTAAACTTAAGAAGATAGTCGTGTAAGTCTAACTGTTGTCTAGAAAAAATTATTTAGTTGAGTAGGTTAGTTGATGTAAAGTAGGTTTAACTTCAAGTTATGTGTCCAAACAACATACTCATGTAAAAATAATCATAGGGACATATTTTTAAATATCGTTTTATCATTCTTTTTGTGGAACACATTTTACAAGACATGAGACAATAGACATTTTTGATCAAAGAAATAACCCTATTATTTATTGACACCCAAACTAGGCCGACATCTTTATTCGGGGCTCGAGAGCTCGCACCCCTTGAAAGAATGTCGTCTGTACATTTATCTTCACTGAACAAAACAACTAGTTCCCTCGTGTTTAGAGCGCATATTCATGTCTAATGCAATATCACATTGACATCTCACATATACCCAATGGGTTCATAACAAAGACATATTGGACAGTATCGCGTCGCTCTTCAATGCGCCCCTGACTTTACCTGCTTCATCATATCTTAGCTTCACTCACGAAGTGTCTGTGGGGAATTTAATTATTGATAAGCTTTTCTCATAAGCACTAATTAATGTTATTTAACCACTTTTCCGGGAAGTACGTTGTTATTATACTTACCTACTTTGTTCTTAATTACCTTGGAATTGATACCGCCTATTGTTTGTTTATTTAATTAATTTAACCAAATATTTTACGTAAATAATAAACTAAGAACTTGTTTATCGTGTTTTATGGTTATTCCTTGGTTACCGTGTTTTCTAAGATATTTAACTAATTAATTCTTTGTTCCCAGGGTGGGCCCAACACAGTTCTGCGCGTGATTATCGAACACATGCTATATCCGATCGTGCTCGACGTACTCTACTCCATTTTCCAACGGTACGGCAAGGTGCTGAAGATCGTCACATTCACTAAAAATAGTAAGTATATTAACTTTTACCATAGTTATACACGTGTCTTCTTGCTGTCGTTGATATAAATAACAAACACACGCAAGGTTGAATTTACGGATTATAATTACGTATATGCATATTCGTAATGTTTGCGGAAGACAGTTACATCTTCAGCGTCGAACGCAATTTTGATGGATGAGCCTCAAAACGTTGACGAGCGCGTGTGAGAGCCTCTGATGAAAAAGGAAAAGGGAGGAGTAAGAAACATTACCGCACGCCTCACGCACCCTCACATGATACCTCCCTCACACACCGCACCTCAGGAGGCTTCCGTTTGTTTTAACACAATTTCCAACAAAATCCACCTAATTAATTATGCAACCGCTCTGCAATTTGCTTCAAATATATTGTTTAATAAGCCTTTTGTCACAATCGCTTTGTGTCTATGGCTACCCAGGATTACAGCGGCTAAAACAACTATTATTGAATCGAAACGAGGCGAGCTTTAAAATTAATTTCGGATGGACGTGTTATAGTGATAGATTTACCAAACATAACACAGGGCCGAAATCCAAGGGCGCAATCCGTTTAAAATTTAAATCGTACCCTCATGCATATCCTAAATAAATCCGGCACACAGGAGGCAGGTAGGTAGGTACATATTTGATAAGCTCCCCTGAGCCGCGGGCAGCGTGCGGCGCGCCGGTACAGAGTGCCGACATTACAGTTCACTCTTGACTAATTACACAGTACCTAGTCGAGAAACCTCAAATCAACTTTATTTAAAAACCCCGCTGGGCAACACCCGCAGAATTATTCAGCCGAGCGCGAAAATTGAAAGCTAAAACAATATTTCAAGCTTATTTTTGACGACAATTTTTCTTAATTATCTCAAATTGAATGATGTAATAAAAAAATAATTTCGCGTTGCTAAGACTGACATTGTATAATATACAAGGAACAGGGCCAGGCGGATAATATAAATTTGCTTTACCAATATAGGTAGGAGTTGGTCTTGGGCTTCGAGTTTGGTCCTCTGTAACTAATATCGCCGTGGAACCCTATGTATACTGATCGAGCTACAGATGCAATTCTCTAGAGTACCGTAGAAGTAACTATTGCAGACCGAGCTTCGCAAAGGAAGTGGTACGATGCCTTTACACATTGCCCTGTCAACACAAGCCAACAAGGACCCTTACACTATCAGCACATTCCGCAAACAATGATTACTCTGTTCAAATTTATACTATTTATACTTAGATCTTGTAACAAGAGTCTACAAGGAAGATAAGTAACGAAATTTATAATTAAAGCAATAAAATAGTATACACATAAGCTTAAATAATCTCTTTGATGAAGACTATAATTTACGATCTTCAATTATGAAATACCTCTAGAGATCCGATTACTGAAATTAATGACAGATGAATTCTCATAGAGCAATGAAATCGTAAAAAAGAATTTGAGTAATTAATTTTTATCGGTCCCTCCATTAAATAAGTCGATTCGGACGCCGTTTTAGCGTCAATGATTAACATTTAATTTGTAATATTGAAACCATTTTTTCATAAAATAAACACCAGGTATTACTTTGTTAATTTTCTTCGGGATTGAGATGCTTTTGACCTTGGTCATGACCTCAAAATTAAGGTTTTAAAAGAGGATTATTAAAACACGATTGTTTTCATAGCGTGGGTCTGGGTAGACAGAGGTGTGTTACGCCCTAGTATTTTGGGAACTGGCTAACATGTAACTACTACAGACCACTTTAAAGAAATGTTTATAATGAGCTAAGTATTTTATGCTTCAACTGTATTTAAAGTTAGCGGTTATAAAAAAGAATATATAATTTCCAACTAGAAGCTTCTACTTGATAAGTGAAACTATACATTTATTTTAGGTTCTGACACATTAAGGTATGGATTATAATTATAATGTAAGTTATACATTATTATTTGGAAAGTTGAAGTCTCTATGATAACTATCACAGAGACTTTTTTGTTTTTTTTTAAACGTTGCCCCACATTAGGATTTTCTCCTGTTTCGTGGGTGCGTTTACAAACATACAAGTTCACATACACATGACACCCAGACCCGGAACAACAATGTGTGGATCACACAAACAATTGTTCCGTGCGGGAATCGAACCCGCGACACGTTGCGCGGCAGCCATTTACCCAGCCACCGCGCCAACCGTGCTTCAACTTTGTTCTAATATTCAATTGAATCTATCAAGTGAATTTTGAACCAAAGTCATTCTTTACAAATTAATATTCTCAAAGCTATCAAACGAAAATCGCAATAGCCTACCATTACTTACGTTTAATCTATATTGTTCTCAATATCTCGATACACGTACCATAACACGAATATAAGCAGTTCAGACTCATAACTTATCAATATCATGACATCGCCCTAATGCAGCTATTCCAATTTCCGAACGTCCACCTTTCCGAGCAACTGTTTGCTTTTTTACTACATTCATCATTGTCCAATTGTAAAAGCTTTTGTCTCCGAACAATTTCCCGGCACCTATTCAACTTCTGAATATTCATAACGGCACCTGACTGGACGTAACTTAACTCTTATATATTGGACTGTACATTGTGCTTAAGGTATATTGTAAATAGCACCAACAGACACGTACTCCTTCAATGATTAGTCGATATTGTGGAATTGGCTGAAGCTAAGTATAGGTACTTAATTTAGATTGGATCTAAACATATTCGCCTATTCCGTATTAATATAGTTATAGTATGGCGAATGTATGTAATCTCATAATCGATCACAATCGCATCGAATACCTACTAGACACGAACTGAATTAGGTTGCATATCCGAAACGTATAAATCCTTATTTCAATTATCCTGTCTGGTGAGGGATCGCTCTCAATGCCCTCTGTGTGTCACGCACTTGCCTAAACTTGCGTACCAGTACCTAGGTATATATTGTACTTACCTGTTACGAAATTTACATAAAGCGTATTCTTCATATTTATGCCTATAATATTCCTGCCTTTTACAAAATGCTTACATAATCATTTTTCAAGTTCCTCCGTCGCGGCGGAGTTATATACATAACTTTTTCCTATTAAGATGCTCAATCGCATATCCTGAATTATTCGTATAAGTCATCGCTTGAGCAGATTAAAATTGAAGGGCTTGTCAGCTATCCTTATCGCCGTGAGCACACGTGAGTTTCCCAACATCGGAAATTTAATATTCCGCATTTATTTACGAGTATATTTACACATCCGACGTCTTCATTTGGTAAAGCCACAATTTTCTTATAACATTAATCGCATAGAAGTTGTTACGCGTGTTACTTTCATAAGTTTCTTCGAAGTTTGCCTGATGAATATTCTGCTAGGTTTATATCGTGTTAATATTAAACGCGGCGAAGAGGGACGTTTATAATAGCAATTTGGTTCGTCTGGTGGCGCGTCGTCCACGGCTGACGGGAGGTTACCATCAAACGCGTTCCTAATCCCGAAACAAATCTCAATGAAGAGCGCGCGGAGTCGCCGTAATCCTACACCTCCCCCCAGCGTCGAGCCCTTGCCCCGCAACCTGCCCCTATTGGGTTTATTAAGGTGTAGCAGACCGCTACAATTATTATGCGTCCCCTGTTTGCGGTAGGTGTCGTGTCTATGTCGTCGTTAGATTCCCTTAATTAAGGATTTGATTCGTCTACAAATATCATCTTTGCGGCGTCTTAGTTTTCGCAGAAACATAGTTGGAGCTTATTTACATACTTCGGTGAATACCAACGCGCCGTAGTTGATTCTGCTGACGTAATATTTTAAGGAATAACCTAAATGTGTTCTTGTAGTTTAAGTGCACCATTGCTAACGGTGGTACAGTAAAAGTATTTAGCAATTCGCAAGTAGTATCCGAGTGTCGGGGCGAAGGTTAGTTGAAAAGGCCCGTAAATTGCGAACGAGGACGCATTCAAGCTTGACAGAGCTCGCTCATTTCAGGGGAGCCGTCGAGAAGATTTAAGATATCAAATTATACTGTAATCGGTCGGCCGGCGCACCGCCCTGCCCCACCGCTTAATATTAACATAGCGGAAGCCACCTCTTTGCTACACAGCGAAACGTGGATTACGAAATTTTAATTTTACCACAACTCCCATCTTGTTTTTGGGCAGACATTGACGTTTAAATATTCCATAAAGTAATTGCGCATTCGGCTTGAATTTTTAATGAAACATAATGAAGCGGCGCGTACGCTACGGATTGATTGAGATTTGAATTTCTTGCGCGCAATCGGAGCCGCAAGCAACGTTATTGAATTAGCGCTTGAATATTTCAGCTTGGATAAATAAAACAGAGCAAAGGGCACAATTATTTTGGGAAACTTCAATTTTCATAACTGGCTAAAGTGCATAAAACTTTTTGTGTCAACAGCTTGAGAATGGTTTGATTTAAATTCATATTTATTGTTCGTACGAATAATTGATTAAGTTAAATAAGTTTATTCAAGTTATAATTTTGTGCGTGTTTAAGTAAAAATATATATACGCCAAGTTATTCAATATTTACCTATACATTTTAAGCCGGAAAAACAAATACACGACCTAATTATATTGAACGTATCTTCGTAAACACGTTTAACGTACAACAAAAGTATGTTAAACAATGTATTATCATTTCCCATAACATGTAATGTTGGTAACAAAATCTACCCTACACAGCTAATTAAACCGAATTTCCTAATAAAATTATAACATCAAACGAATACATGTAGCAAAATATGTCGATAACATACGCAAGAAGCTCCGGGCTAAATTGTAACATGCCCGTGTTTCGACGTACCAGAGATAACGAATAAATAAAAAAATATAACAATTTGTACGTATTCGGAATGAAGCAAAATCTCAAGGTACACGTAACATACTCTTTTGTTTACTCGAATTAAATAAAGAGGAACGGCTTTGTAAGGTTTGTGTACTCGTTACAAGGATTCCATTTTTAAACCTTTAATCTTTGTCATAAGGTCGATTTTGCGATGTTAAGACATTTCGAAAATAACTTTTTAATTTGTTCCACAATAGGACTTGCATACAAATTTGTTATGTGATATATACAAATATTACTTTAATGATTTTAAATCTAGAAGCCATTCGATGTTTTTTTTTAAAATGCTTATAGTAAGTGTGAATAATAAAAAACTTCATGCGCTTTTTATCGAACAGCAATATGTACAATAATATGTCTATATAGACAGGGTATCCGCAGTCCTTATTAAAAAAAATCCGTGGCACTATATAAAGTGAAAACATTTTTCAGAATACCAAGTACCCTCACTCACATTTTCCCTTTGTTTTCTTGAGCTCGGTGCATACGAACTAACTAAATATTACGTTCAAGTGGCCATCTCCATTGTTCTCATAAAAAAACTTTTTGCTTATTCACTATGTAATTACATAAAAAGTCCAATTTGCGGTAAGCCTTTTATGCATTCCATTTTAACGGTCCCAAATGGGCCAAAGAAAATATGGAGCCTTAAAGAGCATTTAACTATGTATGAAGGAGACACCGCGTTACTTTTAATTTACGTCGACGTTTCCTACCTTGAGTGGGTCTGCGTTCTATATTTTATAGATGCAGGCAAATTGCTGAGGTGCTGGAGAAGTCGAATAACAAATTCTACTATCAGTTTGTTATGCAGCTCCATATTTTACACGATGTAGTAGTATCTTACTAATTTTTGATCTTCATCAATTACATTAGAAGAAATAAAATTATTAGTCAAACATTTTCAAAGGTCCTTCAAAGGTACTTGTCTCATTGTAGTTTATATTATAGCTAGTACCTACGATACATTATACACAAATAAATAAGCCTCAAATTTTCCTGTGTTACTAGGTTAGCTTTTATTTATATCAAAATATTCGGCGGACATAAAGTCGGCTTTGAGGGGTTTTAAAACAACGAAGCAACCTCAGAATAACGATATAACGAGCTCAACACTGCCTTAAGTGAAACAGAGTCTGTGTCACACCGTCTAATGGTACGTAATGTGCCCAACCCAGGTGCTACCCACCCGAACGATGTTTCCTAAAAATGTGAATTTATGTTCTCACCCAGCGGACGGCAATGATCGCCCGGCTCATGCCTTAAATTAGGGGGTTTACCGCTTATCCTCGCACTAAATATACTCCACCAACTATATTACTTGTGGGACCATTCCAGTTAAATGTGCTCCCACACTTTCTACGTTGTTTACGCACTCGTTTTCGTGATTAATGACTTTTTTGTCATTGATTAACCCCAGAGAATACCTGTTATACTCGTAACAATGTGTTATTGTCAATAGCCCCGAAACAAGGCAGTTTTACACGCCACCGCGGCACCGCATCAAAGTTTCACTAGGTGAGCGAGCTAACCAACGTGACAGACGCAATAAATTCTTCCTTTCCGAGTTTATGACGAAAGTAAAATAGGCATGAAACTTGTTTAGTGAAATATACGCTAAAGTGTTGATGATAAAATAGCTGCGGTGCACCTGCGACTAACTCGCAACGAGTTCGAGGATCGCGGGCGCCCCACGTTGGGCGCCAATTTCACCTTGTTTGAACGTTCTTGTGAACAAGATATTGCCTGTCAGGAATTCCGTGAGACATCCAACACTCGAGTACTCTAGAGAAAATTGTTTTACGACTATGAAAATTGTTATAAAAATAATGTAACTTTACAATACCCAATACTATTATGTCGTCTTCGGTAGTTTTAATATAGCAGTACCTAGAGGTACTATTGACAAGCCTCACAAGTTATCTTAATATACCTCTAAGTTTACTACTTTTTACGATATGAATCATAAACGAAAATTCAACTAAAAACTGATTTTGCGCTCACAAGTGTTAAGTTATCTGATATATTCATAACAATATTGTTTATAAAGCAATAAATAACTCAGTTTCAAATAAGAACACTGAATAAATATCAACAGTTAAGACGTCTAGACGGTTTAGAACTTCTTAGTATTTTCAAAAGTTTATAAAATGTAACTTCAATCACGGTACCTTCTTAACTAAAACAATTTCTCTTTATTAAAATACACTACAACCCTATATTTTAATTAAAGATCTAAAAACATCGAGAAAACATTTATTTAAGTTTTGTTTTTAAAGAAAGATCAACGAGTTTTGCAGTTCTTTTTCAACACTCCCAGTTCTCATTAGTCCTAATCCGGAGTCTATTTTGTCTACAGATTCATTCCAAGCCCTCATTCAGTATCCAGACACGGTATCGGCGCAAACGGCAAAAACGGTAAGTGAAAAGACTTTTGTTTTTATTTAACTGTTTGTAAAGTAATGCCATAAAACAAAGTTCCTATTGCCGCACGTTTCATTCACTTTAATGACTCTCAAACTATCTTGAAATGAAGCGACTCCTCGAATTTACTTCTCTTGAACTGTGTATCTGCAGAACTTTGTCATATCACTACGCTTTGAAAAAAAAACACGATAAAACTCAACTGTTTGTGTTACAATGTTAAATGTAAATAAAAAAGGAGTTTAAAAAAACGCAAAAAACGGCTGCATCAGTTCATTTAGAGTGTGGACGCCCTCAAAGCATTAAAGTTTCGTGTACGTTTGTCCGCGGCTTACCTACAACAAAGCTTTAACAACAACAGAACGTTTATGTGCATTTAATAACAATAATATCGAGAAACAACATGGCAGTCGCGAGTCCACGACAATAGTCGGCGCCCGACTCGCCGAGTGGGACATCATTTTTCTCGGCTCAACTTTTCCCATTCGCTATTCATTTGCGTTAGAAGTTGGGCGTACTGCCGCCTACTGCAGCGACTGTTTTAACTTTATTTCTGATGCAGCGTTCAGGGCAAATTAAATTTCGTTTTGCGGCTTCCGCAAACTCGCTTTACGAGTATAATTATCGAGTTTTTGTTTTTTTTTTCGATGCCATACGGTTATGAATCGCTGAACGTAACTTTGTTTCCGACCGATGGCGACTGAGTTTCGCTTTTTGATTTTTATCATTCGTACGCAACGACTCGTGCAAAAGTTTCTTTTGTTACATTCAGAAGTTTCATGTATACGAATACGAACAAAACAATTCGTAACAGGGATAATAACAGCACAGAAGATAATTTTAGCGTGCTTGTTAGTCCATTCATTTGTCGAATTTGTCTGTAATACCTCGCGGCGTAGGTACAATTCGCTTATGAATTCTACAATAGCGAGTCGACTATCCGTCCTAATTAGTCGCTCTTTACGCCCAATTCCTGTGGAGCTTAATACGATTGGTATAAGCTGCAAACTGGTAGCGCGTTGCAATTGAATGACACAGGTATCACAGTTAAGGGCTTATACCGCTCTCAGCTTATTACTTAGCGTTACAAATTAATGTTGGGTAGCGGGGAAACCCCTCGTGAAATTGAGATATCACCGGCAGAGCATAGTGGTGAAAACTTAGCAACGTTAAGTCCCATCAACTGTGTCGTGATTGGAGTCGAGCATGGAAC
Source organism: Spodoptera picta (assembly GCA_038387885.1). Classification (NCBI taxonomy): domain Eukaryota; kingdom Metazoa; phylum Arthropoda; class Insecta; order Lepidoptera; family Noctuidae; genus Spodoptera; species Spodoptera picta. The sequence continues at coordinate 1,401,915 of JAZHFQ010000686.1, forward strand.
CGTATCGGCGCGCTGACTGCTGCAGCCGGATCAAATACGGCTTTATTTTTAGCTGTAATAAACGCGGATTCACTCATTCTCCTATTTGGTATTATGATAAAATTGATTTTTACATTTTGTTACATTGTGTTTTATGCGAATTGTGCATGCATTTACATTTCACTCTGTACATTTTAATACAATTGACTTTATCAGTAATTTTAATTACTTATCTTTGCGTCCTTAAAAAAGTGCATAAGAAATATGAGAGATCGATGTTTCACATCAAACAAGATGATCAAACGAATAAAGTTTAAAGGCCACTTCTTCCAAATTGAATCGTATTTTAAAAGTAATTGAAATGTGGATAGCGTACTTTAATCCGAGTGTCAGCGCAATAACATTGGTTTAGTTGGTACTCGAGTTCCGGCAGTGGTCGCGACGGCAATAAGTCTGCACTCGTTAACGGATCTAAGGGGTCTAAGGTCGTAACTCGCTAGTCCGTAACTCCGATGCCACCTAACGAGCATACAATGTCGGCTACTACATTTATTTTTATTGCCCCTCCTGTTTATTGCAATACTACATGCAATCGGCATGTTCTTCTTAATCATTGTTTATTTTATTGGGGTATTATTCTTTTCCATTTTCTAATTCAGTGAAATTTTTATTACTTTGTTTTTTTGTGTTTGCATGTAAATACAGACAGTAAATAAACTAAAAGTTTCACAAACAAACCTTTAAGTAAGTTCTTAACTACTACACACTAGACAGAGTTAATGACACACCACCTTTACAAACTGAACGGTAGTCGACTCGGTACCGTGTAGGCACTCGTTTCGGACTCGGTTTTTTCTCGAAATGGAATTAAAACGTCCCGCGAGGTAAGTGGCAGCACAAGTAAGAGGTACAAAGTGAAGTGAAGCCGGATAGTGCTCCAGCCACAAAGGGCACAGTTGGATGTTAGGAGCTCTGAAATCCCCCGATCCCGGCTCTATGATCCTTGACATAAATCTCTAACCTCGCCATCAAATCTTTTCAGAAGGCGGCTTATGCGCCCAGACACGAAATGTACGCTCTTAATGCGCTCGACTACATGTACTCACAGTCATGTAAATGTATATAAATACCTGTACCGTATGTACACTTTGCTTACATATTCTCAACTTTGGCAAAGTGCACCGAGACCAAATGTAAATATTTCTGTTTTTTTTTTTAAGTATAAACGACATGTTTATTTCTCGATGATCATATGAAGTTAGTAACAGTCGAGCTGGCAACAGTGAGACAGTCATTAGTGTAGTGGTTGTATCGTGGACCGTTAATCAGAACCTTGGCCGGTCCATCAGTAAGTTATGATTGATAACAATGTGATTCATGCGGCCCTCCGGCCTGCTACTCCAGCCTCATCCATAACGTGGCCGACGCTGTCACAGACAATCTATATTAACAGTCCGAGGTGCGTCCCCATCTATTGTTTATATCACACACGATTTTTCACCACTCGTCCTGATATATATGCACACTCGGATTACATCATGTTACATTCAAATATTTTTTCATTACCGTCTGAATACAGGCATTTCCGATTCGTTTGACCCGTTTTGTTGCGCAAATAAATAAAATATGAATCGCTCCCAATATCATAAATAATTGTCAAATTCATACAGCGCAGTCTATTTGCATGAATTATTCTCATAAAAAAGTAATACGTGTCAGTACCAGCCGTTCGTATTTTTCATATAAGTAAACGAGGTAAACTTGACAAGACTTCGTCTCCAAGGTTCAATAAGGCGAAATCCGAGATACCGTTTATGGACTCAAGGTGCGGGCTTTGTTTACATTTTAAAATTGCACTTTGCACTGCGGCAACGTCTAACCGGTGTCTTTATGTCAACACTGGGACGTGTTCAAACAATGTAACCGTCAAAAATGTTATATCTTCGCCTTGAACGAGTCTGTAATACCTGCACTAAACGACTGGCGTCTCACGAATCTGAAGCACTAAAACTATCTCCCGAAACAGATCAATGTACCATCAAAGGAAATTTCATTTGTTACCTCACAGAACTTTGCTTTATTTGAAATATTGCTATTGGCATCACAAAATACATTGTATCTAAGTTTGAAACTACCTATAGTCTCGTTTGCACTGTGCTAGTGACGGTCAAACTTCATAGAAATTTCACGGCGGCCAACAAACAGTTCGTCGTTCCCCTGCACCGAGGTCCGAGTCCCGTTTAAAATTGCACGTGCCATCGCCCACTCCTGTTTGGAGTCCTCAGACTGTGTCAACAACGCTTGAGCTGCACTCTGCATCACCTAGTTACGTGTCAAACATTGTTTAGCAGTTGTTTTGTTAGTGTTCTGTGGCTAGTTTGCTTACCGTAATCAAGAGGCACTGACAATCAACACCGCGACGACTAGTTTTAAAGTTTGCCCTCTCTGCTTTATTTGGCTACTCGACAATAAAGCCGCCTGTAGGCTGTATTACACGCTCATACTACATTGTACATAGGTAAAACAATGCCATTATGTTTCATGAACAATATATTGTTCATGGACAAAACCGATTCACGCCTTACCCCCGCGGCTATAGTGGCAGAGTTCATTATTCATGATGTCACAATGTACATACATTTAGCACCAATTTAGTTTCGTTTCCAAAGCAAACTGAAACGGTGTGTTAAGTGGGCGCGGTTGTTGAGCTATCGTCACTCGATTTTCGTTCGTCACTATCAGTCAACCACAATTAGGGGTAACCGCGAGTATTAATTACATTGTCTAATGGAGCGAACGCGGTTTGTTCGGTGACGCGTCCCCAAATGTGTACCTACGTACCGTAATTAGGTTAGAGCCACTATCAAAACTTAATTTATTATTTCCCCTTTCGCTAAACTCCACTTTTCGTAGTAAGTACATTTTGTGGAATACTCAAGTCAGTCGTACCTTTGTTTGCGAGTAAGTACTTACTTTGATTCTAACTGTCATTTACAAAGTACGGTTTATCTTTACCGAACAATGCATAAATTAATTTTATTTTACTAGTTAAACCATAACAATTTTATGTTTGAAGTTGGATGCATTTTCGGCAAAAAATGAAACCGTTTTAATTTTTATTCCAACAAACCAAAAAGAAATTACTCAAAGTGCCATTCGTCACAGTGCAATCTCATTTTGTGCCGATTTAAATTTTTAAATGCTTTTCCAATAGCAAAAGCGAAGTGATTAAAATGAGCAATTTTGCAGTAGTTTTTGTTTGTTGGTTTATTTTTATTAATAGTTAAAAGCTTGCTATTGAAGTGGGGTTTTGGTGCAATACCGTCGCTACCGTCGGAGCTGCCCGTCCTGATAAGTGATCCTTTATCCGTGGCTAATCGAGCGGATGTCTACCCGTCCAAAACAACATTGTTTAGTAAAGTAACTGAACTATTCTAGAGGTAAATTAAAACATTGAAATTGTTATGTATATTACACAAATTGAACATAGTATAAAAGCAGAACGGTTGATAAAAATGATGCGTCCGAAATGTTTTCATTACAATTTCTCTGACGTCATCTGCGGACAAAAACCAAATGCATTGCGGCACTAGCGTAATCCTTGCACCGGCAACAGAAGCACTCTGAGCTATGTGGGCTCTTATAAATATTAAACGCGGCGAGCTCGGGACCCCAACAAAAACGTTTATCTGGTCTCCGTGGAAAAACCGCCAGAATTAGCAACGGAGGGGGGGGGTGGATTAAGGCGGACCGCATTTAATCCTTCACTAAGAAGGCTTTGCTTAAACGAGTTCTAACGAGCTAAAGATAAAACAATTACCGGAGACGTGATTAAGAGATACTGACGACACTTGTTACGTCTTACGTTGGCGCCGCCGACACAGTGTCCGCGAACCCTTCCCGTCTCCTCTGCTCAAACTTGACTTTCTACTTCAGAAAATATAAGTGAAAAATTTATTATCAGTGTTTGTAGAATCCAATAAATCGACTGAACGGAAATTCGTTCACCCTATTACGCAGTAAAAGATTCCAATATAAAATCGGGCGTGACGTTTGTCGTTTTATCACCTTGTCACTCTTCCTAATATTTTTTTTTACCTCAATTACGACTCCCTCCGCGAGCGCAAATAACCATTTCAGAAGATTAAAATGAAATTCTCAAGAATATTGATACTGAGAGAGCTGTACATCGGAGTCGGGGGGTCTCGCCGAAAGAGAACATTTTCCTTCATAGTTTGAATACCGGATTTTACAACGGTCAGGTGCTAATGTTCTGGAATAACTTTGTTCGCCGGTAGATCTCACAACTTAAATGAAATATTAGTCTCGGAGGGAGTTGACCTACAGTCAGTCGAGATTAGATAAAGGAACAACTTAGCAGAAATACCACAAAACTAATTGCCGTGAAATCGTTAAACAATTTCTCTGGCTACTTACCTAAAGCAATAAAAGAACATTAACTGAAATGTTATTCATAGTGCCTAATATCTAACGACTTAATGTTTTTTCAGATTCACTCGAAAAATATACACAATCTTTTCTAAGCAGCAACGAGATTTTTAGATTAAAGTAAGACTTCTTAAAGTAACGACCGAGTTAAATTCAAAAGTGCCTCCGAAAAAGCTTATAAAAAGTAAGAAATTAATCTGCAATTCAAAATCCTTCGTGCCCTCTTATTCTTTTTCCTCTCATTCTTTTCTTTGGCAAATCCACGACAAACGTTCAACTGAGATATCTTCATTAAAGGTCTAATTGTTATTGTAACAGTTTATTTTACTTGTATCTATGTGGATCTACTGGTTTTTATTGTATAGTGTGAGATTTACTGATGACGCAAAGCAGTATGTTCTAATTTTAACAAAATCATATGTGGGTTGCTAAACACTATTTATTAAATTGATAGAAAAACTTTGCATTTGGGCTAAGCAAATACAAGCCCTTTTATATGAGAGTAATCATTTTAAAGAAAATACTTGGTTATCAAATATGAAAAACAAAACAAATCTACTAACTACTATTCTCACCTACATAATTATGCAACAATGATTCATTTTTCCGAATTCATGAATTGATACGTTCCTAGGTATATGATATTCCTATATATTTGTTCAAAAGTTATTGTACAGGCATCCATACTACTTATACACCACACTAAGAGACGAACGATCAAGTTGATGGATTATTGTTTCCGCGAATTTTATATCCCCATTTCAATAAAAATCTGTCCGCTCGAATTTCTGTCTGATTGAAACGGTTTCATATCAATTAAGATAATCGCGTTCAGGATTTAAACGAAAAAGAAAACATTTCCTTGTATGAATATCTACCTCTAGATAATTGCCACTTGAGATATGCTTTGTAATGTCCACTCTTGTTATGACTGCCATATCCCGTAATTTTTAGTAACGAATGCAAATTGCCGAGAATGAAACAATATCGGAATCACAGATTATGTCTCATTTGACTTTTAAAATGTCACTCGACGATGTCTATGTATTAAATGAATGTACATTAGAATTGTAAATTAATTACTCGTTACATTCTCTTACGCTCGCCGCGGTACATTTGGCATTCAAAATCGAATTCGGGCCTCGGGGCTCTACAAAACTAATTACGTATCGAAGCTATCTTCTTCCACGCTTTCTTACGTGCCTTTCGCATTTCCATATAAGTTGAGCTTTAAACGAACCAATCTATTCACGTCTACACATCAGGGGGTCGCATTTGCATATAGAACAGAAATTTATTAAATCTACAGCCAATATCCCACGTTCCGACATCGAACTTTTGCTTCTTCGAAGAGTTCTCCGATATTTTTATTGGACTGTTAAGAGTTGTTATGAGCGGCACCTATTAAAACTAATCTACTTGATTTATTTACCCTGCAACCCTATATTTTTTATTACTGTCAGCCTCTGACGCAAAAATAACAGAAAAAGACAATGGCTCCGGCAATAATTAACGATAGCTAGTAGCACAATCATTTACGTTACTAAGGCATTAAAAGCCCAAAACATTTTTATTCAGCTAATGGAGTCCGTCGTAAAAATGTCATAATTCATTTGACAGATGACGGTTTACAAAGGAACTCCAATTTACTCCACAGGAATTAAATAATTCACGCTTTTAATTTTTATCCTGTGATAAAACTTTTCTTCTATCAGCTTCTTACGTAAAACATTTTAAAAAGGTTATCCTAGAACCATTTCAACGCCTCATTTTAAAGTCACTATCAAATTAAATTAATTCAGTGTGTAACACAGCACAACTACTTAAGCGTATTCTGTATTAACCTAAATGCTAACAAAACCTTTTAAAGCCCCGCCGAACGGCCTGGATTCACGAAACACTTAATTGAGTGAAAGTGTTTTATTAATTTAGAAAATTGTTAAGTTTCTTTCGAACTGAATATTCAAAGTTAAAATCCAGTTTCAATACACACACTTAACATTATGCTTGCAACTAAAGTTCGTATTTCGAAACAAACATAAAGCATCCAAGTATTCTCTGCGAAGTTGTATGACATTCGTAACAATAAATAATGCCAGACGATTGCACTGAGACCACGATCATAAATACGACAGTCCTTTTATAGCATTAGTTTCATTAGTGTAAATAAAACGTGTTGCATTCTGGTTTCATTATAAAAATATGTAGAGGCGCGCCGCGCGCGCCGACGAGCTAGCTTTATGCCCGCAGGACTGGGTTGAGTGCTGTTGCATTTTAATTAATTCTCTTTTCTATCGCGATGTGGTGTTATCAGGCTCCCGCAGGCGTCGCGGCCAAACAAATAGCTGTTGCTCTCGCTACGTAACAATTTTGACACGGCCATAATCCGAGTTTTTCTTCTTTGTTACGGGTAGTGTATCGATCCACTTTTTATCTCGTTCTAAAAGGAATTTTGCTTTGTTGTCCTCATACTTCCGACATAAATTATAAAATGAATAAGAAGACAACGAGCCAGGGTTACCTAACATTTTCTTTTAAACTTGATTGTATTAAAAAGTTAAATTGAATGCGATTCACTTTATTACTAAAAATCATCACATCCTTATTATCACTCAAATAAACGACCCTCAAAAGAAGTGAAACTTTCTCGACTTGTAATATGTTTTTGATGAGATTTATAATTCGTTCTGTTTTCGTGTCAAACGAGAAAAGTTGTTTCAATAATGGTAACTTTTTTTATTTATTTTTAGGCTTTAGACGGGCAGAATATTTACAACGGGTGCTGCACACTGCGCATCGACTACTCGAAGATGACGTGCCTCAACGTGAAGTATAACAACGACAAGTCCCGGGACTACACGAACCCGACGCTGCCCTCCGGCGACGGCGACGCGCACCAGCTGTTGACCAGTGAGTTGATGCCACTGCGGGCACGCCTCGCCCTGGCCCTCGCATCCAGGATGAGTTAGTCCTCACTACTCTGCGCACCTGGAAGCTTTTACACTGCGCTCCAACTCTCACACAGTATTGTAGACTCTTGTCCTGCATCCACGAGACCTGCGCTGTGGGGCAGATCGTTGTTCAAACCTTTTTGTTTTTAATTGGTATCCATATCTGCCTCTCTACACTTGGCTATTGGACTTCACTTCGATCGCTCTTGCACCTTTTTATTAAGGTAGTTTACTGGTTGTCTTATCTCAAAACTTTCGATCTCTTAAATCTTCAAAGTCAGGTATGTTCATTACGTTAGAACTCTGAACATTTTCTATGTCCCTAGTAATACCATTAATCTTGAATGCCTGAGATATGCTTTGTTCCCCGTGTAGTCTGATAGGTCCCCATATTTTATTCATTTTCACTGTTTTTGCCTTTTTTTTATAAAAGGCCTCTTTGCCTTTTTTCTTTATGTTGCAAATTACGGTGATTGTGTATTCTTGGCTGTAAATGCGTGTTTTTTGTTGCGTCAATATGCGTATGGAGTAACAGTGTGAAATAAATCTTCAATAACGCTTCCAAATTACATTTGCTATTCCACGTTAGCTCTTTTCTTGTTTATTATTCATATTTCAATGCTAAATATTCCCGCGGTGACTAATAACTCGTCATAAATCCGTATTGCACCGTAGAGAGTTGTAATATGTGTGGATCATTCCGCCATTGCGAATGTTCTGCTTATGTTATAATTATGTTCTTTGATTTGTTTTTATTGCTGTTCACTTCCATTTACGTTACGCAATGTGTACCAACTTTTAAAAATCATTTTTATATGTAGGTTAGGAGTAGGGTAGAATAAAAAGACAATTAGGAGGTATATTAAATTTAATTTTCCTTTTTACATTTTGATATGGAATAAAAATAGGTTCGTTTTGTGACATAGTGTTATAATCGCAGGTGGTGGGGTGCTGGCGCCTCAGTTCCTTGGGCTGGGCTCCGGACTGGCGTCGCCGTACGGCGTAGGCGTAGGCGGCGTGGGGCTGCCTGCCTTCGGCGCGCTGACGCTGACGCCCGCGTCGCCGGCGCTGCGCGCGCTCGCCGCGCCTCCATTGCCGCTCGCCACCGTGCTGCTCGTCTCGAACCTTAACGAGGAGGTTGGTACTCACACCCACGCAAACAACATAACCCACCTCAATACTGGCAGGCGGATTTATATTTCTGTTTCTCGTAACCGCCCTTCTACCTGTCAAATACAAAATACAGAATTTAAAACTTCTCAGATTAAAATTGCTCTTGATAAAATCCAAAAACGACTCCCGATTGTACTTAAACAGTTTAGACAAAATTCCTACATTGTTTCGACTTAGTAGTTTAATGTTTATTGGCAAATTTATTCATTACGCTAACACAATAGCCAGTAACGCCCGTGTCAGACACCATTGTGATTGTGGGCTCACTTTATATTCAAACAAACTAATGCATTAACCACACGAAGGGCGTTACAGGCTGTTATATTTATATATTCTACTTAAACTCCTTAAAGATAAGTTGCTAATTTATTTATAGATATGATGTCAGATATCTTTTACGACTATTTATAATACTGTCTCTTTTCTCTTTCCTATTGTTTTAGATGGTCACGCCTGACGCTCTCTTTACCCTTTTCGGTACGTGTGCACATACATTCCGTATTTTATATTAAAACATTAATATTGCTCCTGAGCCCTGTCGCCTGAAAGACAAATTGTCAGCTAACATTCTCGACTTCTGTACTGATAACCGCATCCGACGACTTGTCGAAGCTTTGCTTGATAACACTATCGAATCTAAATTCTAAACGCTTTATTAACTCGTATGACAATTTGTGTTTCAGACACCCTAGTCGTAGCTAAGTTAGTTAGACGTCTGTATACCCAGTGTTGTCTTTATTTCAGTTTATTATTTTATTTTCTTTGTGGGCTGTCAGTTTCATACTAGATACGGTACAGCGAAACACGCATCTCTATGTGACGAGATCGTCATATAAACATTTATTTTTATGTTTTTTATTAAGTTAGTAGGAACCGTACCACCCGTAAACTGCGACACCACAAACATGGTAATCGCCTCTAAGCTTTTTATGAAGAGGTGCGTTAACAAACAAACGAGAATATAAGAACTCGATGCTAGTTAACTAGTCAGTAGAAATGAATAATTGTTTGCAGTAATTTGCTTAACACAGCGCGCCAGTACACGGCCCGCGCTGGTAACCGCTAAAGCATTAATCGAAAGCTTAACGTGACCAATTTAGAGCTTGGAGTTGTTTCTTCTTGTATTTTCCAACTGTCCCGTTTCACGACATTATATATTACGAGCCGTTGTACTAAAACATGCTGTGTGTTAGGAAAGTGTTAAGTGTAGTAACTTCGATAGATGTACGTAGACAACATTCTAGACAACATTGAGATTACATTGTCCGGTTTTTGTTAGATTGTGTTTCTTTCAACTCAAGTGTACTTGTTACTGAATATAAACAAAACACACTCTACACAAATACCGATCTTTATCTATAGTGACTGTGATATAACCTCGGTGCGTGTTTGTAAGACTTTTGTTTGCGTATAGGCGTTTACGGGGATGTGCAACGGGTGAAGATTCTCTACAACAAGAAAGATTCAGCCCTCATTCAGATGGCCGAACCTCACCAGGCCCATCTAGGTACGTACTCCATTGTAAACCCTATCTCTATCGACATAAAGTCGGTTTCCCGTTCACAAGGGGCTGTATTTATTTAGGATTATGAGTGTACTTATGGTTCTCCTCTTTGCTCTAGTTTATTTTTCTTATAACATGAAGTGTCGTTGTTTACTTTACTTTCTACTTAGTCGAATTCATTAAGATTATTTGAAGGAATACTGTTTATTTACTATCTGAGAATTTCATAGATATTTCATCCGTATGTTTTGATTAATTGCAATAGAGTAATGAAATATATTTTTGTTAAACGTTTAAAAAAATTGCGGCATTTGAAGTTTACAGGTTTTCTTAAGCTCAAATTCAATAGTGGAAAATATGCTCTTTTGAATTACATTCACCAAATAATCTTGTGCTAGTAAATATGGAATACGTACAACCCTTCTTCTTAGAAGACACAGCTGGAAACTTATTTTTTGAGAACCGTGGGTACAAAGGCAACAAAACCGTTTTGCAAAGATCGGTTTTATCACAAAACATAGATCTTAGTAAAACATATTCAAGAGACGAAGCTAGTAAACCACATAAAAATACTTACTTACCTTAATCTTACATCTATGGTCCAGCGATGACCCACATGGACAAACTTCGCGTATTCGGCAAGGCGATGCGCGTGATGCTGAGCAAGCACCAGACTGTGCAGCTGCCCAAGGAAGGACAACCAGACGCTGGTCTGACCAGGTAATTTACATTCTGTCGTATCTTCGATCATTCTTAAGTTGAGGCCGTTTCTGTAGATGTTTCCCTTGAAATCAGACATAAAATTGTGTAAATATAATACTAATCTCCATTTTAATGATTGTACGGTTGGTGCGGTGGCTGGGCTACCGGCTGTCGCGCAACGTGTAGCGGGTTCGATTCCCGCACGGCACAACTCTTTGTGTGATCCACAAATTGTTGTTCCGGGTCTGGGTGTCATGTGTATGTGAACTTGTATGTTTGTAAACGCACCCACGCCACAGGAGAAAAGTCCAGTGTAGGGCAAAGTTTAAAAAAATATAATAAAAAAATCCTCTTACGGTCGATTTTAATCTCTCTGGGTTGATCCTTAAGTTTTGACAAAACTTCATACAACTACTAAACATACAATTCCAATCTAGTCTGAGTCTGGTTAAAAATTTTAAATCGATTCGGTCGGTTATTGATATCGGTCGGTAGGAGTAAGCAAGACTATGCATTGAATAAAAATACATTATCCACGTGTTTACGAATCTTTTGTAACCATTGGACCAATGGTTTTACACCTGACGACGAGTACGATTTTATACTATTCAAAAACTAATAATATATTTCTCGATTGGAAAAAAACTCGTTGGCGACCACCCGAACAAAGGAACAGTAAATAAGTACTATGAACTAAAATCCTTCTAATCATAAAATCTATTTTGGGAACCAAAAACATGTTTCGTTGACAGATTTACAAATATTGTTTTAGACTGATTGACATGACCTTTGTACCTATATCACTCGTCTCAATCGGAGCTTGACTTTGTGGCCCTATTTTGTACGACGTTCGTACAGCCTAAATTTTCAATACTCATTCAATAATCTGCGTCAAATATTCTAGAAGCTACAATAAAGCAATGTTTAATATTTTAACCACACAGATAAGGTGTTATATTATTATATTGACACCATATCGAGTGACCATATGACATTAGGAAAAACCTACAGTTATTTGGTAAAGTGTCTGACAGACACCACTATCAAACTAGACATGGGAATAGATTAAGTCAGCCAATTTCGAGATTAGCGAAAGTAAGTAAATCGTTCATGGGATTCTGTGTTAAATGTTATAATAAGATACCAGGCGATGTACAACAACTAAATGAATCCAAATTTAAATTATGTATAAAGAAAACTTTATATAGACAAGCATATTACAAACTTAATGAATATATAGAGGATAAAAATGCTTGGATGCAGGCTAGTCCGGCTCCACAGGATAACTAAAAACACTGTTGTTTTAATGAAATCGTAAATAATACAGCTATATTGCTAAATTGTATATATTTTTTAAATTATATAACCAATGTAAATGTGAGAGCCCTGTAATTAACTTAATATTAAATTAGATTAATAGAAGTCATTTGTGTCAGCTTGGAGTTGTCATGCTCACTCAAAGGTCTCATTGGCGGTGGCGCGTGCAGTGGATCGCTCGATTCCCTACAATATGGTTGAGTTGGGCGGTGCTGGTGTACGTGTCATGTTCGTGAACGGGCGCCGTCAACTGGGACTGGTCAGCTCCAGACTGTATTATTGTTCTTAAGGTTATTTTCTTTCTTGATCACTTTGACTGGATTTTGGTGTTACATTGTTCTCGCACAATCCAAACAGCAAAACTATGTAACTAGTAAATTATATTGTGAACCTGATTGAAAAAGAGTAACCTCTGGAGTTTCTTGCTCGTTCTTCTCCATAGGAATCTACACCTTGGAATGAGCAAATAGCTTCACTTTTAATATTAATTTTATTTTGACGTTCAAAAGTGCCATTCTGGCCTAATTGAAATAAATGATTTTGACTTTGACTTTGACTTTGACATTCTAATAATTCTGATCATTCTAAAAATTATTAACGCATAGTTAATATTTGCACAATGTCAAAAACACAAGCAGTTAATTGTATGCGAAACTAAATTGCGCAGTAAGATTGTCACTGCTACATGCGTAGGGGCATTGCTACGCGCGTAGCAGTGAACGGTGTAGACTTTAGAGCGTGCGTAGTAGACCTACGAAACTTGTGCTACGAAATGTTTACATCTCGTAGCAAGAATATTATATATCTACAAATGGTTGATAGTGTTTTGTACATAATTTACTATGTGACAAAAATACGTTTGCCATAGTATAATATCCGAATCTGATGCAGAATGGAATATAAATAATATTGTGCCAACAACAAATTATTACAGTAAGAAAAATAGTGCTTATGTGTGTATTTTTAATTTTCAGGGACTACTCCCAAAGCCCGCTGCATAGATTCAAGAAACCTGGCAGCAAAAACTACCAGAACATCTACCCACCAAGCGCGACCCTCCACCTGTCCAACATTCCGTAAGACTCCTTCTCAGTTATTTCTCGAAAACCATCGTATACTACTTCCAAAGTTATCTAACATCAATCTAATCAATTTCCAGAGCTACGGTGTCTGAAGATGATATCAAGGAAGCCTTCACCAAGCGAGGATTCACGATTAAGGCGTTCAAGTTCTTCCCGTGAGTACTTACTTTTTGTACATTTGTTATTCGAACAAAATTGATTATAGTTTTGAATTTTAGATGTTATTTTAGGGTTTTTTATGGCACATCATGGAGACACTTAACATCAAAGGAGTTACAAATGCATTGTCGGCTAGGTTTAGGAATTGGGGATTTGGGAATTGAAGACAGCGCATGAGGGAGTGGATTAGGGCCTGGCAACCTGACAACCACACGGTGGAACAATGCAATGCTTTCTGCACAATGCAATGTTTTCAGTGAAGCCGTAGTACTCTCTTGAGCCGACCCATTCTTCTCAAAGCACAGCTTTCTCACTTGTAAACTATTTTAAAAATGCAATTTTATAATTTCAGTAAGGACCGCAAGATGGCGTTGGTTCAGCTGCCGTCGATCGACGACGCGGTGGCGGCGCTGATCAAGATGCACAACTACCAGCTGTCGGAGTCCAACCACCTGCGGGTGTCGTTCTCCAAGTCCAGCATCTAAGCCGCGGCGGAATATCACACAAGCAGGCAGTCGCGCCGCGCGGAGTGCGCCCGCCCTGACGTCATGCGTCAGACAAACACACTGCGCGCCGCGCGGAGTGCGCCCGCCCTGACGTCATGCGTCAGACAAACACACTGCGCGCCGCGCGGAGTGCGCCCGCCCTGACGTCATGCGTCAGACAAACACACTGCGCGCCGCGCGGAGTGCGCCCGCCCTGACGTCATGCGTCAGACAAACACACTGCGCGCCGCGCGGAGTGCGCCCGCCCTGACGTCATGCGTCAGACAAACACACTGCGCGCCGCGCGGAGTGCGCCCGCCCTGACGTCATGCGTCAGACAAACACACTGCGCGCCGCGCGGAGTGCGCCCGCCCTGACGTCATGCGTCAGACAAACACACTGCGCGCCGCGCGGAGTGCGCCCGCCCTGACGTCATGCGTCAGACAAACACACTGCGCGCCGCGCGGAGTGCGCCCGCCCTGACGTCATGCGTCAGACAAACACACTGCGCGCCGCGCGGAGTGCGCCCGCCCTGACGTCATGCGTCAGACAAACACACTGCGCGCCGCGCGGAGTGCGCCCGCCCTGACGTCATGCGTCAGACAAACACACTGCGCGCCGCGCGGAGTGCGCCCGCCCTGACGTCATGCGTCAGACAAACACACTGCGCGCCGCGCGGAGTGCGCCCGCCCTGACGTCATGCGTCAGACAAACACACTGCGCGCCGCGCGGAGTGCGCCCGCCCTGACGTCATGCGTCAGACAAACACACTGCGGGCCGCGCGGAGTGCGCCCGCCCTGACGTCATGCGTCAGACAAACACACTGCGCGCCGCGCGGAGTGCGCCCGCCCTGACGTCATGCGTCAGACAAACACACTGCGCGCCGCGCGAGCCTCCGCGCGACTGACCCTTACATCGTACCTCTCACACAAATCGAGAATTTCCCTCGACTGAAATTAAAATATATCTGTATTACGCTTACATGGATCACTAGAGATTAAGTGCTATTCTATTTTCTTAATAAATACGTACGTTTACTGTTACTGTACATCTAATCTAAGATACTATCATCACAGTCAAACGCTGCTTGTATTTCCATACGATCCCCCACGGACCGTATCAACGTAGAGAGGAATTATATTTTGTGTGATATTCATTCCATATTTTAAATAAGTATATCAATATTATTTTATTTTTGTAATTCGTAATGTTTCCCGGTGATTACAATATATAATTTGGTTATTATACATTATCAGGACGGTATGTGTTGCAATTAGATTGCGCTAGGTTTGAGTCCCGGGCCGCGCAGTGTGAGACACTGCCTGCCGCCAGCTCGCGGAGCTCGCGGGTTCGGTGCCCGGTTGTGTACCACCTTACAATTTTGTTCATCACATTATTATAGCACATTGTTAAAGTATCTCTCGGTCACATCATTTGCAGTTATTATCTTAAATTGTATTTTATACATAATATATTTTATTGTCTATTTTAATATGCACAATTTACTATTATTGCATTTCTTTGTAAGTTAATATAGTTTTGTACGCATACACATTTTTTCTTATTTTATTAATGGAATGTTATGTTTAGAAATGTGTATGTGTGTGCAATATTAGTTGTAGAGATAATTTTAATAATATATTTTAGATGTAACCGTACCCTTGCTTCCATTCTTGTTTCGTTGTTAGGAGGATATTGTCTGTTCTACACTTGATTCATAGTTATTGACGATTAGTTAGTGTAATCACAACTCTTATCGCTAAGCATCTAGTTGTATATCACTATTTAAACGTTATGTTCAGTGACATAATAGTGACATGATGCATTTATTTCGATGTTAATTTATATTAATGGTAGCTACAACATATATAAATGCTCGTGCATACGTTTCACTAAGTGGTTAATTTTAGATAATTATTTATTGTGAGCGGTAGGGGGCGCTGGGCGGTGTGGCCACTGTCGCGAACATATTTAGAATAATTTCCAGTACTGTTACGATATTGCCACACTGCAGCGGAATTGCGGCGACGGTCTATAAAGTATTAGCCAGATCTGATTTTGCTCTACGACATATTTAATCAACAGTATTTACACTAGGTCACAATAACTTGATGAAACAGTATTTTAGTTAATGAGCTGTCCTTCTCGATACTTCGTTTTGTATATAGACACACTCCGAATTCGATGTGTTCGCTTCTCACACTTCGGACTTCGCTAAACTCTCGATTGGATTTCACACATCTTTGCCTTCTTAAATTAATTAAAAAATATGTCTAGTCCAATGCAAAAGAGATTAAGTTTGTGAATTAAGTGATTACGTTATCAAAATCTTATGAATTCGTCTCAAATATTTAAAGTCTGGTAGGGAAGCTTTTGTAAAAAGATTGTATATGGTTACGAATTTGTTGGTAGAGGGATGCCCGCGGCCCGCGAGAGCCATGCTACCGTTAGGACCAGTTTAAGTATTCAGTTACACGTCCAGATTATGTGATTAGGCAAAGCATGCGTGAACCAGATACCTGAATATGACGAGTAGGAGAATACTGATGCCATCCGCGGGAGCCGGCTGGCATGTTAATTAATATTGTAAGTGTCAGTATATCGTATCAACCAACGCATTACATATCTCGACGATGCCACGGTCGGTATTCAATTAGGATAGCAAAGGGAATGTATATTGTAGAGTTAATAAGAGGTAACGGTTCGTGCACACGTACAGTGTACACGTACAGTATACACGTACAGTATACACGTACAGTATACACGTACAGTATACACGTACAGTATACACGTACAGTATACACGTACAGTATACACGTACAGTATACACGTACAGTATACACGTACAGTGTACACATACAGTATACACGTACAGGCAGACGGACACAGAACGGCGCAGGCGCAGGCTGCGCACGTACCACGCATCCACATCAGGCAAGCGTCACTATTGCATTACTTTCAACATATCCCAGTGTCGGCAAACACACGGCAAATTAATAAAAATAAATTTTTATTTTAGAAAACATTTGTGAAATTATAAAAGTCACACATATTTACACTATTATGGAAATGTATAATAATTATATCACGTAACATACATAAGATATAGAGCTTAGTAAGATGATTAAACTGAAAAAAAAAATATTAGAATGTCATTACGATGTAAGATTTAATAGAAAAATTTAATCATACAATTGTATTAATCAGTACCTACCTATAATAAGAACGTAAAAGTAGTTATTTGGTTTAGATAATGTTAGGTGACCAGGGTGTGGTGATATTTTGCACGTTTTTGAAAATGTTTTTCTATACGGCGCAGGATTCTGTGCCTGTGTTTTGAAATGGTGAGGATTGGTGGTCGAGTGACGTGAGAGCGGCGGTAATCGCATTTGTAATTTTAATAATAATTGTATTATTATTACTATGTATTTAAATTAATGAATCACAAAGAGGAGATTACATATCCAGTGTACTCAGCGTAGAACGCTACACACATGCCGCGTTTGGTTGACGTTGAATGGTTTGCTCGTAACAGTCGCGTATACTCAGTCGCTTGTGCTCAATACATTCGTAGACTCGCTCCGTTACTACATGTATGTACTACTGTGTGTGTAGCGTTTTCAGGCCTAAACTTTTCTCAATAACATTGGTATTGACTAATAGATAATTATAGGAATTTATGTGTTTAGAGAAGTATTTTAAATATCTAGATTTTAATGGTAATATTATTAAAAATAAATAGATCAGTGTTTAGGATGAGATGCCAAATTTAAAGTCAATACAGATTATTTTAGGTAAAAGGTAATTGACGTAATCTTAACATTTATTGAAAAGTTGATGAAAATGTTACAGTTAAATTATATTTGAGAGTTTTATTAAGCGCAATATATGCAATTTTATTCATTGTAAGTGAACATTGTTTCAATTTGTTAGTTAAAGTTATGCGTTGAAAAATGATGTGAAAGTTGTTTTCGGATGTGTTGACGATGTCCCGCGCTCGGCGGACTGTCACGTGCTTGTTCTATGCGTTAGCGCACCTTCCTATGTCTCTCTTGCGTTCCATACATATCTCCGCATATCACACTGATTATGCTTATATTTTATTGCGCTTTATAATATTTATCTCTACTACATACATATTATTATATTAGCTGTATTTAGTACTTCGTAACGATATGAATAAAGGCCGACATATCAGTAAATAGAAGTATGGCTAAGGCGCATATAGTATAACCTGTCTCGTTCCTCGATAATCTGTCTAGTTGTCTACTTCCTTCAGCTCGGCGACGACCGCGAGATGTTTCATTGTAAGTTCACGTGTCGTCGTCTGTTCTTATTTTTAATTTTAAGCCTTTTGTGTGGTTAATTTCACTCTTTATTTTTAATTTCATAATTAAACTATTATTATCATTGATACTTTTTGTTCTTTATTTTCGATCCTTTCCCTTTCTACCCTAAATCCTTTTTTATTTTATATTTCCATACCAATTGTCTACGATACGGCAGCGGTGCGGAGTAACAGCAGCGTCATGTTTTCATACCAATCATACACCGCCACGTTCAGTTCGTTATTCATCAATATCTATAGTTGTAATTTCATCCCTTTATTTCAGACCACCCGAACAAGTTTCGAGAAAGTATTTGTAAATAAAACTTATAAATGTTAAAGGGGATCAATATAATGAAATGATGTACATTAGTACGCAATTGGTATTCTAGACATATTCGTACTTAGAACTTAATTATTACTATCCTGGCGAAATCTACACTCGACTACATTTTAAAGTATATCTATTACGCTTTGATGTATTTATAAAACTTGTGAATAAACATTCTCTACCTTTCCAACTGGGTCTACTGACTCGAGAAAATAAATATTTAGGCGAAATAAATAAATCACGTTGTTTAATTGAATTGTAAAGGGAGTAAGGGACTTAAATATTGCCAATGATAATTATGTTTTATATAATATTATCAAGTGGAATATTGTATTTCGCACAGGGTATAATGTGAATAAAATTATAGCGCTGCCCGTGGCATTTGATCGTCCGAGGCGGTTATTTTGTGTCCGTGCCACGTCCCTTATTCCTACTGTGTGGAAAGAACTGAACCATTCCGTAATGAAACGTTGAATTAGCGAAATTATTGTGCGACTGCCACTCGATGACACTCGGAGCGAGACCCAACCGACTACAGCTGTGTACAGACTCCGAATTGTATGTATTTAGATTGAATTGTTTCGACCGCATCCTGAGCAAGAGCTGGCAGTTGCACTCATGTTAAATTAATCTGAAATTGTAAATATTATACACGACTTTGTTAATAATTACAAATTAAATTAATAGGATCTATAGTAAAGATTAAAATAATCATTTACTTTAAGATTTACTAGTTAAATATCCTATCTTAATTTCAGTAGTCGCTCTAGTTAATTATATACCTACCTAACTTATGGAAACCCTTCGTAGGAGATATTATCTACTGTTACTACCTCCCTTGGTTTCTTCGTTTAATAACGTTTTAGTTGTTTCATTAAAAGAATTAAATAAAGGTGTGCAAATTAAAGGGTTGTGTGTAAAGTTAAAATAGTTAAATAGATGTAAACAGTGGTTCAACGTAAAGTTTAACTCATCAGTTTATCGGGAAGCACATCTAATTTCGTTCACTATCGTAGTAAGACTTGCTGAAACAATTTGAACATGTCAATATTAATTAGTCTTAATTCAATATGCCAAAGACCAATCGTTGGGAAAAATAACAGGGATATAATAATATTTTTCCTTTCAACTTAACTAATGTTTTATCTCTAATAAAGACACGTCTAAAATCAAATGGCAAGCTTTAGCGAGCTATATTTCACTATGAAACATATTTTGATGATTGTTTGTGAACATTACTTTTATGATGCACGCATGGTTCATCTGAGAGGCCGTGCGTTTACTAAACTACATTATGTAAAGCAGTTATATGAATTATAAATATATACAACAATATTAATATCTAAGTGACTACCCTATTGAATTCTAGATTTATTCTTTGTGATTTTATAATAAAATATAGTTGAAAATGGAGATTTTTTTTATTTCAACCTTTATCCTACCACATTGGAAGTGTACCCAGTACATAGACTTAAGATAGATATATCGAATGACCGAATCACGATAACTGCCAACAGGTTACTTTAGGGAAGGTGTACCAGGTACCTACAAGTTAAACCTATAAAGAATTTACACAGGTCTATCAAAACCTTACAAATAATTTGGACCATGCATTCATTTCCTACCTCGACAAGACAGACGACACCGTCGATGCAAGAATATTAAGTACTTATTCTATAAATAGGCCCACTCCTGCGAAACATACTTCCACCCAATCGGTCAATCAGCATTCAGCATGCCAAGCTATGTCTTCACTGGGGGTGTAAACCCCATTGGTTATAAAAGTTCTCTACATTTTGTGAAACCTATTTCAAGATTTTTAAGTTAAGTAGGATAAGACAAGTGTATTCTATTAGAGGTAGTATCGTCAAAATAATTATGTTTGAGATCGTATAAATATAAGCCCATTCCAAACTAAGGTCACAAAATGAAAAAAAAATAACTGCCTCAACACAATTGTCAGGCGATCAACAGCTGCACACAACGTGTAGCGGTGAGAGTTCAATTCCCGCACTGAACAATTAAATTGAGTGAACCAAAAAAGCTTATTTTGAACCTTGTAGCAGAGTGTAAGTTTATCATTGAATTTTCGACTTTAAGTCAAAAGCATAAAGTTCACAATTTAATAAAGATAGATACAAAGGGAGGACAAGTTGGCCTACTGACTAGGTATCTAAATATTATTTATTTAGTTAAGTGGTTTTAAACATTCATAAGAAAATCCTAGTGAATCCTAGTACTAGGGTAGGTACCTACCTATAACAAAAATTAGGATGTCGTTGTATATTTCATATCACAACATGGTTGTCCAGAATAAACAGTAGGTATCTAAGTAGCCATTGATTTTGTATAATATAGCGTTCATTTCTTGCAGTTGGGTAGTTTCCAGGGTAAGAAAATTAAAAAAGTAATAAGTCCGTCAGTTAGATAATGAAAAAATATTAGACACGTATTTTTTTACTTTCTCGTATAAATTTACAATACCTACTTAGATAAAATGGAGTTATGTAAAAATATTTGTCTAATTATGTTTTAAAGTAATCTTGAAAATAATGTTTTAAACCAGACGGACATTAAAATAAAATTTAGGAAACGAGCCTAATGGCAAATTTTAAAATCGAAAACCATATCTATCATTTTCCGTGATGCATCATGCTTTGCACCTAGATTAAGGCACTTGGCCCCTGGACGATACCCGGTATCCGGGTGTACTTGCGACCAAATCACTTGAAACTTGCAATATCTAATATCGCAAACCTCGAAGTCCGTAGGTAGATTAGATAGTCCCTACAAAAAAAAAGCCTAAACTTGAGTAAAATCCTGTAAAGATACACCTATTTGGCGACTATTTTGAAGCAGCGTTTCCGTTTTCTACCGGATACATTTCGGTGAGTGTGTGGGTTAATTGCACAACTTAATTCAAATAAATCAAGTGACGCTTCGCCAAGTGTCTTGTTGGTACGATTACCACAAGACAATCGGCGAAGCGTCACCAATTCATGGTAGATGTCCCACCGACAAGCATGACGCGCTTTGCATCAACCTTCCTCGTACCAGAGACTGTGTTTCCTGAAGGCTCCTGGTCCTGGGTGTCTTCAAGGCCCGTGTGAATAGGTTGTTTATGGGTGGGTCATCATCGCTTACCATCAGACGAGATAATGGTCAAACGTAAATATATAAAGGTCGAAGTGGGAAGTATGTTTGCTTACAAAATAGGTATTTTGACATAAACGTAGGTATCTACTAGTTATTGATAAGGGCCATGTCATTTTTGTTTGAGGAGGAAAATGTCTTCTCCCGGACTCCTTTAGCACTGGAGTCGCATATTGTAAAATAAGAATAAAGCACGTTATCTTGTTAACCCTCCTTTAAAAGTAATCCTGACAGCTTCCAAGACCAGCGATGGGAGTACGCAAGTGGGCAATACGCTCAGTTTTAGCAGGGTTAGCTGCGCTACATTTTTCGTGACTTAGGACCCAAAGCATGGCTCAGAATAATTATTTAGTAGTCTAGTTACGTCGTCAAACAGTTACATGGCAGGTAGCATATCTAAATTTAAGACGCAAAATATAATTAATTCTACCAAAAATGATAAAATCTTTTTGAGTCTAAAATGGAATTGCTAACTTACGTTTTCGAATGGATTTTTTACTGTCATCTGACAAATTACTGACATGACATTACTGTCAAAACATTACATTGAATGTCACCGGGGTTTCTCGGTTTGTGTGAAATGAAAATGAAAATTTGACGGAATTAATATAATAAAAGATACTATTATGTTGCGTATATAAATAAGAGTTATTTAGTGATAAGGACTACTGCTGCAGTAAATTATTTATTTGCCAAAATGTTTCGTACAATCACGAAGTTGTCACCGACAATAGCTTTAGGCGTATTTCGACATTCTTCTAGTCAATATGACAAGGACCTGCTGAATAGGCCAAACCCTAGTGGTCCTGAGACGGGTTGGGATAGAGTCAAACAAATGTATACGGGCGGGTAAGCAGATTGATATATAAAATCTTAGCGCAAACATTGAGGTTACTTTTCTCTGTACAATGTCTTTTACAAATTAAAAACAAATTGTTATGAGTCCTTAGTTTAAAATGAATCTCTAGCTCTATTTTGATAGATTTGCAAGTCCAATAACTATTCTATTTAATACAATACATATTATTTCGCTCACGCAATATGACCAACTACTTATATTTCCACTAATATTACATTACATTATGGACCTTATTTACTACTTTTGTATGACCAAATTTAGGGGATGGATTTCAACGGGTTAATTAATTATTCTATGTAGAAATTGACCTCCAAATTTAATATTATTTCAGTGAATTTGAGGAAGTTTCTGAAGAATTAAACACAGTACTGCAGTCATCATTATGTGGAGCGTTTATTGGTGCTTGTATGGGAGGATTTGTTAGTTCTCGGGTGGCTTATCTGAATTTCATTGAGAATAATCAAGCTACAATATTCAAATCTACTGCCGCCGCTAAGGTAATATTATAAAAAGATTAAACTTATATTTATTTTAATAACAATCAAAGTATAAAATTAAATACAGACATACTTTCTAAGAAAAAAATTACAAGAATTTTATCTATTTTGTTTTCAGAAACAATTGCAAGATTATGTAACTGTAGCATTTGCAAAGGGAGCATATAAGTGGGGCTGGAGATTGTGTTTCTTTACAGGAATATTCAGGTATATTCAACATGCTCTATAGAATCAATCCTATATCCTATACCGTTTTATAATTTACTACTGTAAGCATTTTGGGAGGAATATGCGTTTGAAAATATTATGATAATCTGAAGTTTGCACTACATACTCCGCTAATATATACCAGCAATGAGCATACTATTTTCAATTTACACTATTTACAATTTTTGTTGATATACTGCAGACACTTTTTCACTTATTTTATTTCCCAGTTTTGCAATTGCTTGAAATCCTACCATCTTTTGTTATTATACATTAGTAAACTGTCTTGCACATGCTGAACTGGTCCCATTTCGCGGCAGACTTGGGACATGAACATGTATCCATCAGTTCCTACTAATACAATGACTTATTTGTACATGGCACTTGTTTTTTGGCGTGAAATAAACACTTTTCTTTCTTTCTAGAAGATTATCATAGAAATTGAAACTGTCATATTAATCGCGGTATTTACAATTTCAGTTTAACATCAACCACAATATCAGTGTACCGAGGAGACACGTCTTTAATTGAGTTTGTATCAGCCGGTGCCCTAACTGGGGCGTTATATAAAATCGATATGGGTTTGGCTGCTACTCTAGTGGGTGCTGGTTTAGGTATGTATGCAATAATCATTTAACCACTCAACTTAAAAAGTTGTTTATTTCATTACAATGCTGTTTAAAAAATGATTTTTCCGACCTGTTAAAGCTTAGAAATGTTTTATAGTCAGATACATTAGACTTTGATACTAGGTGTCTGAAATTTTTGTCAGGTAGTTTGACAAATAATCATGTAACTAATGCCGGAATACTGAAACGCTACTCAATTTTAAGTTGTGCTATAGTTCTGTCACTACAAATTCATTGTGATATGACAGAGATGGTACGACTTAAAATTGAGTAACGTTTTAGTATTCGGGCGTAAGAGCCTTTTATATATTTTACACAAGTGACGTAAATAATTAAAAGATAACTTATAAAATAATTATTAATGTTTGTTTTTGCAGGAACCGCATTGAGTTTTGTTGCTGGCATAACTATTTTAGGAATATTGAAAGTGACTGGCGTGGACATGATAGATATTAGAAAAGCTTTGTACAAATTAAAAGAAGCTCGGTAAGTTGATGCAACTTAGTATAACATCTTTTTATAATGCATAAAGTCCTGGTCTAGTATTTGTATGTAAGTGTGTATGTACCTAGTGAAATGTGCTATAAAAATATTGGAAACTTATCTAACCATTTTTGTGCATATAAACTATTGCTCTGTGTTGCTCATTAGTCACTATACGAAAGGCCTTGCGCCACCGACACCCGCATCGCTTACTTTCCGTCACCTTTATGGATAATTAGCTACTTCTAAGCGAGTTCAACCACTCTGCTTGGCTCCTATTGGTCGTAGCGA
Source organism: Spodoptera picta (assembly GCA_038387885.1). Taxonomy (NCBI): domain Eukaryota; kingdom Metazoa; phylum Arthropoda; class Insecta; order Lepidoptera; family Noctuidae; genus Spodoptera; species Spodoptera picta. The sequence goes on from JAZHFQ010000686.1 coordinate 1,426,493, forward strand.
TGTTTTATAAATGGATTATCAAACACAAAAAAAATGTTTCAAATGAATTATTTTAGGGCACTATTTGAATTATAATTATTTTAATTTTTCCCCTTTATCTATGTATGTGTATTATATTTATAATAAGAAGATGCTTTATAGATTTATAAATAATTTTACTTCTGTTTGTGAGTCATTGCAGTGGTGCCAACTAAAATTATTTAATGAATCCTTTTAAATTAAAATCAAAATAACTTATTTATTTTATTGTTTTTAACTTATTGTTTTTCTAATTTTTCTAGTTTTTATACATGTGAATTTTGTTTTCATTTTACAGAGACGAGCAATTCAATCAAGCGTTAGAGAAATCATCAAAACAAAAGTATGACAGCCTAACGCACCACCATACAAAGTTAGTTGTCGAAGAAGGAGAGAAGAAAATAGAAGAAATGTAAATTAATAAAAAATCCAACTTACCATATTGTAAATAAATAAACCAATATTAAGTTTAATATTCTTTTAAAATCTTTTTGTTTTAATTCCATTTAACTTCAATTATTGATTCTAGTGCCACAAGATAAATTAACATGAATTTAATTAAAATTTTCCTGTGAAATGTCTGTTTTCCTGTAAAATGTAAAGTAACTCTGATTTTTTGTCTTTTGTTGTTCATATTTTGTTCAAGGCCTATACCTATACTCTCTGATTCGATGTTTTAATCATATCAGCTATAAGCTGGATCTGCAGATTGTGAATGTAAATAGATTATATTAGTAAAAGAAATGAATTTATAACACTGTTTGTTTTATTTTAAAAGGATGAGATAAATACAACAAAAATTGTAGTTTACAACAAATAAAACATCAAAGATCTGAATGAATTATCCAATTTTATTATAAGTTCGGCTGCTACCTGAATAAAATGAAAATAATATTAAAAGCAGTTTTATTGTTACAGAAATTGCACAATTCATATGTGGTCAAACCGATTTATAAAAATATAAGGAAATATGTATTTACAAATTTCATTTGTGCATCAAATTTTAGTTTAAAAACAGCAAATTATTTACTTAATTTTAATATACGAAAGGTAAAAAAATGCTAAGACTTATAATTATTGAAACGAGATTATAAAGAACGCTAAAATTTAACAATAAAAGTTACAAATCTTTAAAAATGGCAAGATCTAATTAATAAATAGATTGAGCTACATATGCGTTAATAAAACTCGATTTAAAAATAAATCCGCAATATGAATAATAGAATACATTCGAATAATATTTTTGCAAAAATATACAATACGACAATATATGAAATAAGTATCAAGATATAATATATTGCAATTTTACAGTACCTTATAATAATTATACATTTTGAAGCCAGCAAGAACATACTTTTTTATTTAGATACAGTTATGCAAACTCCTTTTAACTTGGTGGCCAACCTATCAAGTATAAAAAGAAGAATATTTGAATAAGATCATTGGTAAAAAAAATAATAGTCGTGGCGCCTGATAGGTTAATCAGGCGAACCTAAAGCAGTTGAATCTAGAAGATTTTAGCATAACCATATATAATAAGAGAGTTTTATTTTTTTACCAGTTTAAAACGTATACAGAAGTTAAACGACAGATGCACAAAATATGCGCTCTAAAAAGACAGCTATTGAATTTACATATTTTAAATTTTAAAAATAAAAGACCTCTTTACGCATTTTCTAAAATTTCATTGTCAACTATATAATTCGTTTATATTTTAAAGTTACAATTTATAATATTAATAATACTTTATTTTCAGTATATTCAAATACAACTAGATTGTTTTACAATTTTTTGAAGTATACAATAAAATTCATACATGCTGCATTAAAAGGAATAAAGAATACAATTTAGAAGTTGGTTTTAAAAACTTGATTTGGAAGTAGGTAATCCATGTTTTAAACATTTTGAAGAATTTTAGCATTTATTGCACTTTGACATGACAGTCTTTAATTTTTTAAATAAGCAAGTTAGATGTAGTTTTTTAATAGGCGTATACCTACAATACTACATCTGATAAAATAGAGATATTTAAATCACGTGGCTTATTGCTTTGAATTGAAAATATTGGTCAGTATTTTAAATGTATAAGTTGGAAGTTACTATTTAAACGGCAGAAAAACAGAAAACTAACTATGTACCATTCCATACTAAATCTCACATTTTGTGCAATGAGCCACAGGATTTCTGAAGATTAGAAAAATATTTCCTTATTTAATACTATATAGAGAGTTGGATTAAATGAGAAATGTATTAAAGATGGATATGCAGCAGTCTAGCATAAGTAACAAAATATTAGTGGATAGAAATGTCAATGTATGGGATTCAAAGTCCGCACATGGACTTCTGACTCCTTTGGTGTTGCGGGTGTCCATGGGCAGAACTGATATACAATCAGGTGATCTGCTTGTTCGATTGGCCTATGCTATGTCAGACAGTTCAGTATTTGTTCACATTTTAATGACAGATTGTAATATCTTTTAGAAACGATTGGTCTGGTTTTTTGTCTGTACTGTATCTATTTTCATCCTTCATTTAATCCAACACCCGTTTATATCTTGGCCACTTATCTACCATCAGCGCTACACTAACAGTACACCTACTGTGTACTCTGTGACTTAGTGATTCGTTTAGCTCCCCTGTTCGGAGGTCCCTTTGGCTTGGCAAACGTTGGACGGTGGAGATTCCTCTTTGGATGGATCTCGTCGTAAAGGAACTCTTCTGTAAGCTCTTTGCCGTCGTCTATTTCTAGCTGTAAGGGTGAAAATCGAGGATAAGATATAGTGATTGGAGTGGTGTTAGCTACAATTTCAATTCTTATAGATGTTTTTGTATTGTTGATTGTAAGTATGTTTAGTTATTTAGGCCATAAGCCAATTATCATAATAACAGTTTACGTTTTATTTCAACGAAAAAGAAATATCAAATCAATGATGATGATGTTCTTTAGAAATGTGAAAGGAAATCTGAAAATTCACAACTTATAGGAGACGGCGCTACTGGACGTAAGGACCAATCAGCTAAGATACTTAGCTATCATAATTGGTTGAGTGTCTCCGGTGGTACATGAGCGTTGTGGTATAACTATCTCTGTAGTGTGTAACTTTATTAGTGTAATCAGCCTAATATTTATTATTATAAATTATTTAACACTTGTAATAAACAACAGTATTGATTCGACATTCGGTGTTTAAATATCTTCACACCTTACTGCTTTACACTCAATAAGGTGTTGATCCACACCTAATTTGATACAAAAATAATTAATTTCCCTTACCCTTTTTGCAATCTCGATGCCCAACTGCTCAATGATTTCCAAAAACTGTCCTTTACAGCTGGAGTACATCATTCGTTCCTTTATACTGCAGTTGTATCCCGGCATTGAGTAGATGAATACTGTGAAATAAAATTATGAAATTATAGCAACGAATTTAAGTTCAATGTTACTGAAAGTTTCCAAATTAAAATTGTTTTATCAACTATGTTTAACAGTTTGACTGCCGACGGAAAACTGTTGAGGGTAAATCCTCCGCTATCGTGGCCCATACCTTGTCCCCCATGCCGTTCAAGGTGTTAAAAAAAACAACTCAACCCCCTCTTTTTTGAAGTCGGTTCATTAATATACTAAAACCTTCTCTTAAGTGTAACAAGCACTTTCTGAAAACCGCAAATGTTTTCAGCCAATCGCGAGATCAAACTGAGAACCTCCATTTTTGAAGTCGGTTAAAAATTTTCAATAATTATTTGACGAAGTTAAGAGCCGATTTTTCAATTATCAGTTGATTCTTAACTGTAGAATAAAATTGACATTTGACAGTTTTTAGTATGGCAGAATTGTCAAATATTGAAAGTTAATCAGCAGTAAAATTTATTTGAGCATTGAAAAATTGGCACTAACCCAAACTTTTATAGATGCCAAGGTTAGTTTGTTTATGCTTTATTTAAATTACCCTATTTAATATACTATGACATATGTAGTATAGTTGGAGGAGTATGGAGAATGCCATAGACTAACTCCACGCGGGTGGCGCCAGCCAGGGTAAAAAGCTTCTTCTTCTCCTTATAGTGCCTCTTCAATGTTGAAGGTCGGCCGTCAGCTTCTTGTATTTCTCCTTGTCGGTAGCCATGCGGAACAATTGTTCGACAGATGTAATGCCGGTCCACTCCCGGATGTTTCGCAGCCACGATTTTCTTCTGCGCCCAGCACGTCTCTTCCCCTCCACTTTGCCCATCATGTTCAGTTGAAGCAGTGAATATCTATCGTGTCTAAGCACGTGACCGAGATATTCGATTTTTCGCTTTTTGATGGTCAGCATAATTTTCCGGGTCATTTGGACGCGCTGTAGCACGGATTCGTTGCTGACCCTTTGTGTCCAGCTGATTCGGAGCATACGACGGTAACACCACATCTCGAATGCGTTTATACGTCTCGTAGTGTCCTCCTTCACGGTCCATGCTTCACATCCGTACATGACTAGAGGCCAGATGTAGCAGAAGAGTAACCTAACTCTGAGCTTAATGTTTATTTGACGACAACACAGAACTTTCCTCATTTTCTTAAAAGATGCTCGGGCAATTTCTATCCGGGTCTTAATTTCTTGATCTGATTCCCATACTTCATTTACCCAAGCACCGAGATACTTGTATTGTCGTACTCGTTCGAATGGTTTGCCATCTATGTTTATAATTGGGTCAAGATCAGGATTTTTGGAGACAACCATCAACTTGGTTTTACTGATGTTAATAGACAGACCGGCTTTCTCGCTTGTCTCGTTGACTTTATTTACAATTGTCTGTAAGTCACGTTCCGAAGCAGCAACAAGAACCGTGTCATCTGCATATCTCAAGTTGTTTACCAGCGTGCCATTAATCTTTACTCCAGCATCGAGGTCTTCTAATGCTTCAGACATCACGGCCTCTGAGTAAATATTGAAGAGCATCGGCGAAAGAACACAACCTTGACGAACTCCGCGACAGATCTCAATCGGCTCGGTGTCTTCATTTTCTACTCTTATTGTTGCTACTTGTTTGTCGTACAGATTGCGGATTATCCTGACGTCTTTGCCATCCAGCCCAATATCTGACAGGTGGCTGATAAGTTGTTGGTGTTTGACACGGTCGAAAGCTTTTTCATAGTCGATGAAGCAAAGAAATACGTCAGTCTGCATGTCTCTGCACTTTTGTACGAGAACATTGAGAGCAAATAGAGCTTCCCTGGTTCCGACACCGGAGCGAAATCCGAACTGGCTGTTTCCCAAATGTTTGTCACATTTTGGTCTTATTCTGTTCTGTATGATGGTAAAAGCTAGTAAACAATAAAAAAAGATACGAACCAACACTCTCAAAGTAATCACTTTCATGTGTATGCTTGAATATGTACAAGTGGTATCTGGCCTGGTCGCCAGGCACCTGCTGCGGTAGCTCCGTCAGGGATATATTGGCTGCTTTCGATAAATGTATCTTTTCTCCTTCTAAATCTGTAATGTGAAAATAAACATACTTTAGTTTTTATGTGAAAACTTCTGGAATTAAAGTTGCAATTGTAAATTAGAGTTTGTGGCTTTTTTATGGCATAAGCCGGTAAACGAGCAGACAGATAACCTGATGGTAAGCAATCGGCGTCGCCCATGGACCATGGACCCCTGGAACACCAGAGGCGTTACAAGTGCGTTACCAGCCTTTTGGGGATTAGGAGTTTAGGATCGTTGGGGATTCAGGGATTGGGGAGATTGGGGAGATTGGGGAAGGGGAGGGTAATTGGGCCTCTGGTAACCTCACTCACACGACGAAACACAACGCAAGCGTTGTTTCACGTCGGTTTTCCGTGTGAGGCCGTGGTATCACTCCGGTCGAGCCGGCCCATTCGTGCCGAAGCATGGCTCTCCCACACTTTTACCGAGGAATAATGTACTTTTTAAGCTTATCTTACTTGGTAAAGAAATATATCGCGAGGAAACTTATGAAAACAGTTTACAATTGCTAATTAGCTTCAAGCAAGACTATGATTCTGTTTTTGGGTGAAGTTAGGTAGTTTAGTATTAAAACACAAACTTTAAACCGATTACTGATTATGCACTTACCTATCTTAAATTGCAAGTAGTTATAGGAACCTCGTTTGAGATCATTTATTCCTTGTTTGGCATCTTCGGTTATAGGGAACGATACTCCACCCATGGTCGACTGCCTGAAATTATGATAACCATAATAAAAATAATTTTCTGTTTTACTTTGTGTCTATTTTGGTGAACTGTAGGTTTTCTTATTAAAATAGAAGCTTCTTGAAGGCAAAGCAAAGCCATGTTTCATTTACTGACAAAATCTATAGTGTCTCTGAAAGTGTGAATTTAATTAAACTGAAACTTATTTATTATTTTTTTTATTACTTAAACTGTTCACAAAACAACCATGATGCGCGACTAACCTAAACCTTAGGTTTGGGCCACCAACATACAGGCTGTGCCTAGTTCGGAGCCCACGGTTACCTCGGTTGCGTTTGTGTTTATGTGTACACTACTGCTTGCTTCCATGTCTGCATGTAATGTAACTTAAATGCAAATAAATAAAATTTAATTTAATTTTAACTGACGTGTTATAGAAAAGTGCGACTACCGGGCAAGGAGTCCCGGGTTCCATTCCCGGGTCGGGCAAAGTATTACTGGGTTTATTAAAAAAAATCTCAAAGTTAGCACGGAATCTGGAAATGTGCCCGGTATATGGCAATAGGCTCACCCCCTATTACATGGGACTCATAACATAAATAGTGAACAGTGGGTGTTACTTCTGTGTGCACCTCTGCCTACCCTTAATAAGGGGATAAAAGGCGTGATGTTATGTTATGTTATAGAAAAATCGTTTCTAAAGATTTTAGCTTGGGGATGTTGCAACAGTTAATAATAAGCAACAAAATGTTTATACCTAGCATCGGTGCCATATTGTGGTGTGTGTTCATTCTCCTGGAGTTCCTTCAACGCCTCCTCCCTGTCGGTCAACGGGGCTGGCGCACTGACACCAGTCAAATGAGCCTTGTATCCCTTCAAACTTACTTCATCCTGTAACCATAATGTTATAAAACTTTATAGGTACATTTGATTATTTTGACCTTAACATTTACTTATGATCTTAAAATGTCGATTAGTTAATTGGAACTTTTCGATGGCCTCACTAACTCCCCAAACCACTAATGGTGCCCTAACGTGATTATTATTATTTTTATGGGATAAGCCGGTCAACGAGCACACGGATCACCTGATACCAGATAAGCCATCGGGGTCGCCCATGGACACCTGGAACACCAGAGGCGTTACAAGTGCGTTACACCTCTATTGAGGGGTTAGAAATTGAGGAATGTCGGGGATTCAGGGTGTTGGAGCAAAAACTCTTTTGCGCCTCATTCATGAAGTTTATTATTATAATATTTTTTATGTTCCAAATTGGATATATTTTTTCTTTATCTTTTGTTTTTTCTTCAAATTGAATATATGCGTTCTAAGAATCCGTCAACAAATCTTTATTTTGTTCTCTTAATAACATCTTATATAAAAACCCTTGAAATTATTATTATTACGCCTGGATTCCCAAACACAGGGATTGGGGAATGTGGGGGTGAAATGGTTGGTGCAAGTTTGAAATCAAAACCAAACAGCTAACACAGAATATTCAATTTAGTATTTTGTTTATTATCTCTGTATTACTCATGGTTTTAAAACCATTATGGTTTCAAGAAATGTATTTGTTTACATTTCCATTGTTATTATAATTCACAGATAAGATAAAATGGTCATTCAGATTCCTATGCTACCAATGACAATAAGCGAATACCATACTTGAACACATTAAACATACTTCAATCTGATGAGCTCCTATAATAGATTTTCAATATTATTTTTTGCTAGAGTAGTTTATACTAGTTTCTGCATCATGTACGCGACATATGTATGAAAGAGTTAAACTGTCAAACACCAAGCAGTCACCGGTGACCGCAGCCTATTGTTCTATAATTGTGTCCATAATGACGGTACTCGACGAGTTAATAAGAAAAATCAGAATAAACATGTGTATTTTGATAAATTTTGGATGAACACACCAAGTATTCATACAAAATATATAAAATTCTATCTCTCATCTACCACAAGTTAGTTTAAAACTAGATGAGAGGTCATACCTTCACAGTAGCATGCATTTCATCCTTAATATGTGCTGATCCAAATTCCTGCTTGAGAGTGGCTTTCGTGGAGGCGTACAACATCTTGTGTCTGACCGGAGCGCTGTCTGGGGACCAGCTCAGCAGTAACCATTCATGTCCCACCGAGTTGGTTGAGTCAAACCTGGAAAATAGGTTTAATACTTAGTTATAATCTATGTATTAATAAGTTAAGGTCTTAAGAAAGAGTTTAGCCATTGTTTAAAAGTTAAAGTGTACAAATTAAGTTTGATAAGCTTATTTATCACAATTGATTATTTTTACACTAACTAAATTGTATATCTAATTTATTATAAAGTACTATGAACAGAACTCAAATTCCTAACTAAAAAATTAATAATGTCTCTCACCTATACAATATGTAACACGGCAAGTCTTCAACAATTAACGAAGGTACATATTTGTCAAAGTCTTGCTCCCACGAGTGCTTTACTGGATAGTACTTGGACAAAACCAGCTGTTCTGGAATTATAGATATATAACTTTACTTAAATGAAGTTGTTAATTATTTTGCAGTGTTATTTCTAGACAGACAGACTAGACTTTTGATTTTATGACACTGAATAATTTTCTTTTTTATTCATTTTAATTTGTTATTCCCTATTCTTTACATTACAATAAAAACAGTTTAAATAATGTTAACTGTAAACAGACAATTAAATTAAAAACAAGTAATGTTAGACAGAATAAAAATTTGAATTTAATGAGCATTTGAGTTCATCGTGTCAATCAAAGGGTTAGAAAAATAATAATAATAAAATCATAGTTGTCTTGTTACTTACCATTTTCTATGCTAATTTTCATAACTCGAATCTTTCCATCTCTGCATTTTCCAAAATATTTCTTTAACTCCGCATTGGCTGAAATAAACATGATATAAAATTAAATAATTATTATCACTGTATGACGAACTTCTGCAACAATTATAATAATACTATTGCAGTATGATGTTACATCAAGATTTATGTCCTTGAATGACATACTACAAGTCAAGAGTAGGAGAAATAACTACTATAGTATCTTGTGTAATGTAGTATCTATGCAATCAATGATGCACTATTAGATAAACTGCGTGGTTGCAGTAGTGATTGGGAGAGCGACTGCTGTGTAACATATCACAGGTTAAATTTCCACAGTGGGCAAAATTTGACAATGACATTTGCAGCGTGAATGACTGTTATTAGCTCAGATTCAGAGAGGTGATTCCACCTCTGTGTCTCAGAAAATAGGCAAACCCAATGCTTTTGCGCCAAAGCCGCACAGACCTATCTCTAGTCCTGTCAGTCTGCTGTCACACCAGGTTTTGAGAGTGAGGGAAGATAGAATAAACTTGTGTTTGCGCACATACTTGTGCACTATAATGTCTCCTGTGTAATGGGCTAGCTTAGTAATCGCGGGTTAAGAACTAGAGAAGCGTAAGGGCAAAATGACAACTTCTCAGGAGAGCCGAAAAACAACTCAAATTTATCAACCGTTATCTTATAACTCTTTTATAGCAAAATCTATAGGAGTTAGATAACTGATTTTTACGAATAATAAAGCTTTATTTATCGGCTACAGAATGGTGTAACTTTTTGGTCAATTAAAAAGTGGTTTCATTTTAATAAAATATAATTTTCAAAAATTGGTTGACATACGTCATTTTGGCTGTTATATAAATTCAATAATGTATAGAATGCAACAGAACTTCCGTTAAAATGGCTTTATTATTTATAACAAAAATATAATAAAATTAATCATTTGACGTGACGCGACGGATCTTTAAACGTAGTTTATACAAGAATTATTTATTGTATAAACTACGTTTAAAAATCCGTCTTTAACCCCTCTATTTTTGCAGTCGATTAATATAACTTTAACGTCATCCGAAGTGTCGGTTTTCTAAAAATTGGTTAAGCCAATCGCAAGATACTAGTGCACAAACATACATACATACATATAATATGTACAAGTTAAACTGAGAACCTCCTTCTTTTTTTGAAGTCGGTTAAAAATAATAATTCAAATATAGAATATAGGTATTGGACCTATACCTAGATGTTATAGTATGTAGTTATTATAAAAATTGTGAAAAGTGGGTGTTACTTCTGTGTGCACCTCTGCCTACCCCTTCGGGGATAAAAGGCGTGATGTTATGTTATGTTATTTTATTATAAACGAAGTTGAGCAGCAACATTCTGCCATTTAGCATGTTATTATTCGTGGTCGACCTGCAAGTGGCTATAAAAATTATGATAAATGTTGAAGAATATCTCCAGATCGACACAGCTCTTGCAAATCTTTGTACCTACTTAACTGCTAATATAGCTACTGGACCACTGTAAGCTTTTAAAATTACTCCTGACGAACTAGGTTCAAAATATTTTTGATTTATTTTCGGTAAAACGCCATATAATATATCAAGGTTAAAAATACATATTTGGGCATTGACTCGCCGAAGTGTCGAACATAGAAGAGATCGGTTTGTCATCTGCTTTTTCTGCCATGTATTTGAACAAAGATGATCCATCCTCATTAGCACCTTTATTACCAACACCTTCATTCTAGCAATAACATGATAGTTCCCTCTTTTTTTTGCCAAAATCCAGTAAAGTACAGCTATATACAGGCAGCCTTCGTTTATAGAAGTTTTTTTTGGAAGATGTTGTAGGAATACGACAAATAGCTTGCATGTTATATTCAGCGGAATAAATTTCATCATCCAGAACAAGTTTCATAGCCTCATGTCTCTTTCTTCTCGCTTTTTTATGAAATAGGAAGCAAACAAGCAGACGGATCACCGAATAGTAAGCGATCAGCGCCACCCACGGACATCCGCAATACCAGAGGAGTCACAGGCTTGAACTTTTCCTTGTAAATGAGCTTCTTGTTCACTTTTTTTAGCTTCTTTCTCTTCATCATTCATATTATCATATGCAAACCATTCATCGCACATATCTTTCCGTGGCTTATGTAAGCCAATATTAAAATCTTTTTCTAGAATATCGTGATACATGTTTATTTTACCAGGTTCCACCTCATCTTCCTTGCACTTATGAACATATAGTTCGTACATCTTCTCGACAATAAGGTCTTGGTCAAGGTACTCTTTTTCGGTATCTGTTCTAACATAATGAGCTGGTATGCGCGGCAAAGAGCTAATGGGGTCTTTATCGCACTGTCTAGCACTTTCAGGAATTTCATTGTTTTTATGACTGCACGGTTGGTGCGGTGGTTGGGCAACCGGCTGCCGTGCAACGTGTCGCGGGTTCGATTCCCGCACGGAACAACACTCTGTGTGATCCACAAATTGTCGTTTCGGGTCTGGGTGTCATTGTGTATGTGAACTTGTATGTTTGTAAACGCACCCACGACACAGGAGAAAATCCTAATGTGGGGAAAGATTGTGTGAACCAGAACCAGTATAGAAAGAAAAGAAAGAAAGAAGAAAGAAAAATCATTTATTCGACAGTAGGCACGCACACAGATACAAAAAAAAATACAAAATTTAAAAAGAAAATAACAAGTATCTTAACCTAAACTTTTTAGGGTCAAATTAACGTACAGTAGTATTAGACGCGAAAGTGAATTAGACCAACAGCGATTTATTACGTGCTAAAGAAACGTATATAGCTTTTACGTCATTATTGACATAAAAACTGCATGTATTATTTTAATTATTTAGTGCCGTAACAGCGTATCCCACCCTTACGTTTTTCTGGCAGGAAGAAAAATGATAGGAACTTGCGAAATAAGGATCCATAAGCAGTAACGGTACTTTCCGTTAATTTAGCACGATACAAACTAAGGCTACATAATTAAATTTTCTGTAATAATAACGTATGACAATATACGCTATTTGCGCGATTATATTAAAGCCATATTTAGTATCCTATTCGCTCTGTAAATCGAGTTACGATGGTTGTGCTCGTAATTTCATTGACAAAATTATATCAAGATTATTGTAAGTAGAAACACTTCATTTTGGCAATAAACAAATATCTTTTTTTTCTATACGTTTTTGTTGTACTAAGCAATCTACTCACTATATCGTTCCAGTTTTTTGGCACATAAAAATATAAGAATTAAAAAACCGAATGGCGAAAAAAAATTTTTTTTATATTTTTGCCCTTACGCTACTCTAGTTCTTAACCCACGAGTTGGACTTTTCATTAGATAAAATAGAATTTGAGATGTTGTTAAATTATGAAGACAACAATCTTTATAATCTTATAATTATATAGCTGAATAGTTTGTTTGAATGGGCTAATCTTTGGAACGACTGGTCAAATTTGAATAATTCTTTTTGTGATGATTGTCCATTTATCGAGGAAGGTTATAGGTTAAAAAACATCACACTGTGACCAATAGGAGCCAAGCGGAAGGTGGAGCTGTGGGAGATTAGCTAGGATTATATATTTTTAAACACAAAATTTAAATTACTTGGATGGATGTTTTCAAAGAGTTGACTCAGCTTCATCTATGACAACTATGCAATTTTTAGAGCTACATATTATGGCTTATGTGGCAAATGCCCACTGTTCTGCCATAATGAATTTAATATTACTTTCATTGATAGGTCTTGTAGACTTAAGACAATGACAAATTTAAGGTACTATTCATACATCTATAACAATCCATGGAGTTCTTTTACCTAGGAATTCAAACTATAGCAATTGTTTTCCTATTGTTGTTGCATAACAATAACGGGTTCCATGTTCCGGATATTATGAATGCTGTGTAGGTATTAGTACTTCCTTATTAAAATTAATTTAGAATTTCGGCGTGGGTGATTTGTTCGCAAGCCAAGAATAACAGTAGTTTCTAAAAATATACTTCATAACATTTCGTAATAACTGTATTGGTAATAGATGTTTTTATCGCTGTTATTAGTTATGTACGTGGTTTATTTTGGACGAAAGATAACTGTAATGTATCACACCTACCTTGAATTCCCGTTTGATGAGACATTGTTATATTTTTCTTACGATTACCTTACTCTAATTACACCACAAAAATATACAATTCACAAATTAACACTATAAATCAAACTGTAAAAGGAAATTAAAACAAAAAATCTCATGAACGTAAATAAAGTAGTCACCGCTCAGTTGGTTATTGAGTTTGACCACAGACTACTTATAGATACTACGTATAGTTTGACACTTTGACATTTCACCACAAATGACAGCTGCCAATAGAACTGAATCGATCGATTAGTCTTATATACGTTTAGAAATATTATTAAAAAAGACAAGATGGAATGACGTTGTTGTCTATAATGAAATAATTAATTTCCGATAATTTATAAAATTACTGCGGTTTTTTATTACTTACTACTGTTTTCTGTAAAATTTACGGACGGTAAAATATGCGCGTAATTTGAAACGGTCGGTTATTATTAATTGTCTAAGTAACGTTTTGTGAACAATATAGGAAGAATATGAGAGGATTGAGCAAGGATGTGAAAATATGAGAAATAAAAAATAGTAATTATATTTTAGTCTTAACCATTTTCTATATCAAACAGCTGATTAACTAAGTTTAGAAAAAACTGACGTTGAATGTTTAAGGCAGCAAATGAGTAGATTGTAAAGATCAGTGCCAGCCATGAACACCTAGATCACCAGAGGAGTCATATATTTTTAGCGGATCTTGTTAGCATGGTTGGTAGAACTTACTCGGTAAGTAATTCGGTTGTAACAATATGTTTATGCTTTAAGTACCAACTGGTAGTTATGGTTATTTTTTAAAACTAGAATTGGATTTTTATTGTTGGTATCATTTTAAAAATTCGATTGCAATATTATAACAGCAAAATAAGCACCGATTAAACCCTTTTAGAGCTTACCCATTTAGAAGTACTTTGGTGTTAATTAATCTTCTTTAGTTTATCCTGAAGAAGTTATTTCGGTTGTTCGCTAGAATAATGCACAAAATGGAGCTTTAGGGAGCAATGAAGCATAGTCTAGTGCACGGCTCATTGGAATTACGTATCCATATAAATTCAAACGACTAGGAACCTACCGATTTAGTGGGTAACAGCATTGAAATGAATATTCATTTATAAGTAGAAATGTTCTTCTGGGGTCCTCGCAGATTTTCCATAGATATTGTCGCTATCGTAGTCTAGCGTTACTGATGTCGATGATGATCGTAGTCAGCGAATTATCAAATTGAGTGAGGCATTTTACTTTTATTTTGGTCTATCTACCTAATCATTAGTCTGTTGATATCTACTACCTAATCTGCTAAATAACAGACAAAAAATGGTCCATCCTACATCGTTGTCCATTAATTGTATCAGAAAAAGAGGTCATTAAATACTTCTGCACAATTAAGGCGCAATGGCCGCCAATGATTTCCCGCCACTGCACAAATACAATGCGGGAACACACCACAATTATTGTGGCAATGGCGTCTCGGTCGATGATAATTAACCGCTAATAATAGGTACGCGAAATCCGTGACAACAGAACGCTTTTTGTTATTTGACTTTTTGAATTCTACTAATATTATAAATGCGAAAGTGTTTGTTTGTTTCTCCTTCACATCAAAATGGCTGAAAGGACTGGGATGAAGTTTGAAACAGGGTGAGATTAACAGGGTCTAAAATAACACATAGGCTTTTTATCCTTTGGGAACGCGTGTGAAGCAGTTGTCAGAAGCTAGTTTGTTTTTAAATTTAGGCGGTAAGTCTTAATAGTCAAACAACTGGGCAATAACCTGTCCTACCTACTTGGATACCATTTTCGGACTTTAGTTCCATATCAGCTTTCTGATGGTTTTTTTATGGCATAAGCCGGTAAATGAGCAGACGGATCACCTGATAGTAAGCAATCGGCGTCGCCCATTGACACCTGGAACATCAGAGGCGTTACACTTATAAGTGCGTTACCGGCATGGTTGGGGATTAGGGGTTTGAGGATTGTTGGGGATTAAGGAATTGGGGAGATTGGGGAAGGGGAGGGTAATTGGGCCTCTGGTAACCTCACTCACACGACGAAACACAACGCAAGCGTTGCTTCACGTCGATTTTACGTGAGGACGTGGCATCACTCCGGTCGAGCCGGCCCATTCGTGCCGAAGCATGGCTCTCCCACACTTGTGAAATGTATGAAAAAGGTGGGAAATGGATCTCCGTTTACCTGCAGCATTAGCCTATTAGGTACCAAATCGACAAAAATAAAAATGCTTACTATTCCTTCAATCAAAATGTCCGAAACTTCAATTACGAGGGCTGACGCCACCTAGGTATACAATGTTTGAGCTAGAATAGATCGAACGTTGAACACAATATTGTTCATTGAGCAAATGAATGCGTTCGGATACATCTACAGATTCTGATTTCAAATGCAGATAATACAAATACATTGCCAGAGAGAATTTGTTTTAGCTTATTGTTTTCGTAAATACTGGATTTGATATCCGACCGCAATCCTGTTAGGTAAGTACACACATTGGTTTTATTGCATGTGAACAATTTAACAATTAGCTTTAATTTTAATGAAATGTTTCGAGGATAAAGTTTCAATTACGGTTATTAGATACGCGTAATTAGCGATTATATAATTTTGATTGGTACCTATTTATTACATTTCAGTTTGGTTTATATTTATCCACTAATGAAATACCTACCCTAATAAACTCAATTATTTTTTATTGACTCTCATTTCATTTCGATGGTATTGTTAGTCTTATCTACAACTTTAGGTTGACAGTGGACTTTGAAAAGTTTATTATGTAGCTAAGTATTTAAGTATTAAGTCAGAATATAGAAGGGACGCAGAAATTGAAACCATCACGATACGATACGCAGCAGCGGATGTTCTACCAACAACACCAATCCTGACCCTGCAGTCACAAAAAAACATTAGCCCTGAAGTCTGGAACACGTATTTTTTTATGGGGGGAAAATGATCGAATGACTGCTCCCGCCTGGGTGAGGCGCGAGGGAATGTCAGACTCTTACTGACTAAAAACCACCCCGTTACTACTCCTGAACTTCGAGCCGGAGCCCCGGTAACCCGTTAGGTTCTCCGCGACCTGGAACACGTATAGAAATTCAAAAGAAAGCACTGAAGTTTAAACGTTTCCAAACGACAGGCACTACCGCAATTAAATTTATTTAAAGATAACACCGAGTACCCACTCACTCACATCTAAAACATAACAAACGCTATCTAATTAGCCAACGCAAGCATAACAAGGCAGATGAGAAATGAAAGCAATTCGCTTTAAACATCTTTTGTAGAAAGAGCAAAATATATTCAACAGTAATGAGGCTGCCCACAAAGCGGACACGAAACACTACGGAATGGATGAAAAATGTGAATCGGGAAATCTGTACAGCTCTCATCAATTAAATATTTCTGACCCATTAGCACAGGTGGCAAGCATCGTAATGGAAGGCCATTAGAGTGGCCGTGCCGGCCGGGCCGTATTATGCCAGTGTGTGATAGTTAGCCGCGTATAAATCCGTATAATACTGGTTTTATATCCCCCAGCTAAGTTTGTTAGTGTTTGATCTATTTGCCTTGTTTATACGTGGGATTGTGGCAATCGTTTGCGATTTAGGAGATTAGTTCGATGATTTATACAATGCAGCTCTTCTCTCGAGTTTTGATTTTGTTGTCTTTTCAATTTATCCTTGCTCATCGTTTGTGTATAGCGTACCGGGTCGGGTTCTGGAGTAATTGTGAGTTTTTGAATTAGGATACATAACTAGTTATAAAATAATAAAACGGATAAAAATACATAAATGTTGAATTATAAATCTTGTGCGACTACAGAACCCTAATATAAACATAGTTTAGACTCATTAAGAAATGTGGTTTTTGAGGACAGTATGAAACCTTAAACAGACTACAACTGAAAATCGAAAAAATAAAACCTTAAAATATGTCTGTAAATCAAGTAATACTTCAACAATGGCTTAGGACAAAATAAAGATCAAAAGACATTCGATTTAGTAAAGTGAATATTATATATAAGTAGTCGTATGAGTGTTGGCAATAAAATTAAAAATATTAAGTACAGAAATATTTTACGACTGCATTCGTTGCAGAGACGAGTAAGTAGATGTCTAAGTCTAGCCCAGACTTGAGTTTTGAAATATTAACATTATTTTGCAAACAATAAGATTTTAAATAAGTCAAAGATTTTGACCGATTGGGCAACTTAATGTGCTTTCATTTTGTAAAGAAAAATAAATACAAGGCTCAAATACAAGTCCAGCAGTGGTCTGACACGAACTATTGATACTGATGAGGTTTTTAAAGTCTCATGTGAGTAGCAAAAGAAAAAGACTGCGTCTGTACCTAAATATTTGTTTATAATTAGTCTGTAATTCTGTACCATTATTAATTTGCACAAACTTTTCATTCAAGTCAACACAAATCCCTTTTTTGAGAGGGGAAAATCATCCAATGACTTCCCGCCTTGGGTGAGGCGAGAGGGTCTATCTATATCTGTGGTCGAGAGGGAGTGTCAGACTCTTACTGACTAAAAACCATCCCGTACCTACTCCTGCATCGGGCCAGAGCCTCGGTAACCCGTTAAGTTAGCCGCAACTCCAGGCAACATAAAGTCTCACTGTCACTATTATATTGTTTTTGTAGTATCTTTTTTTTAAGGAGGGAAAATCATCGAATTGCTGCTTCCGCCTGGGTGAGGCGGGAGGGAGTGTCAGACTCTTACTGACTAAAAACCACCCCGTTCCTTCTCCTGCACGTCGAGCCGGAGCCTCGGTTACCCGTTAGGTTCTCCGCGATATTTGTATCTATAGATAAATGGTTATTATAATCTTCCTGCAGTCGGGCACCCATCCAACTTGAGAATTCCTTTCACTCCGCTGATTTAACGAAACCACCCGGTTTTGCTTTCTACGCCTATTTAATTGTCCGCCTGTTATTATTAGTATTTCATGGTACAACTGCTTCATAGGAAGGCAGGGACCCGTATATTGGAAAGAACTGAAAACCGTCTTCACAGCGAGGTCACTGTGATATATAGTTATATGTATAGTTAAGGTAGGTTATCTCTTAGTTGGTCATTGAAAGTAGTTCGGGTGAAGATGCAGCTGGCTGTCCTATATTGTTTGATTTCTTGGTTTGTTTTCGCTGAAATAGCATTGGTGGTAGGAGTTCAGTACCTCAGGTACTCTCATTGGTATCATTTATGGTGTGTTTATAACCATTTTTAGGTACAGTTTGTCAGTAATAAATCTAGGACCCCATGTTCAACAGATCAGTCACAGCTTTGACTGTTAACAGTAACATTTAAATACAAATTCTCCGTCAACGTCAGTCACGATTTTTTTTCTATTAACAAGCTTGGTGATAATAAACTGCAACGTGGTGTAAGGGTAAAATTTTAAAAATGGATGGAGTCCCAAAACTGATAGTAAGTAATAAAAAAAAAATACGTCTCAAAAATTTCGCCAGCAACTGCATGAATTTGGTGCGCCAACAAAAATGGAGATTTTTCGCCGATATTTTGTCGAGTAAAGCTACGTGTAATATCTGCCGCGTTCCCAGGCTCTTGCAGCGATTGAAAGTAAATTATCTATGGTTGCTAGTTTTTTGCTGGGCGGCCGGCACAGGCTGCGCTGTAGTGCTAATTGTTTTCATTTTTTGAGCGGAGTGCGCACACTGAGCTTTGTGGAGAGACATTTGTCCCGTTTTTATCATTGTGTGGTTATTTATTCGTTGTCCAGTGGGCCGGAGCTCGTGGAATTCCATTTTGGATTAGGTTTTTTCGCTAGAGATATTCTGGTCGGTTTTGTGGAAAAAAACTTTTAGCAATTCGTTAAACTATCCGAGACCATCGAATTCAACACACAATATCAATGAAAACAATTCGTTCGGTTCTGTTACGTTTATTTAAAATTATTTCACTGAATTTTTCATTCGTGCGCTGTTTCTAGACGGACTCGTGTTAAATTTTTAATGCAAGAAACGCGACTCCGAGGCCACAGTAATGGGAGAGTAAATATCGCAGTGCTCCTTATGAATGAATAATAAATATCGAGCGTCGGTGCTACGCTGCAAATACAACCGCTGGGAATTTCGCCTACTTCGCTATTTTGCTTGGATTTAGGTTTGGAACAGTCACGAATTGACCGGCACTCGTATTGCATCGGAGAGATATAACAGTTCCTTCAACCGAAATAAATAGTGATGAGCCATCGCCAAAGCTAGCGCAGCGCACGGTAACTTCGTAAATTCTATGATAGCATACAGTCCAATGGTATAATATAATATCTAGCAGAAATATTTATTTGAACAAGTTTAGAGTTCAGAGAGAGTAGCACACATAAAAGGTTTTGTAGTTTTGTAATTTAAAAAAATAGTTTTAAAGCGGGACCCATGCACGAAAATCCTTTTTGCTTTCGCTTCGTATTTGGATAGCGGAGGTCCGTTGTTTGTCGGAAGGTTGCGTTAAATAAAACGAACATTGTTTTCAACGCCGCACCGTTTCACGTTAATTGCGCAGAAGTGTTTAATGAACGCTTGTTCGCTCTGTTTGCAGGCTGAGCTATTTGCCGGCCCTTCTACACTCCCTTCAAAAATAATAAAGCCAAGGGTGTCAGCGGCAGTTCAGTCTGGCTGACTGCACGATTATTTTCCATTCGCATTATGATCAAAAAGGTGTACGATGAGGGTTATAGAGGCGCTAGTATCGTGTTGTGGAAATAAAAAGAGTTCGGACGCTGTAGTCGTTGCGTCCCGCGTCCCGCCTCGTGCCGGGGAAATGTTAGTGCTTGTCTGTGTAATTTAGTAAAAGTATAGCCTTATCTGTTGCAGACGAGACAGGATGAAATATATTACCTGTGTGATATTCTACTTTGTTGGTGAGATTTTTACTCGTTTTTGCTTTTAAAAGTAAGGTGTTGACTACTATAGCTAGGTACGAATCTACATTTCACCAAGCTCTTAGCTTTGACAAAATATATGTGGGTATTATCGTTGAGGCATAAAATACAGTTTTGTGAACACATGCATTGGCACGTGTGGCACAAAATCAGCACCATTTGTGTCTACTGAATATCTTCGTGACGCATTTGTGCTCATAAATTTATCAATACGGTTGTTATAATAGGAAATTTTCACATTGTGTTCAGCGCTTTGAGATTCAATCGACCGTTGGACTAGCGTCGAAACCACACCGAATAAATACACCTCATAAATATTTAACTTTATGAAAAACTCACTACACTACAGCTACAGTGAACTGGAAATAAATTATTTACAATCGCTGCATTACTTTAGAAAATATGTATTTTTATTTACATAGTTTTAAACAATATTTTGTGTTCGAATGTTGGTTGATTGAATTGTACAATTGGAAACCTTGTTGGTAATTGATATTTATTGTAACATGAAACAAGAGTTTTAACATGTCATACGAGTAGGTACCTATACATATTGTACAGCATGAATTATTTTGATTGGAATTTTTATTTAAAGATTTAACATAACATCACGCCTTATATCCCCGAAGGGGTAGGCAGAGAGGTGCACATTATGCCACTGTACAATATTTTATGAGTCTCATGTAATAGGTGGTAAGCCTATTGCCATGTATAGGGCACAATTCCAGACTCCGTGCTACTACTGAGAATTTTTAAAAAACCCAGTAATACTTTGCCCGACCCGGGAGTCGAACCCGGCGGCCTTGCCTGGCAGTCGCACTTGCGACCACTAGGCCAGAGGCAGTATTTAAAGATTTCTGTGTGCTTTTATATACTGAGAACCTACACCATCAAATCGAGGTCAACACTATAGTGTCCAGAATAGTGTTACAATCAACAAAAAATAAACTTTAATCGAGACTTCGGTACACCTAACTATGTCAAAACACACACAAAACCTAAATAAGTATTTGGTTTTTTTTCTATTAATTCTCTTCGGACTCTTGGTCCGTGCCCATTGTCATAATTTTTTTTTAATACAATACGTCTATCAACTTTTATAAAGTAAAGAAAGTACCTAAGTAGGTATTAGGTATAAGAACCTAGATCAGTATCACAGTCCAACGGATATAGAAGCAAAATAAACCTAGAAGCAATATGCAATAGGAAGTAAAATATATTTTACTATCAGATACGGTGTAGTCGACACATTTTTCAAAGATAGTATCTGTATTAGATAAGCTAACGATAGCGTATCTAGTCTTAAGAATGTTTTCTACTATTATCGAGAATGTTCTAACAACGCTTAACATTTTTTTTATGAATACAAGACCATTATTGTAAGAAATCCAATAGTGTTCAGTTTTAATTTTACCGTGTAGGTAAGTTACAAAAAAGTTACCTATTCGTGTTTGTAAGTCAGTGACAAAAACTACAAATTGAAGAATTAAGTACCTACCTAAGTCATTTGAGTTAGGTTACCGGAGGCCTAAAGATTGGGGAAGGAGAGATCCTTCCCCAATCTTCTCAATCCTTGAATCTCGAACAATCCTCAAATGCCTAATCCCCAAATGGCCGGTAATCCCCAAATGGATGTCCATCGGCGACGCTGATTGCTTACCATCAGATGATCCGTCTTATCCCATAAAAAGTGAAATAAAAATTTACAATATATGTTTTGATTCTCATAAAGAAAGAAAGAAATATATGAAGAATATCTATTATAAGTACTTATGCAAAGACTCGTCCTGGTGGCCCGGAGGTTTAAGACGCCCGCTTCTCATGCATGAGGGTGCGGGTTCGAAACCTACCAACGGCAAGTACCAATGTGACATTTTCCGAGTTATATGTACTTTCTAAGATTATTTAGACACCACTGACAAACGGTGAAGGAAAACATCGAGAGGAAACCTGGGCTTATAAATTCTAATTATAAGTTTGTAATCGCCTACCCGTATTGAGAAAGCGTGGTGATTAGTGCTCAAACCTTCTCCGTGTGAGAAGAGCAATATAAAAGACAGTTATAAAGATAACTGCCTTCAAAAAGCATTGGTTTATGACAAATAGCGACCCGCTCCGGCTTCGCACGGATGAATTATATGCATGTATTATACATATGAACCTTCTTTAAGAATCACTCTAGGTATTTATTAAAAAACGCATCAAAATCCGTTGCGTAGTTTTAAAGATCCAAGCATACATAGGGACAGACAGACGACGGATGCTTTGTTTTATACTATGTATTGATGACGCAGGGCTTTTTTAAAGACAATTAGATAAGCACGATATTTCCTGTTTGCAGATTTGTTACGTATTTTTTCTTGTATAATTTTTACTTACAATCTAATTTTGTTATGAATGTATTTTCATACTTATTTACCAATTCATTGAAAAGGCGTGGGTGGTAATGGCGGATGGCGTGATGCGACAATTTTTGCTTACATTCCTGCTGAAAAGAATTTAATTTTATGGAGAGTAAATTAAAAATAAAATATTATGGCTCAAAGGTGGACAGAAATGTAAGCTCTATATTACAGTCAAGTAACAATTGATTGTTTTATTACATTTTTTATGGCATATTTAGCACATTCAGCACATAGGATGCCGTGTCCGACAATGATGTCCGACGCTAGCGGAGGATTAGCATTTAACAGTTTTTATTGGCAGTTAAAGGCTGCATGTAAGTGAGTAGACCGATCACCTGATGGTAAGAAATGTACGATGCAGCATGGACATCCGAAATTCTAGAGGCGTTACAAATGCGTTACCGGCCTTTTCCGGGTTAGATATTTGAGGATTGTTGGGGTTCAGGAATAAGTAAAAAACAATTTTTTTAATAAATTGAACTGCCTATATCCTTAATGTAGTTACTTTAAAAAAAGTCAAACCTTCTTTTGAAATTTCCTAACAGCAGTTTAAATATAGAATAATTATAGAACATTCTAAAAGTACCTAATAGAGTAGTTACTCGAAAACTCTGGAAATCTTCCTGACTGCCTGTCAATTGCCGATTACCGGTCGGCACAGCTCTGAGCCCAAACCTTAGTATCGGTAAGTCGATACGAACCGCTTACCTAAGGAATATAGTACTTGTACCTACACCAGTATAACCTGACCGTTGCATGACCTGAGTGATCATACCAAGCGAGATCACTATATACAGGTTAGCATGATGTGCCGCATATACTTGTTTCAAATACTAGGAGCCATTCTTTGAAATTGCTTTGAACTGTGCATTTTTGCATTTGCAAGTAACTTTTTGTTCTTCTTTTTCATTTCAAATTTAACTATTATGCTTTTGTGGAGTTTTATCTAAGCGTTGTGGTTTGTGAATATTAAATATTTAGTTACTTACTACTACTTACTTATGGTTTGAGATTAAAAGCAGTAACCTAGAGATAGGATTTTTTTTTAATTCAACTACTTTTGTAGGGATTTATAATGCCTTTAGTGTTACAAGTGAATTTAGAGTTTCTATCAAATGGCTCGTCAGCTCAAAGACCCATCACATATGCAACTTTGGGAATCGGGACACAAGCCATCGGCGGGTTATTAAGTTAGATTAGAAGTTAGACTTAAAACTGGTATCACCAGCCTATAAGTGCTGCAGACCAAAGACGTCTTCTCACGGATAAGAGCGTTAATCGCCACGCTTTCTCAATGCGGGTTGGCCATTTCAAAATTATAATAATTAGAAATTATAAGCTTACGTTTCCTCACGATGTTTTCTTTTACTGTTTGTCAGTTGTGTCATTTTAAACCTCCGGGTCACCACGTCTCTCAAAACAAATATGGTGCCATGTAAAATCTGCATTCTAGTTTTCTTTGTCATATAAATATATAGACACTTTTATTTATCACAAAAATAAGGAAATATAATATTAACAGAAAGAAACTGTTGATTTAGTTGCTGTAGCTTGAATGCAGTTACTGTTAAAGAGAAATATTCCAACATGCAATTTTATATTTAAACAATTGAATAAAGACTTCATTGTGAATTGTCATTGACACGAAAACGTTCAGCTGAACTAATTTGTACATAATTTATTATAGGAAATTACGTTTACTATCAATAAATTATATTCACTTCACTTAAAGGACATTATGAAAATGTCCTTTAAACTGTCAAATACCAAGCGGTCACCGGTGACCGCAACCTATTGTTCTATAATTGTGTCTGCTAAACCGGTACTCGACGAGTTAGACATTATGAAAATGTATGAGTAAAAGAAAACGTTGAATATTACATACAATAGTGTTCAGTAATTCATTTAGCAACATACCATAAAATCACGATGGCCCAATTACCCCCTCTCCTTCCCCAATCCCTGAATTCCCAACGATCCCCAAACTCCTAATCCCCAAAAGGCCGGTAAAGCACTTGTAACGCCTCTGGTGTTCCAGGTATCAATGGGTGACGCCGATTGCTTGCCATCAGGTGATCCGTCGGCTCGTTTACCAGCTTATGAATAAAAAAAAATTTAAACGTGAATCCTAACACGCTACATTTAGCCAATACCTAACTCAAGAACCACACCTAATTTTAATAAAGAACTACAAAGTGTGTGTACTTTATTATTCAGAATGCAAAGACGTGAGTCACAGACGGTGGCGCTGCCATCGATCTTGGTCGGGGGGATCTCTTGTTTGCTTAGGACGGCTACATGTTCTCACCGTTACACCAAATATTTGAAACTGTTGATGGCAAAACGCTCAAGCTCGTATGTCATTGGAGGACTGTGTGTTCTGTGTTATAGATACAAAGGATCCTTGTGATTGAGGCGAAGAATGTGTGTGTGTGTGTGTGTACGTAATGTATTACGTTTCATTTTCGTTTTAAATTAGTCTGTCTTCTTTAGTAGGGTGTGAAGTGGTTAGGTATTCAGATTTGTATGTTAAGTTGTTAGTGATTGGCTATAGTTTGGGGTAGTGGCTACTGATTGGCAGTACCTCTACTTGTCCTTTTTTAGCCTTTGACTGCAGACAGAAAACTGTTGAAAGCAAATCCTCCGCTAACGTAGGTCACCGGTGGCCTATGTGGCCGTTAACGTGTTAAAATCGAGTAAAAATTTTCATCTCCTCTCTCATATTTCTTTCTGGATTATTAATTTATTTATTTATAAGCACATGTATAATTTTACAGCACAAGCCAAAACATTATACAGTTAAATAATAAAAAAATTTTACTTATTTACTATTTTACACTTATGTAATAGGTATCTTATAAAAAATGAACAATAATTATAATTACTTAAAACTAATTCATCAGTCGTCCATCTTCTCGCAAAATCTTACACATTCACGACATATATCCTTCCATCTCGCTGCGAACAAATCACACATTATGTGGTACGTTATGTTAGTAGATGTTAATTAGATGTTTAGAAAAACCTACTGAAAATAGATTGAATGACACATTTCTCTGTCTTTTTTGTAAAAATAAACGACACTAAACTTTTTATTTTATAACTATCATGAGAAATTAATTATTATGTTTTCGACTTACGTACGTACGTACGCATCACGGCAGAGGGCGCGTTGGGCCCGCACCACCACAGAGCCGAGCTGGCAGCAACAGTCGTCGGTCGCGGGTCGCGGAATGCTGCTCATGAACATGAGCCTCTAGCATAGCTTGAAACTAGTCGAGTTCCTCGTCAAACAGTTACGTGAGTAAGCAGAAACATAATAATTAACTAAACTTTTTGATTAACACGTTGCAAAGTCAAAGTCAAAGTCAAAGTCATTTATTTCAATTAGACCAGGATGGCACTTTTGAACGTCAAACAACAAAAAATTATAAGTGAAGCTAGTTGCTCATTCCAAGGCGTACATTCCTATGGAGAAGAACGAGCAAGAAACTCCATAGGCTTTTTCAATCAGGTTTACAATACAAGTCTCTAGTTACATAGTTTTATTGGTTCGATTATGTGAGAACAATGCAACACCTAAATCCAGTCAGAAAGACTGAAAAAGAAAATAACCTTGAGGATAATAAAATAAAATGATACAGTCTGGAGCTGACCAGTTCCAATCGACGGTGCCCGTTCACGAACATTTGGCGAAACCTAGCACCGCCCAACTCAACCATTTTGTAGGGAATAGAGCGATCCAATGCATGTACCACCGCCAACGAGATCTTTGAGTGAGCATGACAACTCCAAGCTGACATACATGCAATCTACTAGTCTAATTTGATTTAATTAATTACATGGCTCTCACATTTACAATAAATTGTGCAACGTTTTAAACTATACAAATATTTAAGCAGCATGATTATATTATTACACAAATAGAATTCATTGAACATCACTGTGTTTCATGTATTATCCTGCGGAGCCGGACCAGCCTGCCTCCAAGCACTTTTATCCTCTATATAATCATTTAGTTTGTAGTATGCTTGTGTACATAACGTTTTTTTAATACATAGTTTAAATTTTCTTTCATTTACATTGTTGCTTGGGCTAGAACCAATAGTATTTCTAAACAGCAATTTTCACTAACTATGCGATCACCTACTGGAGCCCAGTTTATCAAAGCAGTTCACTGTTTACTTGCAGTGGCAGTGGGCAAGTTCAAAGTTTATTTTGGACGCGATCTAATCAGTCCCGGAGCATTGCTGATGATAGGTAGAGAGGTATCTCTAGGTACGTATGTTTATTCATTAGTAAGCAGCGCATGCGTTTGCTCTCGCTTCAAAGTTGTTAATGAATATATGCATGCAGCCTCGATTAATCATTACTCCAAGAACACTTTAGCCTCCAGCCCTTTACTTAGCCAAAGATACTTACAACTTAAAGATAAAGGGGTTTGAAAATAAATCGAGAGCTTATCTGATTAAAATTGGTTTGAAAATGATCAAAGATGGCTGAAGTTAATTCGATTGGTGTCGATATCGATTGTGGTTTGGAATTCGAGATAACTTTAAATATTCTGACAATATTACCTATTACAGACGTTTTCGTAAATCTTAAATTGTGACCGTTTAATGAGGTTTCTTAATGTTTACTTATATTTTTATCTTTAACTCAGTTTCGTTTATTGATTTAGTATGCGTGCTCTAATTAGCAGAATAATGAATTTAAGAAAGGAAATGATAT
Organism: Spodoptera picta; assembly: GCA_038387885.1. Classification (NCBI taxonomy): domain Eukaryota; kingdom Metazoa; phylum Arthropoda; class Insecta; order Lepidoptera; family Noctuidae; genus Spodoptera; species Spodoptera picta. The sequence goes on from JAZHFQ010000686.1 coordinate 1,453,698, forward strand.
ATATTTATTTTTTAGTCTTGATTCAGACGTATTACGTTCAATACTTTTTTAAATAAATTAACATATGGACACCATAATTAAAAGTATATCCCACACCATATATCAAAAGGTGACAGTAAACATATCAGATAATATGTGGCAAAGGAATATATATTATATTTGATTTTCGTTTCCCGAGTACTACACGTTCCCCCGAGCGAATAACTCGAGGTCTAATGAAATTGCTTGGGAAATGTAAATTACGGAAGAGGTCTTTGTTTATTTAATAATAGGCACCATCGGCTACGTTTGTCTAGGTCTATTTGGTGAGGATACCGAGATTTTTGTTTAGAGATTTCGGGTACGCACGACAATTTAATTGAAAACACCTTGAGGAATATAAATGTGGATTGTCAGCTACGAGTCAAATTACTAAGCGTCCGACGTGATTTTCTTTCGTGTGCTCTGAATTGAAAAAAGCTAAAATCGGTGTAGATGTTTGTACAGCCACTGCTTTAAGTAATAGAAAGTATTTATTGTAAATTGTTGATATTAGCACTCCTAGCTTATTGGAATCATTCTACAACTATGGACTTCAAGCTATGGATAAGAATATTCAAGTCTACAGCTTGCAATTTTGTCTGATCCTGGAAGAAACCGAGAGTCGGGTTCTGACCCCATATTCAACAGTCACTTGTGAGTTGTTTATTCTTAAATGTTTAAGGCAATTTCATAACTTAATTTTAATCTTCAGTTTGCTTGCGATGAGAAGACTGACTGAAAAATAATTGGGTTAGTTCATAGTGGACTTTTTGAGAAAATACAATACTAAAAGTAGCAAGTAAAGTCTAAAGACATGGAAATATTTTCTTTTAGTTTTGTAGGCACTTCTCCTTTTACTTTCAAACACGCACTGTCAAAGAAAAACTTGTACAATATACACGAGTCTTACTTATAACTTATGTAAACAGTTCATATCCTGAGGGAAGGAATCGAAACTATGACGCAGATGACGCAACACATTATTTTTTAATGTAGGGAAGAAAGAACGGAGAAAGGAATCCAACAAAAGTGCCATTACGTGTTACCTACAATATACTAGAGGTATAAATAAATATGATTTAGTTCCAGCTACCTTTGCCCACCCCATTTGAGCTATGAATCCTCAACGGTCTGATTTGCATGTCAAAGATGAAATCTGTCGCCTGGTGAAGTGTTAGAGGAAGCAAGATTCACCATTCCAAAAAAATCAATAACTTCTACAGAAATATTATTCATATCTTCTGTCATTCAATGATGATGCCCGTTTTGGCGTGAACGGTACGTGTTGTGTGTTTAAATGAATTACAGTGCAAGGTAAAATAGATAGTAAATACTGTGAATAGGGGTTTGATATCAATGTGAATGGTCGAGGCACTTAGGTCGTTTTGTGTCTGTGAAAGATAAATAGTGTTTCAGCAAATGTTTCTATTTGAATAAATGCAGAAGAGTTTAAAAGAAAATTATTGTGATAGTATTTTATTTTTACAGTTCTAAGTAAATATAGATACTGTAGTAGGCAGGTGGATACTACACAATTTTAAGGTTTGTCCAGCACTACGATTGCCAAAAGGGAAATGTCAAGTCACGTTAGATAAACGGCATTTAAACGTTAGGCGAACGAATGAGGACACGTATTGACTTTTAACACAATTTGTCGAACGTAAGTGTCATTACCATACATTATCTTTTCTATGCACTTATTTGACTAACTTTATATTGTAGTTCTGTGCCTGGTATACAACTATTTAAAAATGTTACGATCATAGGAATGTATGGATTAATAAATATTTCCAATTGCAATTATAGTTTAGTACAATAATGTCCATTCCGTATGGTAGTCACGTCGTCATTTCCAAATGGATTGGTGTAGACAGGTATAATTAAAATGGCTATTTAGTAATTAATTTGTTGGTTGATTTTGTAAAATGACAATGGTAAAAACTTGAATCGTTCTACATCAGAAGTGAATACGTAAATGTTCTAAACTACCCCATTTTTCGCAGATTCAAGAAGAAATTATGTTTCCAAGATCAAAGTAGTCGTATCTATTCACGACTAAAATATTTACAATATTTCAGTTTGAATGCCTCCCCCAAGGGTTGGAGTGGCTGATTTACATGACAAAGTCTCTAAGTAACCCCCGAAGGATTTCGGCGATGCGTCTCCACTTTGCCTACAGCAAAATTCATTGGACTGCCACCGACGCTGTGCGAGACCCGAATTTGAAACAAGCATACGGTTACGCACATATGTTATACGTTATTTAATTACGTATTAATATAGTATAGATTCTGCATATATATTATTCATGTACAGAATATTAATTGCCCTTGCATAGGTACATGATGCAGCAACTCAAACATTTTTCTTAGACAATAGAAGCACGATATGTCTCGTCAAATCAGCTTTGTGCTCGCGTCGCGAACGGTACATAAAATCTCTTTTGAATCAAAATATCAAAGACGGGCCAAAGAGTAAATTGGACAAATTTTCCGGCTTTTAAGAAATCTCCGCTAGAGTGCCACTATGGGGGAAAGTGGGGAAAAATGTTTTCTTTCACAGTCCGATGAGTTGGCGTCGTAAACATTTTTTGACACGACATGTTCGAGCGTGCAATTTTCATGGCATTTGGGTAGGATGTGTGGCGTTGAACACGATGTCGTGACACGCCGGGCCACGTTAGACATGTCTTGGGTGCTACATTTAGATAGAAGCCATGTCATTTTCCTCTGACATATTCCCGTGCTAGCTACAACGGTACGTCTGGACTCGATCGAAATTGGCAGTTGTTTTGATCTTACTTTTTATCGAGTGGAATGTTGAGTGGATTCGACAGCGAGACGTGACTGTTTGAGTCTTTATTGATGCTGGCATATGTCTGTGCTGCTGAAGCAATATTACTAGCTAACTTTTGCTCTGTTAGTATCTACTTCAAGGAATTAAGATTCTATTTATGTGCTATGTGATGTGCAGGTACAATTTATTTATTCTTTTTTGAAAATTACCGTAATAATAGTTAGTCATATTATCTTGAATCTAATAATCTTACTCCTAAATATACATTAATCACCAATTCATTCGCTATTCAAATTCTATGAGAACTTATGTTTTGAGAGCTTAATTCGTCGCGTTAAAGATTATAGACATACTATTCATAGAGTTGATGAGCACTAGCTTTAGCGGCGAACTGTACCAAAATGTCGGAACAAAAAGTGATTGACATAATTTATTCGATAAAATAATAACATGTAAATGTTATACACATATCTGTCACTTTAGTTTTACATTACAAAACCCATAACAGACCACACTATTGTTTCCGACCACCAGCCATTCAGTACAATGTACTCATAATAATTAACGAAATTACGTCAGCATTTTAAGTGATTCCATTCTACTACGAATTCTCTGGTGTAAATGCAATATTGCCGGTATTGAACCAAGAATTTTTAATAATACCGCCCTGTTATTAAAAAGAAACAATTAAAAGCGTATATAATTAAAAGTACACGATGTTTGCTTACATTTTCGCTGTAAGAATAAAGGTGTAAATAATGTTAAGTTAATTTAATGCAGACTAATATAAGGTGAAGGGATTTAGTGATATTTTTTCTTGTCTTATTTATATTAAATAACTAACTTTTGCCCGCGATTTCGTATGCGTAATCCCGTTTTCTTCCGTTCCCGTAAGATTTTCAGATTTTTTTTCTGCCATAAGAACCTCCTCCTGACAATAACAAACACTACAAAAAAAATCAGGCAAATCGGTCTAGCCGTTCTTAAGTTATGGCATGACAACGGGACCCGGGTTTCATTTTTATATTATTTATAGATTTTCTTATGCTACTTCTTAACAGAAACTTAAGGCTCTAGAGTTGTAGAATTATCCAATAGTAGTGTGTAAGCTAGCATACGAACATGTTACTATGACTACATACCCAGTGGCGTAGCGTGCCTTTGGGGGGCCCCGTATGAAAATTTGTTTAGGGGCCCTTGAATGATAAACATTTCTCACAATAGATTTGTTTTACATAAAATTCTTATAATTTGTGTGAAAACCGAAAGTCTTAATAACTTTTATTTTTCTTAAGTTTCTGAAAACCTTTGAACGCATGCTTTACGCGGGAAAAAATTGTTTATTTTGACTTTTGTGATTACTGAAATAGAATAAAAATTGGGAAGTTTTTATTAATTTTTGCTTAGGCACGTTGGGGGCCCCTGTAGTCCGGGGGCCCCGTATAATTGATACGGCAGATACGGCGCTAGCTACGCCCCTGTACATACCATTTGTATGCATTACCTAGACGTTTGGTTTTCATACCTGGTGATCCGCAAAAAGAAGAACCTAAAAATAAAAACGTAATTTAGTTAATACTTATTGATATATTTCAAAGGCCACATTAATTACATCCATGATCTAAGGCAAAGCCAAACATCATGAGGTAAAATACTATTATCATTGTGTATAATCAGCGACACTACAGTAACACCATACCGTTTTCCGTTTTAAGGGTGAATTTTCTCTACTAATGTACCCACAAAAATGTGGACAGGAGACAAAATACTACACCAAAACTATTCTCCTCCTGTTAAAAATGATGCGTACCAAAACGGCAATTCCAACAGTAACTGCTTAATAACACCCGAGGCCTGTGAATCACATGTGCTAAAATGAAAAGTCCTTTACTGTTTTCAAAACCTCGTCGAAAGCTATTCGCTTGTTCCGGTTCAGTGGGCAACGAATGGAAATGGTGAGCTGCCTTCGTTTGCGGCCACTCTACCGTCCGTTTTCATTTACCATCCAAAGGTAAACGTTTGTTTACCGTTGTGTTATAAATAGAGACATTTAAAGGCATCTGCGGTCTTTGCGTCATGTGAATGCCATTTGCGGTTGCGTTTTGAGAGCTACCTTCAGAATATACGGGAAATGTGGTTTGTTAGTTGCATTATAATGAATTGTTTTTGGAGAATGTTCTTTGTTGTTGTTGCTTTTTGTTAGTTGTCATCTGAATAATTAGACGTAAAATTTTGGAAATTATATTTTGTAAATGTCAAAGTTTTTGTAGCTTAAATTGTGGATAGTAACTGTCAATTAGATAGTCAAATATCACACTATAGTTGGGTAGGCAGCCGAAGAAAAATTGGCAGAAACTACGAAGTCTGTGGCCAACGACGGGCACATTCTACCTCTAAATGACAGGCTCTTAAGACAAGGCGAACAAATAAAACTGCGAAAATATTTCTCAGGTTTGACGACTTTTGACGCAGCTTTTTTTACCGAGTTTAGAACATTCTATGTTGACTGGCTTTTTGGACTGATAGACAACCATACCGCTATTGGCTATGTGCGCGACGGTGGCGACACGTAGCGTTTACAACATTTGCGGAAGCTATCAAATAATAACAATGTAAACATTATAATTTTCTTTGCAAATATAAATAAAACCAAAGATTAAAATAATATTATTGACATTATTTAAGTGCAATTTATTCAATAGTTTTACTGTAAAATGAATATAGTAATAAAATCTTGGGTTTGCATCATCCGCATTTGTTTCCAATTTCTGCCGTGTTGTGCGCTGCGGTCGTTATCTGTCCGTTACTCGCTTTGCACATTGCCAATAGGAAATAATATGTAGGTACTTATTTAAGAAATAATACATAGGTCGCAAGCGCGACTGTCGGGCAAGGGGTCTCGGGTTCGATTCCCGGGTCGGGCAAAGTATTACTGGGTTTTTAAAAACAAAAAAACCTCAGTAGTAGCACGGAGTCTGGAATTGTGCCCGGTATATGGCAATAGGCTCACCCCCCTATTACATGGGACTCATAACATAAATAGTGAAAAAGTGGGTGTTGCATTGTACAATGGCATAATGTGCACCTCTGCCTACCCCTTCGGGGATAAAAGGCGTGATGTTATGTTGTTGTAATATATGTATGTAGGTACTTAAGGAACAGTTACACAAACTTACGTCCTTGTTCTAACAGAGGTAGGTAGAAAGCACATAGCGTCTATACTTCTTTCGCTTCTATAACATTAATCAGATCCTCATCTGGCTGTTTAAAAAGTCATTCATGTGAGTAGGAGGTGGCCGCCTAAGGCAGCCTCTATTAAGCATTTCAAAATCTTTATGTTGCTTTTGTCGCTCACACATATCCATTTCGGTTTGAACTTTACCTATTACATATTTATCTCTGTTAGTACTAAATGTATTCAGTAAACTTCCCATGCCTGTTTTCGAAAGCTGTCGGTCCATGTCATACGCATGTATACGCCAATGGGATCGTTTCGAGTAGTTAGATGCTCGAAAACAGTAAACAAATAGCTAAACGTTCTGACCAAGAATTTTGTATCATCTATTTTGTGCTGAATGTCTATTATGAATGCTGTATCACACATTTTAGTCGCGCAAGAGGTAGACAGAGGTGCACTTCTGCAATGTAACTTATACTTGACATAAGTCGTATTATCATTGGCTCGGGTCTTGGGTTCGATTCCCGTAAAGTATTAGTGGGTTTTTCAAAAAAAATCACTATATTAGCACGGAGTCTGGAATATTGCCCGGTTTATGGCAATAGGTTCATATCCTATTACATGGGACTCATAACATAAATAGTGAAAAAAGTGAGTGCTACATTGTACAGTGGCATATTGTACACCTCTGCCTACCCCTTTGGGGATAAAAGGCGCGATGTTATATATGTTGTTATTATGATTCCCAAGTATGCTTATCCGGTGTATGCCTGACCCTGAAATATTTTTGACAAACTTGTCATTTAGTAGAATGAAATGCTTATTGAGATAAGTTGCGCGTCTACGTTAATATTCAAAAGCATTTTTAAATATTTGAAAAGTATTTTATGGAACAGTACTAAGGTATGTATTTCTTTGATTACTGTAAGATTCCAAACAGCCATCGACATTGTTATTCAATTCTGTCTAGACACGACTTGTGTTATTTCTTTTGGAATTTTGATTTGATTTTTTCGTTTTCGATATGTGCATACATTGCTAAGTATCAAAAGTATGAAGTCGATTGTGAACGTAGCATTATTAAATCATATTTTTTTATTGATTTAATTGTGCTTTTCTATAATTATGTAGCCTTGCATCCTCTTAATGAAACGAAATATTTAGAATGCCCGGTTTATCACTCATTACGATTCGCGGGACTCGATAATTCAATATTACAATTCTTTTGATATTGGCTCGAAGCAATCAATTTATGAAAATAGTCACCGTCTCTCTGAGAATAGATTAACATATTTTTTTCTAAATTGGCGTGGAATATTCAGATTTATCTCCAATTTTCTGTGGAGAGGGCACTCTATTGAAATTCACGTGGATATTGAATATTGCGAACCGTTGGTTGTTGACATAAATGCATAGACTATACACGTTTTGTTTGTCTATTGTTTTAAGATTAGCCATACTTTCATTCCGCAGTTCTTTGTTAGAATTTAATCGAGTTTTTGATTAAGTTTCTTATTTAGTTTTAGATTTAGCTTCGAGTTTGTTTCTAAGTTAATTTTTGCCGCTGCTGTGAGCTAAGACGGGGTTTATTATAATATCAAATTTGGTGAAGTTTTGTTTTTTATACAGTACATTAAAGTGGTCATTACCTCATTTGTTACTGGTGATCGAGTGATTAGCCAGGGATAATTTTATTGTTATAGAAAGCATGGCTCAAATTACCATAAGGGTAGTTCCCCGTCAGCAATGAGGCGATTTCCCAAAATACCTGTCATAAAAATGTTTAGAATTTACTAGAGAGGTCGTTGATAGCATTATCTATTATCACGTGAATTAAATTCTCAGTACAATATCATACTTAAAATATTTATTAAAACCACATCGATTAAAAGAACACATTACTTACTGGTGTCCGTGGTGGTGTTACGCAATTATTGGGACCAAACACCCTTTTTAATTAAAGAGTTAGGTATGTTCTAGATCAATATTGATTCTACTTTATTTTGTTTCGAGGTTCCAGTTACCTTTATGCTACATATATCCGGGTGTCATCACTGCGAGGACCGCCCTGAGGACACGGTGGAACACACGGTGGGAGAATGCCTTGCGTGAGCTGAGCACCGCCGTGCCCTCAGGGAAGTGGCGACCTCTCGCGTCCGGGCCTAGTGCAGGCCATGATGCGGAGCGAGGGGAACTGGGATGCCGTCTCCTCCTTTTGTGAAGCAGTCATGCTAGCTAAGGAGGAGGCGGGATGCGTGAGGCAGCGAAGCGCTGCCTCCTCGCAACCCAGCCATCGCGAAGGACACATCGGGCGTCGGGGATCGCGAGACGATCTCCGGCCACCGTAAGCGCGGGGCTGCGGACGGCGAGCATGGGTGGCTCCCCGTCCGACCAGAAACAGACCCGAGCATACAGAGCGTCGCGTTCCGCGCGCGCCTCAAAAAGCCATCAGACCACCACAGATGGGGCCCAATACGGCCGATGCCGATTCGGAGTCGCGGAGAACCTAACGGGTAACCGGGGCTCCGACTCGACGTGCAGTAGAAGGAACGGGGTGGTTTTTAGTCAGTAAGAGTCTGACACTCCCTTCCGCCTCACCCAGGCGGGAGCAGTTATTCGATGATTTTCCCCCCTTAAACAAAAAAAAATGCTACACATATGTTAATTCTAATTTTGATGAAGTAAATGTTTATATCGAATATTATTGAGATGGTGGAAAATAAAATAAATGTATGTGGTATTTTAGTCCAGCGTTTGTCTGTCTCTATGCGGCTTACTCAAAAATTGCTCGAAGTTATTTAACGACGTTTTCAAGTAAGGATCACGCTTACCTATAAAGTACAATTTATGAAAGAGATAGGAAATCTACAGTGGGTTTATAGTTCATTTACTACATTACCAATTTAAAAACTATATAAGAAAACTCATGTATAACTAATAGGTAAATCGTAGCCTGTCTTGTGAACAAGTGCTGCGTGGGTTGTTGACAAGTTGATGGATAGTGGGAGGTCTAAAGTTTGCCGATACTTCGCCCGGACGGTCAGCCGTGTGACGGCCAATTAAATTGTCTAGACCCGACTACGTCACGTCAGGCCAGTCCATCGTGAACACGAAACACATTAATCTTTTTTCGAAAAATGAGATGTCAAATGTTTTTACTACATTTTTCAGTGAACAATTATTTTTTATCGGCTCTAACAATCTGCGGTGTATAACGCCACGGAAAGGTGCGTGGGCGAAAAGTTTGTCGCTGTTGCCGTGAAAATGTCGATAGATGGCGTTACCTGTTACAAAAGTTTTGAACGATTTCTCTTTAGACCTTCTTAAAACCAGGAGGTTTCTTTTTCGAAAAAGAGGTTTCTGTATTTGGTATATCAGAGACATCAGGATTTATGAAACATCACCTGTATTATTATCTGAAGACCTACCTATGTGAATATACTTGAGTAGCATAAAGCAGCATAACTGTTATGGTCACAAGATCATTAAATCGCATGTAAATAATGAGGATGAGTCTATTGCCATACACCAGCACAATTATAAACTAGATTGTTGTTGTTGTTGCCAAGGCTATACTAGGGAACAAATACCCCAAGCCATGTATCGGCGACATGTCGATCGAAGCCGGCCGATATGGCCTGACATTGACATTATACGGTGAGAACGTACTACTTATGTCCATAGTAAGGTTAATATTTTTTTTTTTTAAATACTTTGCCCCACACTGAGTCGTGTCGTCCTGTGTCGTGGGTGCGTTTACAAACATACAAATTCACTTACACATGACACCCAGACCTAAAACAAAAATTAGTGGATCACACTAAGTGTTGTTCCGTGCGGGAATCGAACCACCTCGTCAAAATTTTATTGCCAGACATGTCGAGCAAAATCCGGCAACGTCGCGCTACGCATCCGACGTCGCCGGCGACACGTGTTGCAGGACATTAGGACATAGAATCGAATTCGAATTCCCTTGCTCATTAACTACATCACATATGTCCACTCGAGTAATAAGACAGTCACATCTATACTAATATTATAAAGAGGAAAGATTTGTATTTTTGTATTTTTGTATGTTTGTAATGAATAAACTCAAAAACTACTGGACCGATAGCAATAATTTTTTCACCATTAGAAAGCTGCATTATTTAGAAGTAACATAGGCTATATAATATCACGCTAGGTCCTATAGTTGTGGAGCAGTAACCAAAAATGTTTTAAAAACGGGGGAAAAGTATCGTGTCTGAGGCCTTCCGTGGCGTGCGCTGAGCATATAGTTAAAGTTATAAAAAAATGCTGTATAGATGAATTGTTCATCTTAACATTATTTTTAAAAAAGTCCGCGACAGCATATGTCTCATATACATTTTATAGTTTACCCATAACAATCGTTTTAATGAATGGTTCAATCCTTATAAAAGTTTGCTCTAGATAACTTTTGAATTGTTCAATCGGTTGCCTTAAGACTATTAATTCATCCAAAAGATACCTATTAGGTAAGTACTTACCTACTATTTCAAAAATAATAAACTGAGAATAAATATAAATAAAACGTAAAACTATGTAAAAAATCTTAAGTCCCCCCGTGCGAAGCCGGGACGGGCCGCTAGTAAGATATAATTCAGTTAATTAATTACTCGAAGATGGCAACTGATTTATCCAAAGTCAATAACCGAACACTGATTCGTTAATGTGATAATATAAGCTGTGTCAATTCATTAATATGCTAATAATTAAAAGCTAAGTCGTGTCTTGGCATACGATTGACTTGATTTACAATATATCAAATATATTCTGTGCTATATCTATGTTATCATACATTGTATTGTTGTGTTCTAAGAATACGTAAAGGTTATCTATTTTCGGCGACTTTGCACAGAATACGTTAACTGAATCGTAAATGTTTTAATCGGCTGATCTGGCTTTTAATGTCGTTACAAAATACGTTAAAGTTTACTAAACAGTTGTGTTATTAAAACCTTTAGATATCTAAAAGCAAGCTTAATTTTTCTGCGGACAGGCAGGTTTAAAACTTTGACGTGCAAATTTATTGCTCTTTTGTAATCCATTTGCAAAGTATGGGTGGCGTTCACCACCAGGCGAGAAGGTGGCCGAATTCTGTTCTAATAGCTATCCGCGTGCGACTCGAAGAGCCATCAGACCTCAAAGAGCCATTGGATCACCACAGATGGGGACCAATAGGATTGATGCCGATACCAAGCCGCGGAGGACTTAATGGTCGCCGTTGCTTCATCTCGAACGAGGCAGTTTTTTGTCCGAGTCTGTCACTCCCTCTCGCCTCACCTAAGGCGGAAGAATCCATAGGAAGATTTCTCCACCTAAAAAAATAAATAAAAAGAAGATGTACAATTGTACATGTAATATCATTGCATTCCCCAGAATTTAAATAAAATAATCTTGGGATCGAACTTGAGTAATCTAACAACTTGAGTTAACTAATCTAGCAAATCGCAATTGTAACCAATCAAGTCAAGAAAATAGTCAAATATAACCACAATATACCGTCTTGTCTATAGATATTTATATACTTAATCAAGTATCCATATCAGTTCAAAAACATAGAGACATATAGTCAGTAATCCACTTAGTTAACCCGTGTTAGTCAATGTTACCAACTAGTTATACAATTTAGTAGTTAATAAAATAGTAGTTGATCCAATTATTTGCTGCCGACCGCCGCTTCGGAACAACATTAGGACGGTGTATGGAATATTAAAGACTATTTCGATTTACATAGTTACTCTGTGTCGAGAAGATAAACTTGGTGTTAAAACTTAACATTTTTAGTTTTATTAGTCTTGTTATCTAGACTTAATTGTTATGTCAGCTATCTTATAGGGTTGTTTGTTTATTTTATTTCTCAAATTGGGAAGTACCTAACCCGGACTAGGTACATATTCTAGACTCTGATCTGTTTCTGAAAGATGCTTTGCTATACTGAAAAGTATCTTTGCTTTACTTTACTTGGGAATCGAGATAGATTACTCTAGCTCGAGAGTCGCACTTGTTGCCATTTGTTTAAAGAGTCAGTCTTGATATATAGAAGGTGCAGTTAATTAACATACATTCTGTCCACCTCTACTAGAAAACACCGTAGTGCTATGTAACTAATAAATAGTAAATTTCTAAGAAATTTCTGAGAAATTCTGAGCAGTCAGTTCAGTCCATTGCTTTTATCTTGCAGTGAACGTTTTGGACGGTAATTATAAAGATGAGTTCTGACATTACAGGGCTTAATGTAACGTGTTGTATAGGGGGTGTTCGTGCTTGCAGTACGGGGAATAGGGCACTTGCAACCAAACAAGTTTATATACATGGTGTACCGTAACATGCTCGCTACGAAAGGTACATTAAGGTTTCTCACATCAGTCAGTAGCCATCTTAACATGGTGCCTAATCAAAATTATAAAATACATTTTTTATGGTATAAGCCGGTAAACGAGCAGACGGATCACCTGATGGTAAGCAATCGGCGTCGCCCATGGACATCCGGAACAAGTGCGTTACAAGTGCGTTACTGGTCTTTTCGGGACTAGTTTGAGGATTGTTGAAGATTCTTTAGTGTATGAAACTAGACAAAATTATATTATGAAGGTATACGAACTTTTTTTTTAAGGGGAGAAAATCATCGAATGACTGCTCCCGCCTGGGTGAGGCGGGAGGGAGTGTCAGACTCTTACTGACTAAAAACCACGCCGTTCCTTCTCCTGCACGTCGAGCCGGAGCCCCGGTAACCCGTTAGGTTCTCCGTGAATTCGAATCGGCATCAGCCCAAGTAATACGAACTTGGAGTCGAATGATCCTGATGAAGGAAATGACTGATAGAGATGTACTAAGAGTTCACCATATTTTCGAAATTTCATGTAATAGAGATGTTTTTTGCCAACTGTGTGACTTGCAGATTAGTATAGGTGCATTACCTATACAATGTATAAAAGAAAATCGAAATTGAAAACTTAGAAAACACTGTACAAAACGGAGATCGAATCCTGAATTTAATTTAGCTGTGGCACTTGGGACCACTCGATCGAACCAAAAAATGTTTACTGCGGAATATTAAAACCGGGTCCTTTTGATACACAGCAGAAATACTTGGTACTTTGGTACGTGAAATACATACCGTTAATGTGATTAAAGGAAATCTTCAAAGAACTTTATTTTGAGAAAGGAATCCTTTTTTATTGTATTTTTTTAATATCGGAATACGCAGAGAATATTTTAATTTGCTTCTGTACTTTTATCCCCTTTTCACCTAATTAAATTAATTATTTCAAGTATTTTAAATTCCGTTCAACTGTTTTTGGGTTAATTTTGAAATAGATTTGAATGTGCATTAATTTGGTTTTTGATGTCCAGTTTACTACTTGAGAGTTCTACGCTTTAGAAGGCATCGAACTTGAAGAAACTTAGTGACTAGAGTATTATATGAACTCGCAAAAGTATCCTTATCTTATTGCAAAAAAGCTGATACATGGTAACCCCCTATTACATGGAACTCATAACATAAATACTGAAAAGTGGGTGTTACATTGTAAAGTGACATTAAGTACCGTAATGTGCACCTTTGCCTACCCCTTCGGGAATAAAAGGTGTGATGTTGTGTTATATCCTGATACATTTAGGCGAAACATAATATTCAAAATTCTTGATATATACCTCTAGATAGCATGTGTCTTTTTGGCTCAGGTTAGTAGCAGCTTTGGAGTTCATGTGTATCAAAGTAGAGACATTGTGGCATCATCTAATTACTAACCAGACTTTAAACTAAACAAATAACTTTGATTTATTAGACAGACACCGAAAAAATTCGAAAGGACCAAAAAATCTACATCTTAGAACAGAAGGACCAAGTTTACTTAGGGCTATTTGTACCCTTTCTCTGGCATTGTCAACTGAAGGAAATTGAATGACCCCTAACTATTGTGATAAACTCCTTTGTAACTAGTTAGAATGTATGGATTTATATGCATAGTTACGTAGATCGGGACTCCTGGAGGCTGGGGAAGTTTGGAGGTGGGTCGCAAGCATGCCTTGCGGATATTTCTAATGATTTTGGAAGTTATTGAACGATAGGTTTGGTTATGTGTGTGGGTAGGTGTGTTATATGGTTTATGGACAGGTAAGATGCTATACCTCTATATTGGTTTTTTACTTCTAAACTAAAAATATTTATAAATTGGAGAACTTAACAGAGATTTTATAACTGGCAATCATAACTTGGTTTGTTACGTTTAATCAGATTTAGAACGTTTGTTAGATAAACGAATTCCATTTTGTAAGTTGTTATGTATTTGAAAAAAATCTTGGACGAAAATGGAATTAATGGCATCAAGCTTCCTTGTACGTACTGCTAAGGAGTTGAATTCTTTGTCAGAGTCTGTATTTCCTGAAGGGTATAACCTGGGTGTCTTCAAGGCCCGAGTGAGTGGTTGTTTATGGGCTGACGTGCTCTATCGCAGGCCGCAACATCGGTTACCACCAGGCGAGATAGTGGCCAAACGTCGGCCCATCAAATATGATATAAAAATATGCTTTTCACCAAAAACTTAAACAAACAAATCTGGCTAAAACTCAATAAAGGTCAAACAATTTATTACACACAGCCAAAAACACAATTAACCAGATATGTTACAATAATGAAAAGCCACCTTCGAAATAGAACCGCTGTCAAAGATAGTTATAAATTACCATAAACAGATTAGGGATACATGGGCTCAAATTAATTCCGTTTTGGCTGGCTTGTACACAGGATGAGGACACCTGTTCCCCGTATATCCTACCTAACAACTTACAAAAGCTTTGGCTTTTAACTCAAAGGTGTAACTTTGTAAGCCACATCGAAGCAACAGGTACATGTACTTATATTATTCTATTCAACTTGATAGGTATGTTCTTAGTTATAAAATTAGAGTCTATTTTGGTGGAAGTCTTGTGAAAGCAAAGCTGAGTCTCTGAGGTTTCTTTAAATTGTAATGTTTGGTTAGATATTTCTTCTAACCAACGGGGTCTTGACTTTGCAACATTTTTTGACCAAGCCTTTTTTTAACATACATACATAACATCACGCCTTTTATCCCTGAAGGGGTAGGCAGAGGTGCACAATATGCCACTGTATAAGGTAACACCCACTTTTCACTATTTATGTTGAGTCCCATGTAATAGGGGGTGAGCCTATTGCCATATACCAGGCACAATTCCAGACTCCGTGCTACTATTGAGAATATTTAAAGACCCAGTAATACTTTGCCCGACCCGGGAACCCGAGACCCCTTGCCCGGCAGTCGCACATGCGACCATTCGGCCAACGAGGCAGTCAATTTTTAACTGACTTCAAAAAAGGATGTTCTTATTGTGAACAGTGTTATATAATGTATGTATATGTATGTGTGTGCGCGATTATTTCACGATTGGCTGAACCGATTTTGATGCGGTTTTCAGAAAAGTGTTTGTTACACTTAGGAGAAGTTTTTAGAATATTAATCAACAAACTTCAAAAAAAAAGAATGGGGTGAATTCGAATTTTGTAAAAAGAGTCTATAAAAGATTTATTAAGTAAGTAGGTTGTTTTGGGTTAGATTCCTGGATAATAACTGTCTGTATGGGGCCTAAAACAATATCAAGTTTTGTTTTTTTTTGTCACTATTTTTTTTTAAGGGGGGAAAATCATCGAATGACTGCTCCCGCCTGGGTGAGGCGGGAGGGAGTGTCAGACTCTTACTGACTAAAAACCACCCCGTTCCTTCTCCTGCACGTTGAGCCGGAGCCCCGGTTACCCGTTAGGTTCTCCGCGACTCCAAATCGGCATCGGCCCTATTGGGCCCCATCTGTGGTGGTCTGATGGCTCTTTGAGGCGCGCGCGGAACGCGACGCGCCGTACGCTCGGGTCTGTTTCTGGTCGGACGGGGAGCCACCCATGCTCGCCGTCCGCAGGCCCGCGCTTACGGTGGCCGGAGATCGTCCCGCGATCCCCGACGCCCGGTGTGTCCTTTGCGATGGCTGGGTTGCGAGGAGGCAGCGCTTCGCTGCCTCACGCTGCCTCCTCCTTAGCTAGCATGACTGCTTCGCAAAAGAAGGAGACGGCATCCCAATCCCCCTCGCTCCGCATCATGGCCTGCACTAGGCCCGGGCGCGAGAGGTCGCCAATCGCCATTAGTGAATTTAGTTTGTAGCTCCATGACTGAATGAGTCATTCAAACAATGTTGACTGTTTCAATGACAATCTGTTGTTGTGAACGAGATTACTAGCTGCTAATTAACTGACAATGTTTCAACAGCAAGCAATGATGATGGATTAATGCTACATTTCAATGACTACATTAGTTTACCTATCAACACCAATCATTGCGAGGTCAATACGTAACAACTTATACAATAACATCACGCCTTTTATTCCTGATGAAGGTGGGCAGAGGTGCACATTATGCCACTTTACCTATGTATATTACATTGTACAATGTATATAATACACTTTTCACTGTTTATTTTGCGAGTCCCATGTAATAGGACACAATAACAGGAACACAAAACATAGAATAGAATAAAATAATCTTTATTGTACACCATTAATATTATAGTACATACAAAAAATGAAATAACTAACATATTGCTGATCGATCAAAAACCGCAAACGGCAAAAGCAAAAATGTGCCAAATCAACACCCATGGCGAATCAAACGGATTTGAAAAACAAAAATGGTAACAAAATTGGAAATACTAAACAAAAGACCTTAGATCCGCATTAAGTTTGCTTTTACTTTGAAGTCTAGCTTTTAAACAAAGCCTTTAATAACGTACTTATTCAGGCAAAAATAAGGTCGAGTGAAACGATCTCCGACAATTTAGCTCATAAACATATTATTTTACATGGAGGCGGCGAAACGCCTGAAAGCCTTCAAAACGTAATAGGTGCGCAGTGCTTTTATATAACCCATTTTTCCTTTGTGCACGGGCGGTGGTCCTTTAACTTGTAAATTAAGTAATAAGTGGTCTTTAGTGCCTAAGTAAGGAACATCGTATCGGGTCGTTGCCGCTCGTCTTGATGGGGCCTAACGATGCGTGTTTTTTTCCGGGGTTTTGGAATATAAGCTTAAAAGAAGTTGGAATAGGTATTGATTTAGTAAAAGTATAGTTGTTTAAGCTGGTTTTATAGTCCTAATGGTGTCTTATTAGCTATCATCGAATGTTAATAGCATCGAGTTTTTTTTACTAAAATGACAATCAGTGCTACTGTTTAAAATTAAATTACTACGATACGAAGAGATTGAGATTGTTAAGGGATCTTTATTTAGGCCTCCAAAATAGGTACATAATCATCTAGGTTTCCAGTCTAATAGGTACCTACATATATTCGGATACGACGAATAAAGGGTAAGTTGAGGTCTATGTACATAGTACATAGTATATTATAGAGGTATATCCACTTATCGCGAGTTATATTACTAGATAATCTTACCGGTACCCGTCGTTAAATCTACAATGTTTGTTGTTTCGGCCTAGGCATAGACTTAGACATATTGCTTTTAGGCTTCGGTAAATAGGCAAACATGTTATAACAGCGTTGGTGTCCGTATTTCCAATAAATAGCGTCCTATTTTGTCCCGACATTTTTTTACAAGATCCGTAAATATTTCGTATTAAATGTCTCGTCAAATATTTGCCTTGGGGATTTTTGTTTATTTATATTTGACACTTTTAATTACGTTGGATACCTAAATAAGAAAATAAATATAGAATTTCCACAAAATATTATCGTCGTCATTTTTATTTTAGGCCATTTGGGAATTACGTATAACAACGGTCTGCAACATGTCATATATGAACGCTAGACCATTTTTACTAGTTTTCCTCAAACAGTCGGTGAACTTCCCCATTTTATACATAGGTTTAATTTTCCAAAGAAACTGAATGATCTCCGTTTAACAAAGTAACTGGAAGCCGAACCCGAAATAAACTTGGCAGTATGATAACACTCGGCCACCTAATACTTTAAATCTCCAAATTGGCTTCCGAGTCACTTTGAAAATGAACACATCCTATTTTTAAACAAAGATCACAAGTTCCTCTTAAAGTTTGCATAAACGTAATTATTCACGACTCACTTCGGGAAAAGGTCGAAAATATTTGGCCATTTTCGAGGTTAAACAAAAGTGTCACCTAATATAATCAGAAAGCTTATAAAGATATTAGCGAGCTACCAAAAGCAATTTTCGTCGTAATTACCTGCGGTAGCAATTGGGGGTATTTATTTTAATTCTCTGAGAAAAACCCCTGAAAAAAATGGCTGCTTTAAAATTGTTCGTTGAACATTATGATTACTTTGTTAAGTTTATGATTAATTTAAGTAATTGTTATTGTTATAGAGTGAAGCCATTATAATTTTGTAAATGAGTTTCGTGCTCTCTGCCTGCCTCGTTGGCCGAGTGGTCGCAAGTGCGACTGCGCGGCAAGGGATCTCGGGTTCGATTCCCGGGTTTGGTATTACTGAGTTTTAAAAAAAATCTCAGTAAGTAGCACGAGTTTGGAATTGTGCCCGGTATATGGCAATAGGCTCACCCTCTATTACATGGGACTCATATCATAAATAGTGAAAAGTGGGTGTTATATTGTACAGTGGCATAATGTACACCTCTGCCTACCCCTTCAGGGATAAAAAGGCGTGATGTTATGTATGTTATGGCGTGCTCTCTATGTATGTATTTTAGTGTTTTTAAGATGTGTTTTTAAATAGGTGTCCTGTTGATTATTCGAGTTAATGTAAACTCCATTATAGGTATTTGTCTATACGTTGTAATCTGTGCTGTTACAGAAATATGTTTTTTTTTTACATTTTTAATAGTGCCATCATATTGACGAACCTGCTTGATTTACATATACCACAATCACAAGCTTTATTTGAATATCACGATATATTTATGTGCGAAATTATTGATTAGAAATGGTGGAACACTTTACAGGGTTTCTCTTAGTAATCGATTCCCTCATTGGTAATGATCGTGATTCCCTCTGATTTTTGCTCATTAAGTAGATGTCGCCACTTATCTCGTTTCGTTAGATACTTGATGCATTGCAACATTCACGGGTATCTCCAGCTCCTTGGATATTTGGTCAGACCACCGTATGAGACCCGGCCTCTCGATCTTTTTCCTTCTATTTTACAGTGTTAACAATACCAGTTTTCGAAGGAAATCACAACAGTCGGTTCTCTCACAGAACTTTTTATCTCAAACACTCATTAGGGCTAAAACACCAGTATAAGAAGAAAATAACTAATTCTATTTCAATGTAAGAGTACTTCATCAATAGCCTATAAATGCCCACTGCTGAGCAAAGCCTCTTCTCACTCGGAGAAGGTTTAAGCATTAATCGCCTGGGCTCGCTGCCATCGCAGCGGTAAGTCCCCTCTTTGAGGAGTGGCTTGAGAGACGCTACGGCGTCCTCACCTACCGCCTGACGCAGGTCCTCACCGGACATGGAAGTTTCGGGAGGTACCTGTGTCTGATGGGGTGGGAGGAAACGCCCGGGTGTCATCACTGCGAGGACCGCCCTGAGGACACGGTGGAACACATGGTGGGAGAATGCCCTTCGTGGACTGAGCACCGCCGTGTCCTCAGGGAAGTGATCGGCGATGGCGACCTCTCGCGTCCGGACCTAGTGCAGGCCATGATGCGGAGCGAGGGGGCTGGGATGCCGTCTCCTCCTTTTGCGAAGCAGTCATGCTAGCTAAGGAGGAGGCGGGACGCGTGAGGCAGTGAAGCGCTGCCTCCTCGCAACCCAGCCATCGCGAAGGACACACCGGGCGTCGGGGATCGCGAGACGATCTCCGGCCACCGTAAGCGCGGGCCTGCGGACGGCGAGAATGGGTGGCTCCCCATCCGACCAGAAACAGACCCGAGCGTACGGCGCGTCGCGTTCCGCGCGCGCCTCAAAGAGCCATCAGACCACCACAGATGGGGCCCAATACGGCCGATGCCGATTCGGAGTCGCGGAGAACCCAACGGGTAACCGGGGCTCCGGCTCGACGTGCAGCAGAAGGAACGGGGTGGTTTTTAGTCAGTAAGAGTCTGACACTCCCTCCCGCTTCACCCAGGCGGGAGAAGTCATTCGATGATTTTCCCCCCTTAAAAAAAAAAAAAGCATTAATCGCCACGCTTGCTTAATGCGGGTTGGCGATTACAAACTTATGATTAGAAATTATAAGCCCAGGTTTCCTCACGATGTTTTCCTTCACCGTTTGTCAGTGGTGTCTAAATAATCTTAGAAAGTACATATAACTCGGAAAAAGTCACATTGGTACTTGCCGTTGGTAGGTTTGGAACCCGAACCCTCATGCATGAGAAGCGGGCGTCTTAAACCTCCGGGCCACCACGACATTCAAGTAAGAGTACTTAGTTTCCATTTAATATTCAGGACGTGAATTCAGACAGAAGTCGTTGTGTGGGCGGCGTGGGTGTGGTGTTTTGTTGTAAGAGTACCTAATCAAATTTATCACTTCATCTGTTATTTATTGATTCTTTGAACGATGAACTAGAGGAGAGAGAGGAGAGTTTGTGGAAGAAAGAGATTAGAATAATTCTAGTGATTGTCTAAGTCAAGGTTCTTTAACTAGGAGGTTTAGAGCGCCGTGAAAATACTTTGTTCGGATTTAAGTAAAATAAGTTGGAGGCTTTACAGAAACAAGCAGGACAATGTGACAGTTCGATTTAATAGGCTATCATTTCTAAAGATTACTATAAAAAGTGAAGGTTGTAAAAATCTACCTTGAAATACTTCAATGCTAATATAGGAATGAATGTTTTCATGCATGGAAACATTATAAGTTGACTACAATAATTCTGCCTACCCCAGTTGCGAAAAAGAGGAGTGATATAATGAGATTAGATAATAATCTATAAACAAAGCAAATAAAAGACTGCCTTGTTGGCTGAGTGGTCCCAAGTGTGACTGTCGGGCAAGGGGTCTCGGGGGGACTATTACAGGGTTTTTTTTTAATTCTCAGAAGTAGTACGGAGTCTGGAATTATGCCCGGTATATGGTAATAGGCTCACCCCCTATTACATGGGACTCATAACATAAATAATGAAAAGTGGGTGTTACATTGTACAGTTTCATAATGTGCATCTCTGCCTACCCCTTCGGGGATAAAAGGCGTGATGTTATGATAACTAAACATTATTGTATGTTACTTAATATTTTTCCTAGCAGCGTTATGTGAGCCAGACATAACTCGGAAACGGTTTTAATTGATACGGATGCGAAGCATCCCTTCGCATCCGCTTTATAACAAACTTTTGGCATAATGTTACGCCGGCGCGAATGTTCGTCTACTTTCTGATAAAATCCGTGTTGTATTCTGAAACTATGTACGTTCAATGATTTTGAAATGAAAGTATTCATAGATCGTATAGATTTAGAAATACAGTAAACTTTGATAATAGGGTAGATGTCTAATTTTTATTTTAATGTTCGTCGGGTAGATTATTTGGAATCATTAGACACGTATTTTTAATTTTCTTACAGAAATGAATACTTTCGACGATATATTGTTTTGAAATGTCGCGTGACGTCACTTCTATTTTTTTTTTAAGGGGGGAAAATCATCGAATGACTGCTCCCGCCTTAGTGTCAGACTCTTACTGACTAAAAACCACCCCGTTCCTTCTCCTGCACGTCGAGCCGGAGCCCCGGTTACCCGTTAGGTTCTCCGCGACTCCGAGTTCTCCGCGACTCCGAGACGTCACTTCTATAGATATACATTTTATACGTAGAAATGACGTTAGCCCCCACTCTTAAACTTTGATTCGTTTTATCTAAGTATTGTTTTATTATACGACAAAATAAAAAATACATGTCTAATATTTTTTAATTACTTAACTTACGGACTAATTAGATTTTTATATTTCATACCCTGTCATCATCCCAATTATTAAATGAGATCGGAAAAGTTTTATTTTTTGGACGGCGAGCCTCATATGAAGTGACATTCACGACAATGTTTAATATTCTTCTAATACCACTCTCCTTTTTTCTCAACCAAGGTGGGCAGAATATATACTTTTAAGTTTATATAAATAAACACTAAAAATAAAATAATATTAAATGGTAGTCTATCAGTCTAGTAACAGACAGGCCGACAGACGGACTTTTCATTGTACGTAAAGAAAAGAATGCCAAAAATTACAGATTAATATTTTGTTCTAAAATATAAGACTTGCGTTAAAATTTTACTAGAAGCAAGAAAGACTATTAAAAAGCGTTATAAAGGAGAGTTCCATTAGTTTCCTAGATAAAAAATTCTGGAGATTTTCTTCTGTCAAAAGTTAAACGCAAGTTTAAAGTTAAGTCATTCATCTCTGCGACATTTTAAGTGCTTAGTCGGTTATTTAAAATTCTGTGTCAACAAAAATAGTTACAACTAGTCAAACCAGCAAATTCGAGGCGTTTTTCTAATAGTCCGGTTAATTTAGACCAAAAAATGAGAGTGAAGTTACATAAAGTCCCAACACGGTGAATTTCTGTGAAGTTGTTCAAAACATAATAATAAACAATGTCTAGAAGTTCTCCATCATTCCCCTGTAAGGAAAAAATTTAATTCAAGGTCAAAGGTCAAAAAAATTAGTTTTTCGCGATTTTCAGCAAAATGGTAAGTTTTATCATAAAAGTACCTCAGACAAAAATTGTAGATCATAAAATTATCCATAAAAAATGTATCAATACTTTTTTTCTTACGAGCCATCGTTTCGTTTTTTTTTTCCTTTTTTTATTTTTCCCAATCTTCGAAAATTTCCGTTATTTTGCAATAGTTTTACATTAAACAGGATCACAACTGACCTGTGGAGTAGTACTGGGGAACCACGTTAAAAAAAATATGCTAAGTACACCCTTTACCGTAGGCCTTACCCCCGTTTCAATGAGCTATTTATTCAAAACACTGCTCTCAGACTCAGGTAACCTTACAATTGAAAATATAAAATTCTAATAAAGACGTCTTTATTACATTTTTATTCTTTTGATTCATAAATAAGCTAGGTATTACGGAGTGAGGTAGTTACGTAACTCACTGAGCACTTCATTATCATGGAGCACGGAAAGTTCGAAAGGAAAAATTCATTTCGCTCCGAGGAACTTAACATGATAGAGGAACTGATCATCTTCACCTGTCTCCCAGCGGATACTGCCAGGCTATACAGATACTAACATCGCTTCTTGGCAAATAGCCGAGTTAATTAAGCTGCTAGCCTAATTCCATTCATCATTTAGTAGGCAAGTTTAATTTCTAACATGTTCTTTGTTCAAGATTCAAGCTTGTAAACTTGGTTCAGCGATAAGGCTTTGTTTATAATTGGTGAGCTTTATGCCATATCAGATGGAGCACCCAACTGCTTCAATTATGAATTTTAGAGGGTCACAACAATTTCTTGACAAAGGCGGGTGCTTCCCCCCAGCGCTCACGCACCGCCAATCAGTGGCTCGAGACAACAGTCATTAATACCTTCGAGCAATTTGGCCTCATTTATTCAACACCAAGTAAAATTCTGTCGTGTACGCTAAGATTTACGATGAAGTCATTACGTTTTATGGGCCATAATTGATAGAGATAACATCTCAGGGCTACTGAAATTGCAAAGTGCTGTTTCAAGCACGTTGAACTCAAAGACGCGCATTAGTGTAAAGAAAAATAGCCTGCATTACCATAAACGACTGGCGTCGTGGTTATTAATTACAAAATTTTATAGGCAGGCGACACGCGAAAGTTCTTTTATGTTTAACACAAATATTTCTTTTTGGGGCGTTAATATCGATCTCGGCGATTTGGTTCCGTAATAGCGATCACGTTACGTAATTAAGTCTTTAAAATAGCTTTGGTAGTAGTTTTTTTTCATTTTGAACGCAAAATGGGTTGGTCTTTACATATTAAATATTTACTAAGTATATACAAATTAAATGCACCATTAAATGTTCCTATAATTTCAGTAGGTATAGATAATTCGATGACACGCCACCAGCACGCGGCGTCTTGTCAATGTACCTCTACACGTATATTCTTGATCCTTTCAATTTTCCCTTGATCCAGCAGCTAAGACGGGCGAGTCCATGGATCCACACGGAACTTAAACAAAGTATGAAACGTAATAATCTCTCCTATTTACATAAAACATTATGGGGAATCACGCGATCATCCGTCAACTTGTGTACGTTTTATCGAACGACTTAACTTTTATGAATTAACTTCTTGTGGCTAATTAGAACATTTCACGGCCATTTGAATTTACGAATTTGTTAACAATGTTACAAAGTGATAAAACATGAGCTGTAAAGTCTGTAATAGGTCAGGTAGTCAGGATTCTGGAAAGAAAGAAAGATGTACATTTTTGAAACGAGTTTTTAGTTATGTTCTTAACTGTCACTTTGGTTGAGGGGTCACAATATCTCTTTCTCTCTCTAGGCAGTTACACTTACGAAACGTGCATACCATAGATGGGGTCAAAAAGGGCTGATGCCGATATAGAGCCGAGGAGGTTTAACAGGTTGCCGGGGCTCCAGCTCGAGAAGGAACTGGGTGGTTTTTAGTCAGTAAGTATGACAATCCCTCTCGCATAACCCGGGCGCGAGAAGTCGTCGGATCATATTCCCCACCAAAAAAAAACACATAATAAAATTGGTTTCAATTTTTATGTTCAAGAATGTAATCTGTGCAATATTCCTTATTAATAGCGACAAGTTAAAGTTAATTATACATGGGATGTGAGTCTATGATTTCGACTTTCACCTAATCAAGAACTGCACCAAACACGTTGTCAACATGCGTCACTTAGGCACGTGTCACTCTCATTAAACTTGTACGGCGTAGCGGCGTGCTAATATATTTATGGGTACCAGGTAACTTGTTACGCAAAGAGCACTACAGCATTAATGCCTCCTTTGGCTTAAGAGCACCAACTTTATACGTGCAACTTGGAAAACTTATGATTAATGGTGCTAAGTGTCTTTGGCCCTGTAGTGATAGTTTGGACTGAAGTTGGATTAGCGTTGCTTGAAGTGAGTGTGTCATACATATGTGTGGTATGGTCATATTTGTCGTGGAGTTGTTAGAGTTCTTTCGTGTGGATTGGACTGGGATTATGGTTGTGTGTTAGAATTAGTCGGTATAACATACCTATCTAAAATTCGTACAAAAAATAACTAGAATGTGTTTTGTAAGTTTTAAAAGTTGCTGTTAAAATTACCGTTGTTTAGTAGATGGCATAGGTACCTCTAAATTCTAGGTATGCAATTGCCGTTCTGCAGTACTGGCCATTCCAAATCAAAATATTTTTTGTTTAGCTAAGAATTCTAATTACAAATTAGTTTTATTTTAAAAACATTTTTTTTCCAAAAGTAGTCATTTGTTTATTGATTAGTGTTATATTTAAAAACCTTCTATTAGTAATACAGAACGGTATTTTCATTGGAATTTAGGAATCATATTAAGTCTTTACGATGTAATATGATTAATTTCATTACTTGTGAAAAGATTAGTTTCCTACCTCTAAGTACCTATCTTAACAGCTTTATAATGAAGCATGAAGTTTATACTCTATTGCATAGGTAGGTATAGAGGTATAATATCACGATTTTAAAACTATGTTAACGAAATATTTAATAACAACTTTATACCCAGTTAATAAAATTTAAGTTTAATCAGTATCTGCAAAAGCCAAGTATTAGATATTTAAGGCTCCGTGCAAAGTTTCAAGTGTCAATTTTCAGTGCAGAGCTTTCCGCTTCAATATGCTCAAGCTTTAAGAATTTTCGGAAACTTTAAATTGAATCTTGTATCGAGAGTGTAGCGATAGTGTATGCTAGCATTTATGGGGACTATGAGATTTTTACTAATATATTCCTGGTCTGAAAAACTTTACTTGTATTATCAAATGCATATCATCTTGCAGTTATCAAAGTCAAAGTCAAAGCATTTATTTCAATTAAACCATAATTTGGTACTTTTGAAACGTCAACCAATACAAAATAAATAATAGTCTGTCAGTCAGTCCGTCAGTGAAGCTTGGTGAAGCTAGGTGCTCATTCCAAAATGTAGATTCGAATGGAGAAGAACGAGCAAGAAACTCCATTGATTACTCTTTTTTAAAAAAGTATGTTCTACAACGTCTCTGATACATACATATATACACCTCTATATATGTGTATATATATATATCAAATGTGGTTCAGAACTAGACTATTCTCTAATAAAACCAGTTAGTAAATGAATGTCTGTTTTCGAGAAAATTAATAAGATCTTTAGCACCATAATTTTCCTATAAATATCCCACTGCCAGACAAAAGTTTCTTCTGTCACAGAGAAGATGCCAAGTTTTTAATTCAATTAATATTTAATTAGGCACTTCTGAAATGTCAAAAATTTAAGTATGTCTGTCAGTGAAGCTAGGCGCTAGAATGAACAAGAAACTTCATCGTTACTCTATTAAAATATGTTCTGTACAATCTCACGGATTCATTATCTGATCCTCTTGTATACCCTCTTGTGAATTTGTAGAGGTATATTTGAAAACGATGTAACGACAATACAACGTTAAAATTATTGGGATAACAGAATCAATTTCTGAAATGAAAAGTAAGCTATGAACGATGTTTCAAACACGATATGTACCTACACTTACAATTTGTAATAGGTAATGCTTCTATAGATACAAATAAAAATCTGTGTTTAAATCTATTAATTCAATGATGGAGTACATCTACACCAAAACGAGCGTATAATGCGACTGCGGGCTGGCAGGAAATATTTTGATTAGCCAATGGACTTGCTATGTAGGTAACAATGTACCCCAATCAAGAAGGCTCGAAAATTATGCTAATACAGTTTCTTTGACGCGAATCCTTTGTTATACATGACTGACAAATTACTAGACCTCGCTTTAAAAACATTTTTTTTGGTAATGTAAATGGGTATTTGTTGTTGACTTTGCTGTGTTCATCAAGCGTCAATGACGTAAGTAATGAATGATTTATTTTTTTAAGAGTTCTAATATATTAACTAAAATCGCGGGTTACTCATGTGAATATACTGAGAAAAGATTTACTAGTTTCGAACCACAGAGGGGTTCTTCCTCATGAGCAGCGTGCGCGGCGACGTCGCGCAGCTCACTCAGTGCTAGTATCTAACCCGCGATTTTAGTTAATTTAGTATGTCTCACGATAGTTATTTTAAAAACAGTTCTACGATATTTATTCATCTAACTTTGAATCTAGAAAACTCTAATATTGATAGATGAACGTCACACTTAAAACTAGTGTTTAAAGAACTACAGACAGTTGTTGAACAACTTGTTAAAACTTTGTTAAATCTAAACTAAAATGAAGGAGGTACTAAAATAAATTAAAACTAAACTGAATGCCTAAAAGCTTAAGTGTTCCATTTAAATTAACGACCTAAGTTCTAAGGATTAAGCGAACCGTGCCATACCTTCAACTAATTTGTAACCTCTGATTTTATTTCTCTATTTAATTATGATGTTCTATCAAACTAATTTTATTGGAGTTCTATCATAAACTAACATAATATTTATAAGATTAGTGATTGCAAATGGATTGACAAGGATGTGTTTGGAATACTTTTCATTGCTTATGATAACAAGTCTTTTTGTTTTGTGATACATACTAAATTAATTATTTTGTTTTCGGCTTACTCACGTAATTCAGTAGCAGTGCGACAGTCGCCGCGTCACGTCGTGGATCGCGGAATGCTGCGAACGAATATAAGCCTCTAGCATACCTTTAAATTAGTCAAGTTCCTCATCAAACAGTTACGTGCGAAAGCCGAAAATATATTAAATAAGTCTCATTCTAATCTCTTTCGAATAATTAGACAAGACCTATGTTCAACAGTGGAGGTTTTGTGGCCGGTATGATTGTTGTCAAGTTTCCTAGGGTGTTAGTACGCGAATCTAGGCGCTCAACCTCATTAAATGACCTCAAGGAAGACGGCGGCACAGTAATCACGTGCCGCCGAGCACTGCACAGAGAGGCATTAGGAAGACAAGTAGGTCTCCATAGGGTGGTGCCGTAACAGGCGTTGCACCGTGGAGGCGCCGCGGCTAGTCTAATAAGATGACCCGGTGTCTCCTTCAAGTGCGGATGGTGTCCACCGGGGAGGTTTTAGTGAGATAAAATTTCCCCCAAAAAGTAAGGCGCCTTTTGAAGATGACCCCTGTCAATAAAAAAGGTGTTAGTACGCCCGATTACACAATGTTTAAATCTGACTGTTTGGAAAGGAAATCTAAGTCATTAGTCTTTGGTCTAAGTATCATAGGCAAGGTATCTTCTTCTCCTCCTCTGTGGTTTCGCTCTTGGCAGAGCGGTCGTGGTCACGTTGAGGCGGCCGTATTTGTGTTGAAGGCCGATACAGCTTTCCTCACGATGTCTCGCCATCTCTCCCTGTTTCTGGATTGTCTGACGCAGTCTGACACTGGGTTTCCCGTTGCCCATTTGACTTGATCAGTCCAGCGCATAGGTGATCTGCCTCGTGATCTGGTTACCTCTACCTTCCCCTGAATGACCAGCCGCTCTATGGAGTTGTTATCATGACGGGAGACATGGGCAAAGATCGCAGTATTCGCGTCTATGGTTGATAGACGATTTGTGATGCCGAGTTGTCGTAGTATGGATACGTTGGTGCGGAACACAGTCCACGATACACCAAGCATCTTCCTTCAGCACCACATCTCTAGAGCAACGTATAGACACTAAAAAAGCCCCATCACACACGTGGCTGCGGGGATTTGTAGCGTTCAAGCGTATCTATGTAGAGGCCATTTTTTTTTAAGGGGGGAAAATCATCGAATGACTGCTCCCGCCTGGGTGAGGCGGAAGGGAGTGTCAGACTCTTACTGACTAAAAACCACCCCGTTCCTTCTCCTGCACGTCGAGTCGGAGCCCCGGTTACCCGTTAGGTTCTCCGCGACATGTAGAGGCCTTAGTACGAATACACGTTCGGTGCTCTTTAAGTTTTAAATGTAGCATCAGAACGACACTATAGGATTAATCAACAAACACTGTACTAAGCCCTTGCTTTAGATACAAACGTGTTTAGCCTTGTTATCTATCGTGTTATAACCTAAAGAGGTTATAACACTCATCACTACGTTTATATCAATATCAAAAGAAAACTCAACGATAAAGCAAAACACCCACAATTCCTACACAAGGACAAGTCTAGGCAAGTTTTAGTTCAGTTGCTAAATAAACTACTTGTTTACTGTACAACAGTAACTAATGTACTAAAGAGTCAATAAATTTCAAGAGTTGTACCGCATTATGTATTGGTCTCGTCCACTGCTCACGCTAGATTGGATAAGTTTATACGACCTTACAAATTGTTTAATGACGGTTCGCGATGATCCTTATTTTGTTAGAGTTAATGACGTCTTTACAACGGCAGTAACTCGTGTACTATTATGAGATAAGTTTTATGGATCAAGGGCTTTAAATATTGTGTTTTGGTGACGATGTTGTGTGGGTGCCTGGGTTTTTGGCTCAAATGTCTATGTACTTGTGTATAATATAAACATTAATCTAAGTTTTTCATTAGTTTCGTAGAAGGGCTTGGAACGTGTAAGATATTTAGGTAGATAATTTAACATTAGGACAGACCATTCCTGGTTTTTTTAAATCGTTGCCCCACATATTTTCTCCAGCGTCGTGGGTGCATTTACAAACATACAAGTTCACATACACAATGGCACACAGACCCGAAACAACAATTTGTGGATCACACAAAGTTTTGTTCTGTGCGGGAATCGAACCCGCGACACGTTGCACGGCAGCCGGTTGCCCAGACACCGCACCAAACGTGCAGTCAAAAAGAGTTTCTTAATATTTTCCACTAGTTGCTACCAGCGGTTTCGCCCGCATTTCCCGTGGGATAACAATTTGCCTGTATGTTATCCCAAACTATAATCGATGCCTGTTCCAAATTCCATCCCGATTCTATCAGCCGTTTTGACGTAAAGAAGTAACAAACAAACATATTAACTTACGCATTTATAACATTAGTAGGGTATGTGTCGAATATGAAAAAAAGGAATCTTTGTGAACCAAAAAATGGCTTTTAAATAAACACAATAAATCTAATAACAGGTACCTACCTATTTTTATTTAAATACTAAATTATAGATACTATTAAATTATAGATAAATATAGTACCTACTAATTTTATTCTGTTGCACCCATATTAATGTGTTCAACACAATGAAAATTCAGACGAATTTTTTGATGCTTTGTGTACATAGCTATTTTTAGTTTTCTTTTATTTAATTTTTATCTTAAGTTGTATATATTTAGTAATAGTTGGTATTTATTGTATGTAAAAACATTAAAATATAATATAATTAAACTAGCAAGTAGCTAGTTTGCGCGGTTTCACACGCTCTGCTCAGCTCCTATTGGTCGTAGAGTGATGTTTTATAGCCTATAGTCATCCTGGATAAATGCGCTATCCAACACAAAAATAATTATTCAAATCAGACTTGTAGTTACGGACAGTAGCGCGTTCAAACAAAAAACAAATTCTTCCGCTTTATATATCCTTACTATATATATATTATATATATTATATATAATATTATAAATCGGAAAGTGAGTTTGTTTGTTTGTTTGTTTGTTCCGCTTTCACGCCGTAACTACTAAACCGATTGCATTGAAATTTTGCAGATGTAAAGTTAGAAGTCTGGATGAAATAATAGGGTACTTTTTATCCCGGAATAATTTTATATTCTCGAGGGAAAATAAAATTATTGGTATAGATGGCGCTGTGTGTATTGGTATATGTCACATAGGCTACTGTTTATCCTTAAGTGACGCGAGCGAAGCTGCGGATAAAAGCTAGTTAGTATATAAGATGTATACAATAAAAATACATAATCATGTTATAATTGAACATAAAATGTTTAACGTCAATAGTGTATAAGCTTCGTGCAGTATCGTTTCACTGTTCACTGAACGGATTGTACGTTACAGCCGTATAATACTGAAAACTGGAAATAAAACCACATTGAAATGTTTAAAATGGATTGTAAGAATATTATTATAAACGCCTTTTATCCCCGAAGCCAGAGGTGGATATTACGCCATTGCATAATGTAACATCCACTTTTCACTATTTATGTCATGAGTCCCACGTAATAGGTGGTGAGCCTATTGCCATATACCGGGCACAATTACAGACTCCGTGCTACTACTGAGAATTTTTTATTTTTTGCCCGACCCTATAAAATATTGTGTAATATATAAGACAGCCTCGTTGGCAGAGTGATCGCAAGTGCGACTGCCTTCGATTCGACTGGGTTCGATTCCCGGGTGGGGCAAAGTATTACTGAGTTTTTTAAATATTCTCAGTAGTAGCATGGAGTCTGGAATTGTGACTGGTATATGGTAATAGGCTCACCCCCTATTACATGGAACTCATAACATAAATAGTGAAAAATGGGTGTTACATTGTACAGTGATATACTGTGCTTATATATACTATAAAATATTTTTTTTATAGATACTATAAAATATGTCATCATATATTTTTTTTACTTTATACAAAGTAGGTACTCCTTATGGTAAGTTGTACCGGGTGTCGAAAACGAAATTTCACAGGGTACTAAAAGTAAAAGATAATTGTAATTAAATACTAAAATTACAATAAATAAATGTAATATAATAACTTATATACCTAACTTTTTTGTACCTACTTTTCGATATCCAAAAAATTCTATTAATACTTACATTTTTGACATTTCGAATTCATGGAAAAAATCATGGAAGTTACGCGTATCAAACACTAGATGTAAATCGAAATTATTTATTAATTTTAATTCAATTTGAAAAAATATACTCTTATCTATTAAAATGCACATATCTATGCAACAAATCTAATACCATAGAATGACAACAAATAAGTGGTCACTTACAACCAGATTTTAATTATGATAAAAAACGAATCTAAACATATAAACAATAAGGAATTACTACATAAGATCACTAAGATCACATAATAACATAAGAATATTAAATGCGTAGAATAAACACGTTTCTGATACACAAGAAATACCAACTTTGTAAAATGCAGATTCTTAAACCTTGAACTTTGCACACATATTCATATTTTCGATACACGTTATGAATCTATTATACGGAAAGGAGTATTTAATTTGAAAGGGAAGGAGTTTTATAATAAGGAAACGAAATTAAATTACTATTTCGATATGGCTGAATTTGTAATTAGATTGTAATGTATGATAGTAGTAATTGTTGCAATGACATAACATAACATCACGCCTTTTTATCCCCGAAGGGGTAGGCAGAGGTGCACATTACGGCACTTAATGCCACTGTACAATGTAACACCCACTTTTCGCTATTTATGTCATGAGTCCCATGTAATAGGGGGTGAGCCCATTGCCATATACCGGGCACAATTCCAGACTCCGTGCTACCACTGAGATTTTTGAAAAATCCCAGTAATACTTTGCCCGACCCGGGAATCGAACCCGAGACCCCTTGCCCGGCAGTCGCACTTGCGACCACTCGGCCAACGAGGCAGTCCTATTATTTCAATTATTATTATTCTAGAACCTAATCAAGAGAATAGGGTAGATGACTAATTTTTATTTTAATGTCCGTCTAATAGATTATTTAAAAACATTAGACACGTATTTTTTCTATTCTTACGAAAAACTAATAGTTTCGAAGAATTAATATGAAATATCGCATGACGTCACGTTTGAGTACGATTTATACTCTAAAAAGACGTAGCTACCTCCCAATACTAAACTTTGATTCGTTTTATCTAAGTATTGTCTAAGTTTATTTAAAAATACGTGTCTAATATTTTTTCATTGCTTAACTGACGGATTAATTATATTTTTAATTTTCATACCCTGTCATTATCCCTATTCTTCATAATTCAATACGAACGAAATAACAATAGAAAACCTAGAATTTATGAATTATTTAGACCTGTTTATACTTAGGTATACGTACAGATTTAGATGAAACAGATTTGCTAAGTGTACAATTTGGTTGGCAATTAAAGAGTTGTCCAAACTTGGCTAGAGGTCAACGTTCTTGCAACGTTCTTGTTCGTGACTCGTTGTTGCAAAGTTAATTAATAATCGTTTTACGTCGATTCTTTAAATTCTGTTTTATTTCAATTTCCATGGTTATCAGTAATAGCACGGAGTATGGAATTGTGCCCGGTATATGGCAATAGGCTCACCCTCTATTAAATGGGACTTATAACATAAAATAGTGAAAAGCGGGTGTTATATGGTACAGTGGCATTAAGTGCCGTAATGCGCACTACTGCTTACCCCTTCAGGGATAAAAGGCGTGATGTTATGCATGTTCAATTTACGTATTAAATCGGTATTATTACGGATATTTCCGCTTGAATTTAGCTTAGCTTAAAGTAGCTTTAGCTTTTGAGTAGCAGCGCGACAGTCACTGTGTCGCGCGTCGCGGAATGCTGCTCATGAATATGAGCCTCTAGCATGGCTTGAAACTAGTCGAGTTCCTCGTCAAACTGTTACGTGAGTAAGTCGAAAACATAATAGTTTATCTAATTTTTATGGCATAGATGATTCTAAAGATCCTATTTATTTTCTCAATTATTTTTTAAAAAAAACGTTGTCTCAAGCTAAGATTATCTCCTGTCATATATGTATATGTAGACACACATGGCACAATACCAGCTAAATATGTATGTTTAAGTATGACTAGAAGGTATAACAATTATGTTTTAAGCTTAATTAACATGGTCATGCAGAACCCATGGTATTACACGTGAAAAAAACCAAACCACACCAAGACTTCTATAGAACTAACCAGTATGCATTTATGCAAGTTCTCATGCATCGGAAGGAAAATAACCAGCCAGTTTGTATTATAATATATAAACAATTGATTTAAAAATAACTATCAGTCAATACTAATAATAATAATAATAATATAATAGATATTATAGATACTATTGATAAAAATACAATAGAATTATTGTATTGTTTTTTATTTAATACTAAAGTTGTTTGTAGTAATGTATACATTTTTTATTTGTTTATAAAAAAACTGTTACACATCGAGCTTTACATAACCAGAGGCCTTAGTACGAGTTTCTTTTATGTTTAAAGTAATCGTAACGAGTAGATTCGACGCTCTGATTGGTTGCTTCATTGGTGCCGGCCAATCAGAGTGCCGAAAGCTTACTCGTTTCGAATACTTTAAACGTATAACAAACCCGTACTAAGGCCTCAGTATAAGCTGAACGTTAAATGTGCGGAAAGATGATGCGACGCGACACCAGGATAAACTGGATTTGTATAGATTAATGTGTGTGTACCTATTTTTAAAACATTGTTTTGTATTCTATAAGGAAATTTAATAAACTTAATATTTTTATATCGAAATGTAGGTACCTATATTAAAGTTCGTTTACCTCGATATTTTATATAGACGAATTATAAATTTTATTCGAGTTCTTTATGTTAATGATTTAGATTTTTTGATTCTTTAAAGTTATTTCATTTTGTTGTAAATATTTGATTTGAATTTGAGTACAGTTGATTACCAGTTATTATTTAGATAAAATGGCATCTGGAATTATGGACAAGACTCATCATCATCATCATCATCAACAGCCTATAAATGCCCACTGCTGAAGAAAGCCTCTTCTCACACGGAGGTTTGAGCATTAATCACCATGTTTGCTCAATGCGGGTTGGCGATTACAAACTTATAATTAGAATTTATAAGCCCAGGTTTCCTCACAATGTTTTCCTTCACCGTTTGTCAGTGGTCTCTAGATAATCTTAAGTAGAAAGTACATATAACATAGAAAAAGTCACATTGGTACTTGCCGTTGGTAGGTTTCGAACCCGCACCCTCATACATGACAAGAAGTCTTACCTCCGGGCCACCACGGCCGTCTTCCGGGCCACCACGACAGCAGGACAAGACTCAGCTATACCTCTAGTAAAAAAATAACATATAGAATTGCAAAGGCATTTGGCCCCTTGTTATAAGAATCTATGATAAAAAGTGAATGTTATAATAATTTGATATCTATTCCTTTAAATACTGACAAATGTAATGTTCTCTTAGATTTTTTTTCAGTAAGTGGGTTCCTGAAATACATAATGAAAAGCAACGATAATGTTTGATAGTCAAATTTGATTAATCTTAAATATGATTCATTCACACGCTAAAAGCATTTTGTAGTTCCACGTTTTTGTGATGTATCTACAAAATAATTATTGTACCTAATTTTTTATGAAATATTTCAGGGAAGGCGAGAAATTCGAACACATTTTTCGCCAATACTACATATCTCCTGCGATTTTGCTATATATATTCCACTTCGAGTTATACTTATTAACTTTATATGTACACACGGCTACACATCGAGCTTTACATAACCAGTATAAACTGAACGTTAAATGTGCGGAAAGATGATGCGACGCGATACCAGGATAAACTGGTTTTGTATAGGTTGATGTGTGGCCGTGTGTACGTGGTTGATTTGCAAACTTAAGTGTTTTAATTCAACAAAGAACATAAACACATTTTTTTCTTCTTAATACAGAACACAAACCTCATTGTTTGTTTGTGTGTCTAAACACGTCTCAAAAAGCACTTAAAATTTACGGTTTTCACCTGTTAACGGGGTGAATCATGTAATAAGGCTGTAGTGTCCTCATGTTTTGAATGCAAAATTGTATGGGATAAGCCAGTAAACCGAGCCGAGCCGATAGATCACCTGAGGGTTTTTTTTAAGGGCGGAAAATCATCGAATGAGTGTCAGACTCTTACTGACTAAAAACCACCCCGTACTTCTCCTGCACGTCAAGCCGGAGCCCCGGTAACCCGTTAGGTTCTCCGCGACTACGAATCGGCGTATTGTAAGGGTAAGGGGTTATAAAGGACTGTTGATGTTGATAATAATGATCATGTTAACTGGCGAAGTTTGCGAACTGCTTTCATTCTTGTTTATTCACTGTTTTAGTTTCTTGTTGTACATACATATTTATGTATGTATTTTCTTTTATTCTTACTTAAGATGTTCTTTCATTTTGTTCCTTTTTTCTTTCATTCGATGATTTTCCCCCCTTCCTTAAAAAAAAAGTCTTACTGTACGGTCTCCTCTACATAAGAACGTGTGCCACTACCCACACTTGGAAGGCTTGGAGATAGTTAACATAAGTGTATAAAGAATTTAATGTCGGAAGTTTTGTCTGAAAATAATAATTATAAATGGAATGCATTTGTATAATTTCCCCAACAAATATCTAGAGACTGCATTGTCTAATGCAGGGCTACAATAAATACGAACGCCACTATTGTGTTTCTAATCATACCACGAACAGGTTTAGTTTGTTGTTACAAGTTATAAACTTGCCGCGGTTTTCATTAACAACATCAAGTTACTACTAATCATCAAAAGAAGGAATTGCACCTATATCAATGTTGGTTAAGTACGCACACATAACACCACGCCTTTTTATCCCCGAAGGGGTAGGCAGAGGTGTACATTATGCCACTGTACAATGTAACACCCACTTTTCACTGTTTATGTTATGAGTCCCATGTAATAGGGGGTGAGCCTATTGCCATATACCGGGCACAGTTCCAGACTCCGTGCTACTACTGAGAATTTTTAAAAACCCAGTAATACTTTGCCCGACCCGGGAATCGAACCCGAAACCCCTTGCCCTGTCGCAATTGCGACCACTCGGCCATCGAGGCAGTCTTGCGTAGTAGTATAAAAATATTATTATATTTTACACTCAGAATGAAAGCAATAATTTACGGGTCATAAAAATAAATTACTCATTTACTCCATGTGCAAATGAAATCAGCAACGCATAGATTAGAACTACAGCTGTATGTAAAATGTGATTAAATAATATATTTTGAATACTTTTTCATTGAGTCGGTACTTAATAAAAATCATGTTTTATTTATTTAGATTTTAATTTCAACGCGTTCGCGTAAAATTGATGGCAAACAAATACATAGAATTTAAATATTG
This sequence comes from Spodoptera picta, assembly GCA_038387885.1. Lineage (NCBI taxonomy): Eukaryota > Metazoa > Arthropoda > Insecta > Lepidoptera > Noctuidae > Spodoptera > Spodoptera picta. The sequence goes on from JAZHFQ010000686.1 coordinate 1,490,783, forward strand.
GATAGCAATGAATTACAAACAATATACCTCTAACAAATAAAAAATATTCTACGTATTTAATATTTTTCCCGATTCTATTTACTCAACACCGAGTCCAATTTCCCGCCGCATTTTTATTTGACATTTAAACCGCTAGCGCTTGTGTTTAACAGCACACCCCAAGGTAGTCTCGTTAGCAAGCCGTCTGCCACTGCCTCGGAAGCCTTTATTAAGTGAGGCAACATTAAACGTGCGACAAGACAGTTTGTTTCTCTGTTCCGTGGAGCTGTTTGATGCAAATCGACATGAGATTCCGGCTCGTTCTACTTATTGTTGTGGCAGCAGGCTTCGTTAGTACAGTAAGTGTGATTTCTGATTTATTTTCTCATGTGTGTGCTAGATGTAGGATGCTAAACGTAGTTTTTAATAGATTTGTAGTTTATTTTGCTGTTTAGTGTGTTTTAATAGTTGTGTTCTCAGTGCTTATAGTTATTATATTTTATACGGAAGGTCGAATAAGAAACCGAGTTGAGATATAATTATTTACTTTTCATTAAAATGTTTTGCTTCTCCCTAGAGGAACCGTAGAAAAACAATTTGTAGAGGCGTTGCTTTGAAATTGAATCATAATAATACAATACTCCACTTTACCTGCTCTTGGTCCAGGAAGTTGAAAAATACATTCTAACTTTTCTTATCTCTAATAGAACTCAACAGTTTCCTTTTTCTTTCTACTTTCTTCTTAAACAGATTAAAATGCAAATTAGTTATGCATAGTTGAATGATTTTTTCACTGCTTTACCATGATCACTTAGTAAATAGTTCTACAGATTATTTTGTGACTTGTATGTTTTTTCATTAATTACAGGCAATCTCATTACTTACAGGGAAAAGTTAAACGAAGCAGCGAGGGTTGTAAGTATTCATTTATCATTTTTATTTCATTACGTTTCCCGGGAAGATATTCAATGGATTTTAATGATGTCGTATCAGAACTGAATCATTACATTTTATATTTATGACCGTGAAATCAAGAAAGAATCTAATATGGGACCCATTTTTAAAGGAGTCTTAGCAGTTTATTTATAGCATATATTACCGAAAAAGTATCTTACCTCTATTGCTCCGTCGTTTTATAGAATGAATGTGAGCATAAAAATCTCCAAATCAAATATTACATATTGGTCGAGAAGATAAGCAATCGCGATTGAACTGTATCCCAAATTCCTTTGCTCCCAAATCACTGTCTAATATTTGCTCGTAAATTTATTTCCTTATAGTCTATAAATTTCCCATTTATGAATAAACTTGCGTATAACTTGTTTTGGGGTAAATGTTGACTTTGGCGAAGAGGAAGGAGTGTGGACGGAGTATGTAATATTAATAATGTATCAAATCAAATAAACTATTGCTTGCTGTCGGCGGTGCTCAAAGTTTATAGTTGCTGCGATTGATATGACTTGTTTGGGCACTTCTGAGGTTTGAGTAGTAGCGACTAATTTACCTTTAAGTCACTACGAAGCTTACTGACGTATCCACGATGATTTAGACGAATGATATTTGATTTTAGAAGCGTGATTGTTTGCGTTTTCTATGCCAGTTTTATTCAAGGCTGTTTTATTTAAAAATTATGAATGCTGGACACGAAATCTTAGGTTGAATTCTGAATTAGTGTAAAGTGAGCATTGTTAAATATTAAGATTTCAAAATTCTTTGATTTGAGGAAACATTTATTCCATACCTAAGTGATTCTGAAGCTTTTGTTCTAAACTAAAAAAATTAAAAATACAGTATATATTTTTCTTTGGTAGCTAAAATATTTACAACGCACGAAATAATGAATATTAACACAAAATCAGTCATGCAATACGTCTGTCCATGACAACTAATCAATTGCAACTGGCCGCCATGATGGAACTGTTAAGCAATATGATAATTATGATTATTTTCTATGGTTAACGTTTCATTTTAAAATATTATTGATTACTTGTTGATAGTAAATAGAAACCTCATTTTACTTAGCATTTAAGCAACGGAATAATAAAGTATAGAGGTATATACCTCTATTTACTAGTTCTATGAAAACTAATTACGAAGAAGTTTGATATTAAAGGTGCTCCTATTTAATTAAGTAATACCCTCAGCTTATCATTATAGATTATATTAATTCATAATAATAAATCATTAATTGACCATGGCCGTCGTTATAAAGAAAATGAGTTTTCTAGTGAAATTGTTTATATACCTCTAGTAGGTACTTACGTAATTTAAGTAATTAAAATGACCATGATAGGATTTAATTACAAAATTATAGTTTTATTCTTACTTATATTAAAAAGAAAATAATAGCATAATTTTATTTTATTAATTCTAACTGACATTGTAAAAATCTATCGTTAGATACTTATATTGAATATTCTGAGGTGATAGCAATTGGTAGTTTTACTGGTAGGACTGCAATGAATATGTTGTAAAATAAACATAGATTGGAGATAATTCACTTTCTGGCGTTAATAATAGAGTATCACTTCTATTTTAATAACGTCACACCTTTTATCCCCGAAGGGGTACATTCCGGCACTTAATGCCACTGTACACTGTAACATCCACTTTTCACTATTTATGTTATGAGTCCCATGTAATAGGAGGTGAACCTCCATATACCGGGCACATTTCCAGACTCCGTGATACTACTGAGATATTTTTTTAAAACCCAGTAACACTGCCCGATCCGTGAATCGAACCCGAAACGCCATGCCCGGGAGACTTCTATTTAAATTTTTTTTATAGCATTAACCGGTAAACGAGCAGACAGATCACCTGATGGTAAGCAATCGGCGTCGCCCATGGTCACCTGGAACACCAGAGGCGTTACAAGTGCGTTACCTGTATTTTGGGGATTAAGAGTTTGAGGATCGTTGGGGATTTAGGTATTGGAGAGATTGGGGAAGGGGAGGGTAATTGGGCCTCCGGTAACCTCACTCACACGACGAAACACAACGCAAGCGTTGCTTCACGTCGGTTTTCTGTGAGGCCATGGTATCACTCCGGTCGAGCCGGCCCATTCGTGCCGAAGCATGGCTCTCCCACACTTAAAACTACAGTAAATATCTTGTAGAAAATATGAATTAAATAAAATTAAAATTAAATATTACTAAATTAAATATATACAACTAAAGATTAAAATTAATTATAGAAAAAACAAAAACAACTATTTACATAAACTATTTATAAGGCATCGAAAAACTCGTCCGCATCGACGTCAGTGGGGAAAGTACCCAGAAGGCTGGCAGCATTGCCACGTTGTATGGCAATGCTTAACCTCTGACCGAGAAAAAGACCAGCCCTCTGGTCACGAGATGTGTCGACCAGGCGTTTCGTAATGTTTTTGAACAATTTAAGCGCACTCGGACCCCACGGACCTAACGTCTCAACCCCAAACGGCTCAAAGATATAACTACCAGCAAGGTTGTTATACTTGCGCCGCTTGAGGTTTTCTGCAGAGGCAGCAGCCGAACCAGCACAACTCGCCGTTACTGGAAGATGAGAAGGTGCAAGGGTGTCGACACAGGTTGCGTCCCACACCAAAGACTTTCCCAGCTTCCAGGGCATAATGGACATACCGTCGGGTCTCTTACCATCGTCGCGTGCCAAACCCTTTGGTTCCAGAACAGCTGGTACACCGGCGATGACAAGAGCTCGACGGATGATGTCGTTAATGCTGGCGTGTCGGGCTATCCGGCCCGCGCTTCTGCTACACGATAGGCCGTGGTGGCCGAGGTGGTCGACCATCTCACCGCATTGACAGCGATGCGGAGAAACACAGGGTGCACCTACACGCAAGCAAGCTGCAAGCCGAAAAGTTGAGTCATTCAACATCGTGCCAATATTGAATGACGGAAGTGCCTGAAGCCAGAGACCTGATTCCCACTCACCCACAGCCAATAGGCGAGCTAACTCCGCAGGATTGGTGCTGGTATTAATTAGATTATTATGCACCAACCTGCAAAGCGGCTCGTCCCATTGTCTCTGGGAGGAAGGGTTGTCAGGCAAGGCTGTATTGGGACAAGTTTCTGTCCAGGCGTTCATCGCGTCGGTCAGACACGGCACATCGGGTTCAACGTCAACACCGGCTAAAATATTTTTTGTTAAAGTACTAGTGCTGTGGACAGAAGAGATGAACGCCGGTAAACTAACACTGGAAATTTTGCGGACGCCTAGACCACCAAAACGAATTGGTAGTGTGGCTTGAAGCCAAACACGATCGTCCATAGAAGCATTCAAATGTGAAGTTAAGGTGTCACGGATAATTTGATCAATTTGGTCCAGAATATGCGGATGCTTCCACAGAGGGGAAGCAAATTAAAATAACTTTGAACAGCATGTTCTCTCAAAACAGGTCGGTTATTGAGGAAATATAATAATGATATGCCGTAGTGACGTGTGCGTGGCACAGACCAACTTGCCTTGACGGCCATATTAGGTCCGAGAAATATGTTGAACTAGGATTTACCCGTGGCTTTGCTCGCGTCACAAAAGGATAAAAAGTAGCCTATGTGACATATACCAATACACACAGCGCCATCTTTACCAATACTTTTGTTTTCCCTCGTGAGTATCACATTTTTTCGGGATAAAAGTATCCTATTATTTAATCCGGACTTCTAACTTTACGTCTGTAAATGTTATGACGTGAAAAAGGAACAGACAGAACCTTATTGGTTTCTTTAATGTTCGAAATTGGCACGTGTTTTATATGTGATTCAAAACTTATATGGCCAAAGTGGATATTGCATGTGCTTACCCCTAAGCCACGCGTTATGTTTATATTGTTCAACAATTGTTTAGTTTATATAAAGTTTGATAGCACTGTGAATAAGAGAATGGTCGTTTCCATCAAATATCCCTAAACCATCTGTTATTCTGAGCGACTCGGCAGTTATAAGAAAAAACCACGTTTGAGTCGCAAGAGTTTGTTTGTATAAAAAATATAATTATACACACTTTAACGTCCTAGACTACACTCATAGTCGCGCGGTTGCCCTTGTGAAAGGCCCGGTCTAGATCAGGAATCTGGTCTGAAAACCAACAAGTTGGGGACTAGATCCGAAGATCACGATTATATCAGCACCTGAGTCTGGACTAAATCTGCACTGAATTTGGGAAAATAATAATTATTTATAGCATAGTTGCTGATGTAGAATTTTGTGATTGACGTAAATCAATGCAGTTCTAACATACAGGCAATTTGGTATGCAGGTCATTGATGTAATAAGCATTTTTATTAGGGTTAAAACACAACTCTCAACTACAAGTTACTTAATGTAAACCATCTGAACTTACCCCTTACTTATTTATATTATTCGTGTCACTTATAGGTTGGTGAAATTGAAATTGTGAAAACTATCTTAGCTAAGCTAGGGTTCCTTAAAATGTATGTGAGGTTGGTGAAAACGAGCGAAAAAATATTGGAAACCATATTTATATTATAACTTTAGTGAGACATACTAAATTACTTCCTCTGTTTTTGGCTTAAGTACTCACTTCATTATTTGACGAGGAATTCGACTAGCTTGAAGCTATGCTAGAGGCATGAATATACACGAATGGGCAGCATTCCGCGTCCCGCTACGCGGCGACTGTCGCGCTGCTAGTGGCTACGCGTATGTTCGATGCGGACCCCCTCGCGCCCTCTGCCATGATTCAAGCAATGCTTGAAACTAGTCAAGTTCCTTGTCAAAAAATTACGCGAGTAAGACGAAATTATAATAATTAACAAAGGAAACCGCTTGATACAATCTGTCTTTCTATTTCTTTCCAGTTATTAATTCAATGAATTTCGGTGGAACTGTCACATTTGGAGAACAAGGAGTTGCAGATTGTCTGGCGCTTGGCAACCCTTACTGGAAGTGTTATACGGAACAGAGTGGTATCAACCCTGAATGGAGATGAGTTCGACGACCTTTAGTAATAGAAAGGAGAATTTAGAATGTAAGGCCCTTATGATAAAATAGATTAATTAATTACTACACTGTGTTGTTATTATTGTCTGTAAATATAACAATATGGTTACCTAGGCCCAAATTCACGTGTTATAAATCTAGCATTAAACAAACATTTGATGTTTTATTGGCTATGAAAACCTCAATTCTTGTATTTATATTACCAAAAGTTAAACGAACAATCTAATCCAGTTCAAGGCAATCAATCAGCCCACACGAATATTATGCACAGATTAACCGATTAGATAATTCTGAAGTGATTCTTTGTGTGATTCACAAATTATTATTGTCGTATGACTGAGCGTGATGTGCAACAGCAAAAAATGTTAGTATGGTGCAAAATTAAGAATAAATATTTTGTCTGTGTGCATAAGTACACACGGCCACACATCAACCTATACAAAACCAGTTTATCCTGGTGTCGCGACGCATCATCTTTCCGCACATTTAACGTTCAGTTTATAGTGGTTATGTAAAGCTCGATGTGTAGCCAAGTGTACCTCTATAATGGCCAGCAGATCAATGTCATCCAAACTGTCAATTCATTGGAGTTTCGATTTTATGTAAATATAATAAAGTTGAAGATGTAATAGAGAGAATAGACAGAAAAGAGAAATTCTATGATCATACATTGCCAAACACGCAGAGTGAATCCAGCTTTCGTTCAGCTGGCATCTTTAAGAAATCAAATCGTGATATTTACGAGTATTTTATAACTCATAATAAAGAAGGATATAAAAATTAAGATTCTCTAGCTATTATATCGAAATAAAAATAATCTGATATTTTTCCTGTTATCCGATCTGTGTGTCTGTTTGATGTTTAAAATAATTTACGAAGATTAAAATGTCATAGCACTTTTGACAGTAATTTGTTTATTTGTTCAAACGTCTCAAGGACGCATTTTTTCCTGTTACTGTTTTTTTTTATTTTGGGTTTTAGCTACGCCATTGTTTGCGTATTGAAGATTTCAAGTGAAGTTATTTGAATTCATCATTCAATTTGACATTGCCGAAATAAAACAACTATTTTAATAATGCGAATTAGGTAGGTAGGACAGTATTATTTACACAAAGAATAAAGCTAAACAAATCTGTACATATGTAGATATGAACTGGACAATAAACAACTAGGGTTAAAATAAATAAAAACTAAAGTATTTAGGATTAAAAAATAAGAAAATGATTGTCAATACTTCAGTTTTTATTTATTTTATAGGTAACAACATCAAGTACCTACTTTTTGTAATGATATTAGTGGTTAGAGTAGCATGTAAGATCTTTATAACAATTATTTGACCATGAAAACAATGTAACTGTAATATAACAAGGGCACGAGTCCGTGGAGAAATACATTTATTAATAAAAAAACATAGGAAATATAGTAAAATAGGATAGGGACAAAAAACAAGAGACACTAACTTAATGCATCAAAAACATTTACAGTTGTATTATCTATCTTTACTATATAAACCAGTGTCACGCCATAACTTGAGAACGGCTAGACCGATTTGGCTGATCTTTTTTTTGTTGTGATTGTTATTTTCAGGAGAAGGTACGCGTATTGCGCATACGAAGTCGCAGGCAGAAGCTAGTTTGGAATAAAAACTCATCTCAACCACTAAAAGAAAAATCTAAGCATAATGCGAAACTCACTCTCCTGCACTCAGGATATTCAATGGTTTTATCTTACGCCTTAGGATGTTAGCTCCAAGCTGGTAACACATGAATATGAATGAACTGCCCTCAATAAGTATTCACATTATCGCCGCTAGGAGGCGCACCATCAAAGAATGCCATAACACTGTAATAACCAGCAAATAGCTACGCAAACGAGCAGCAATGCCGCCTAACTACAATAATTACACTTATCCCAACACACAAGGATTGTACAATCGCGAATATAACATCCCATAAACTCCATAACATTAGTTTCATTATAATTTTAGCTTTCGACTCGGCACGTATTTCAACAGAAGGCGAAACTTTAATTTCTATGTCTAGTTTCATAAATCGTCTCACTTCGCTGTATCCGGTCGGTTTATTATCCGAGTCGTACCAATTTAGATGGTCCCACTGAATTTTCAGATATTATACAAGAGCTACGTGACTTTAGAACCGTGAAGATTTGCCAGCCTCGCCTCGGTTGCCTCGCTAGCTATCGTCAGATCAGCTGCGGTCGTTCATATGTCGACTGTAAATTTAACTTGTTCAGCAAGCTTTTATAGTTATACTGTAGTGTTTGTTAGTTGCGTCTGTTGTTCTTGTGCACATTTAAATTATGAAATCATACAGTATTCGTGTATTCCAGAATTTGATGCGAATAATCATAGTTCATTTTGTTAAAGGGATTTGATTAAATAGACTATGTAGATTGAAATATATTATAATCAAGTTTGCGTAATTCAGCGCTACTAGATCAGCAGTAAAAGTCACAGAGCTAACAAACCAAAGTCACTAAATGAAATCTCAGCATTCAAACGTGATGAAATAAAGGGAATTCTAATTTTTAGCACCCAAAAAGAAAAGTTATAAAGAAAAATTTTGGCCGACATTAGGTGAAGCATAATGAAATTCTTAATTTTTTTGGAATTTCAACTTACATAAATGGTAAATAGTGCGATTATGAAGGTGTTTCGAAAGGTAGATATTCATATATTTAGCTACAACCCATTTATTACTTAACTAGCTGTTGCCCGCGACTCCGTCTGCGTAGAATGACGATTTACAGCTCTTTCCCCGTAGATGGTAGCGTGATAATATTTAGCCTATATGTTGACCCGAACTGTTAGTAATATTCTTGCAAAATTTTAAGTAAATCCATGCGGTACTTTTTGTGATCATCCCGGACATATGTACCGACAAAAATTATAAAAACCATATTTTTGGCTTCGGTATCGATAGTAGATCAAACCCCAAATATTATTAAAAAAAAATTCAATGTACAGTTTTGACTTTTCTACCATTTTATTATATTTATAGAATAGAATAGATAGATGTAAAAAAAAACACCTTTAAGTTCCACCTTAAAACGTTTAAAACACCATTTCAAAATACCATTGTGACGATATCTAAGCGTCCCGTGGTTCGTAGTCTCCGTTGTTGATGGTATCTAGGCTATAAAATATTCAGTTGCAATTTTGAGCTGCCAAAAACCCCCATTCATAGAGGCACTTGCTTTGATATAAGTAGGTATGGAGTACCTAAGACACCCAAGTTATCTGCAGACGAATGAAGACATTTGTATGAAGTGTACTGTACATAGTATAAAACCACATTTATATATTATAGAGCCTTTTTAACCGTCTTCAAAAAGGAGGTTCTCTACTGTAATTAGATATTATTATGTATGTTTGTGTTGGATTGTCTCGTGATTGGCTAAACGAATTTTGATGCAGTTTTCAAAAAAGTTTTTGTTATACCTACTTAGGAGAAGGTTTTTGCATAACGACTTCGACGTTTTTTCTCAACGTAGTTTATGAAAGAATTATTATAATATATTATAATAATATATTATTATAATATATTATTATAATATATTATTATAATATATATAGAATGCCACTCACAAGTTCAACCCCACGTCCGAGCTGACCATCTATGCTCACGTGAGTGGCGGACACCCGCAAACGAAATAACATTTGCGAGTGACCAACGGGGCTCTGGCAACCCAGAAAATATGGAGAGTAATAAAAGGAATAAACGTTTAACGCCGCTACCCGGGGGCTATCGCCGGGACACGTCTGTGGCTGGTGACGGGCGTGTAGCAGGGCTAGCCAGCGACTCTCTGCTGAGCAGGCGGGCAGGAGTCGGGGTGGGAGAAGAGAGGGGCGCCCCAAATATTACAGCCGACAACCCTGAGGATGATGCTTTGCGGAGCGGAGAAATGTCTCCAGTCAGCTCCGTCGGTACATCCCACTCGACCACGTTAACTTTAAATGAAGATACACGCAGAAAGTGGTCAAACGCAGAACTTAAAGAACTCATCTTTTGCTTTTATCGCGCAAGAGCATTAGGATCAGGATACATCAAACGATTAGAGACATTATTCAGAAGCAGAAACCCCAATAACCCCAAAGCATTCACATTTACTGGCAACACATTATCAACACAGGCAAGAAGTATAATAGCCCGGCAAAAAATACCCATAGAAATCCTTAATGAAATAAAAAGTAGAGCAGAAGAACCCACATCACAAACTGAACAAACTCACAGCACCCGTTGCTCACGCGAACCAACACCCAGTGTTACTCATTCTACAGATACGTCACAACACGCGGAACATACTGACATTAACATACAACGACATAGCACACAGACCAGAACTACATCACCCGGGGTAGCAGAGAATCCTGGGCCACCACCGATTGAGACAGTAGGAGATGACAGAAGAAGACGATGGAGTCATGAGGAAATGATAGAACTTATGTTCTGTTACTATAAAGCGCGTTCAACAGGATCAGGGTATATAAATAGATTACAACGTATATATATTGAAAGAAACCCACACAACCCTAAAATCAATCGATTTAATGGCTATTCTTTATCTACACAAGCACGCACAATAATAAAAAACAATATGCTCTCACAAGAACTACTGAACCGCATAAAACAAAACGCAGAAGGAATAGTAGAGGTAGCTGAAAACACTGAAACAGTTAATAACTCTAACTCAGATACACAACATGACATACAAGACATTCACGCACAAGCATACACACCAGACGAAGTTCAAACAATAATACAAGCAACACAAAACATATTAGATAGTGAAAACCAAGACCCAATAATATTGAGCTTTTTAAGCACCCTGTCAGGGGTAAGAGAAACACCTATTGCAGACAGAAAACTATTACCTAAAGCTAATTTTAACAAACAATTCTTTGAAAACTGCCATAAACTAAATATATACTTACCAAACCTTTTAGAGATTAACACCACACTAAGAGAAATAAATGATATCATTTATGCAGCCGCTAAAACCCTAATAATCAACAACAACCAAGCACCATATAAACCAAGCAATATAATAAAACCCTCAAAAAACCCGACCTGGAAAATACGAATTCAAAAGAAGATAAACAAGTTTAGGAAAGAGCTAGCTAGATTAATAGAAATAGAAAGAGGAGTTAGGTCGCCTAGAATGGACAGGTGTATGGCATACTTGTACAATAAATACAACATACAAAGCGAAAACGATCATAAAAATATAGCAGAAATGTTAAAACAGAAAATAAAAGCATTAGCAGGGAGAATAAAAAGGTACGAGGATGCAAACAGTAAGAGAGAACAAAACAAACTATTTAAAGAAAATGAGCATAAATTATATAGAAGCTTAGGTAACCATACAGAATCGCAGGAAATTAAAATACCTAGTAAAGAAAACGTAGAGCAGTTCTGGAGTTCCATTTTATCTAATCCTATAAAATATAATACAGACGCTGTATGGATAAAAGAAATAGAAGAATCAATGTCAGAAGTGAATACAATAGAACCGGAAGAAATAATAATAGATAAAATTAAATATGCAATTAAAAAGCTACACAACTGGAAAACACCGGGAATAGATAAAATTCAAAACTATTACCTGAAATATTTAACAAGCACTCATAAATACATTGCCAAATTATTCACCAAAATAGTTCAGGGAACTGAAAATCTAGAGGAGTGGTTTACAACAGGTCAGGTTATACTTATTCCTAAAAATACTGATACTGAAAACCCGAAAAATTGGAGACCTATCGCGTGTCTACCCAGTATGTACAAATTATTAACTTCCGTGCTAGCTGACGTTTTATACAATCACTGCAGTGACAACAACATAATGGCTGCAAAACAACGTGGATGCAGACGTGGTACCCGAGGCTGTAAGGACCATCTCATGGTCAATAAGGCCATATTGGAGGACGCACACGCATCGCAGAAAAACTTGAGCATGGCGTGGATAGACTATCAAAAAGCCTTCGATAGTGTGTCCCACGAATGGCTTCTTAAAATTCTTGATATCTATAAGTGCCCATCCATGATCAAGCGATTCTTAGAGATGACTATGCCATCTTGGAAAGTCATGATGACAGCCAAAGGTACCCACGAATCAATCACTACTGAGCCGATTTCCATCAGACGCGGTATATTCCAGGGTGACTCTTTGTCACCTCTGCTGTTTTGCCTTGCCATTAACCCAGTTTCCCATATTTTAAACAAGTACAAATTAAAAGGATACAAACTTAGAGACAGTTATTACATTAACCACCTGCTATATATGGATGATCTAAAGATATATGCAAACAATAGAAGTAATTTAAAAACTCTGTTAGATAGCTTAGAAATATTTACAATAGACGTAGGTATGAAATTTGGACTACATAAATGCAACGTGCTACACTTAAATTTAGGACATCGGAGTGGTTCTACTGGGGAAGGTCACGTTCTGCTTAGTGGTGAGGAGTTCAGTGAATTAGGACTAGGAAACACATACAAGTATTTAGGTGTAAGCGAATCAGGGAAGATAGATCATAGTGCCATCAGAGAACAGGCAATCAAAGAATATTTTAAAAGAGTCAAAAAGCTACTGAATTCACACTTAAATTCACGTAATATTATAAAGGGCATCAATACTTACGCTATTCCAATTCTTTTATATTCACTTGCTATCATTAACTATAAAAATAGTGACCTTAAGAAAATAGATACAAAAACTAGAAAATTACTTGCAATTAATAAAGCACACCAGCAAAAAGCAGACGTAGAAAGACTATACTTACCGGTTACCTATGGAGGTAGGGGATTAATAAATGTAGAAAATATGTATAAAGCACAAATAATAAAGTATAAGCAATATCTTAGAGTAGAGCAGGATCACCTTATAAAAACAATAGTCCAACATGATATAAATAAAGATAAATATTCAATAATTAAAGAAGCAGAAGAAATAGAATCTTAACTAGAGCTAGCAATAGACCATAGACATACAGATAGGGAAATTAAGGATGCAATAATTAAAAAACAGATTAACAGATGGCACAATAAACCACTTCACGGACAGTTTGCAAAAAAAGTTTTAGGGCAAGAGAATATAGATATAGTTCAGTCATTCAAGTGGATTAAAAAGCAACAGGTCTCCCCATCAATAGAATCGTCCGTGTTTGCGATACAGGACCAAGCGGTTATGACGCGACAACATCAACGCGACATTCTGAAAGACCCAGTAGACGGTAAGTGCCGACTGTGCGCTGTCAAGGACGAAACTGCGCAGCATATAATATCTGGCTGCGAAAAATTGGCAGGAACCTATTATGTCAAACGGCATAATAATCTTGTCCAGTATGTCTACTGGTGTCTTGCTCGTAAGCATAGCATGGACGTTGACAAACTTTGGTGGAAAGAGACTCTCACCCAACCCAAAGTAGTTGAAAATGAAACAGGCAAAATAATGTGGGAAATCCCAATTCAGACAGACGTCACAGTTGCCCACAATAGACCGGACATAATTTACACAAACAAAACATCCAACACCACATACCTCATTGACATAACCGTACCAAGTGACTACAACATAGGAGCAAAAGAAATAGAGAAGTTGAGTAAATACCACCTTTTAAAGACAGAGATTAGACGCCTTTGGAATACTGAAACACATGTTATTCCCATAGTAATTGGAGCCACAGGAGTAGTAGCCAAAAGCCTCAGCAGATACACAGATAAACTAGAAACATCAATAGACATTACAATTCTACAGAAGCAAGCTGCCATTCACACAACAACCATTCTTAGCAAAGTATTAGGAGACACAGTTTTCGTCACAAACATTCCAGATTCCAATCAATTACAACCATCTCAAGCGCACACACCACATACCACTCAATCAACCATCACACAAAGCTCACTATCCACAACTGGCATACAAACTAGACCCACACAAAATTCAGAACTACACACAGATAGTGTCAGTAGCAGAAGAGGAAGAAGGAAATTTAGAAACGAAATTTAGAAGGGGGCTATGAGAATCGTTTTTCCTGCGGGTCGCGGGACGCGGTGCCCATTTTCACCGGGTCAATCCCGAGAAGGAGAAACCTCCAAAAGGAAAGGTATATAGAATCTATTTAACAAAGATTCACTTAAGTTTTGAAGCGGATATTTTTTTATGGCATAAGCCTCTAAATAAGCTGACGGATCACCTGATGGTAAGCAATCGGCGTCGTCCATGGACACCTGGAACACCAGAGGCGTTACAAATGCGTTACCGGCTTATTAGGAGTTTGAGGATCGTTGGGGATTCAGGGATTGGAGAAATTGGGGAAGGGGAGGGTAATTGGGCCTCCGGTAACCTCACTCACACGACGAAACACAACGCAAGCGTTGCTTCACGTCGGTTTTCTTTGAGGCCGTGGTATCACTCCGGTTGAGCCGGCCCATTCGTGCCGAAGCATGGCTCTTCCACACTTAATATATCAAAGGATTGGCTAAAATTTTGTATAGGTACATGTTTAGTTTACATAAGCATAAATGCTAATGCGAAGTCCAAGATCGTAAGGCAGATCAGGTCTGGGGCCTGACTTAGTTTCTGAAGGACAAGACTTATCTATTCTGGATGTATCATGGATTGTGTCAAACACATAATTTTCTTCTTTTCTAGTTTTCAGTGTCTTACGCCGAAACGTCACTCAATTTTAACATAATTACATAACTTCACGCCTTTTATCCCGAAGGGGTTTTTTTTTTTTTAAGGGGGGAAAATCATCGAATGACTGCTCCCGCCTGGGTGAGGCGGAAGGGAGTGTCAGACTCTTACTGACTAAAAACCACCCCGTTCCTTCCCTGCACGTCGAGCCGGAGCCCCGGTTACCCGTTAGGTTCTCCGCGACATCCCGAAGGGGTAGGTAGGTAGGTGCACATTACGGCATTTAATGCCACTGTACAATGTAACACCCACTTTTCACTATTTTATGCTAGGGGTCCCATTCCCATGTAATAGGGGGTGATCCTATTGCCATATACCGGGCACATTTTGAGGCTCCGTGCTACTACTGAGATTTTTTTTGAAAAAACCTAGTAATACTTTGTCCGACCAGGGAACCCGAGAGCCCTAGCCCGGCGTCGGACTTTTTTTTTGTTGACTAGGTGAAACCTTCTAAAGGCGCCTAGCTTTTTGGGGAAAAGACTGGGGAGTCTGGGATTTTTACCTCACTAAAACCTCCCCGGTGGCCACCATCCGCACTTGAAGGAGGCACCGGGTCCTAGCCCGGCGTCGGACCTGCGACTTTAACTCGCGCTCAAATATAGTTCTGTCACTACAAATTGTTTGCAAAACGACAGAGAGTGCACGATATTTAAGTACAATTTAAACTGTCAAACGCCAAGCGGTCACCGGTGACCGCAACCTATTGTTCTATAATTGTGTCTATAATGATGGTACTCGACGAGATAAAATTGAGCAGCCTTAAGTATTCGAGCGTTATTCTAGTATCAGATGACTGCACAGCAATTCTTCACAATATAATAATTGAAATCGTAAAATGTTTTAAAATAAAGGTTTAAAGAACGTTTTCTGAGCATGTTCCAATAGTTAGGAGCGTGCAGGTTAGATTGCACGGACGTGCTGCGACTGTTGGGCAACTCCTATATTTTTGAACTTACGTAAAGATATAAATCACTTCTATCTTTTCTGTTTTACGAAAGGAAAATTAGGTACTTTTGTACTTGTTATGGTGGACTTGATATTGTTTTATTAAAGGAGACCGTTTTAAGTAATACTTAGAATATACTTATTTTTTTTTTTTTTAAGGGGGGAAAATCATCGAATGACTGCTCCCGCCTGGGTGAGGCGGGAGGGAGTGTCAGACTCTTACTGACTAAAAACCACCCCGTTCCTTCTCCTGCACGTCGAGTCGGAGCCCCGGTTACCCGTTAGGTTCTCCGCGACTCCGAATCGGCATCGGCCCTAAGAATATACTTATTTAGGAAAATAAGTCGTTGCTAAAAGAACCTTTGTAGCAATTAGTATAATGTATTAAATTTGTTTTTCCTCTTAAAGGACTTAAAAAATAACAGCAAAAACCGTGAGTGCTAGGACATACATGGGTGTTCTTTACCCATCAATAGGTTCAACTCTGCTTACCATTTTGTGGAACACACACATTATGTTAATATATTATTGACTGCATGGTTAGTGCGGTGGCTGGGCTACCGCGCAACGTGTCGCAGGTTCGCTTCTTCGTGACGACTAAGTTAAGTCACAACGAAGTTGGCCGTGTTCTGAGTAATTTTATGAGACAAGGACTACGGAGGCGATGAATTTGGTACATAATTTTCCTGCGCTCGGTCCACAGCTTATACTAGGAAAATTAGTGTTCTGTGCCATTGACCATGCATTTAACGGTATGTTATCTAACAATGTGATATTTCTAGCCTCTTCTGACGTTTGGCTTATGAGTCTAAGTTAGACTCTAACTGATAAAAAATCTTATTACAACTTTTAAAGACTGAATTACTTTTAAGACGGCCGTGACATATATATTACTGCAACTGCCTTACCTAATCTATATATTTTTAAAATTGAATTTCTAGAATCATTAGAAAACATGATTAAAGAAGAAAGATAAGTGTGGGAGAGCCACGCTTTGGCATGAATGGGCCGGCTCGACCTGAGTGATACCACGGCCTCACGGAAACCGACGTGAAGCAATACTCACTCAATACTCAATACTCAATACGTTTATTGCACTCCATATGTTTAAAAGGTGTTACATAATAATATAGTACAGTATGGACCCTGTAGGGCACGGCAACGTAGAAGAGAGGAGGACGCTAATTTTATTTAGATTATGTATCGCAGATTTCTTATTACTAGTTATAAGTAGTTGTTTTATTCAATTTATTTTGTAATGCTATTAGTATTATTTATGAAAATGTTTATAAATGTACTTATATATTCTATGTAGGTTTATATATTCATATATTAAACATTTATTTTAATATTTTACTTTTTTTTTTCGTTATATATTTAAATATGTGTATTGTAATAGGTGATTTAATCATTAATATTATATATGTCGTACATATATTTAATTTTTAATTACAGTGTTTATTTTAAATCTTTATCATTAATATATTCTTTAATATTATAATATGCTTTATTTATGAGTATTTGTTTTAATTTATTAGTAAATTTTATATTTCTGGGTTCTTCCTTTAGGGCTTTAAGCAACGTTGCGTTGTGTTTCGTCGTGTGAGTAAGGTTACCGGAAGCCCAATTACCCTCCCCTTCCCCAATCTCCCCAATTCCTGAATCCCCAACGATCCTTAAACTCCTAATCCCCAAAAGGCCGGTAAAGCACTTGTAACGCCTCTGGTGTTCCAGGTGTTCATGGGCGACGCCGATTGCTTACCATCAGGTGATCCGTGCTCGTTTACCGGATTATGCCGTAAACAAATTAAAAAGATGTAATGAAAATTATATTTGTCTAAAATCATACAGAAGGCGGTCTATCAGACAACCTCCTTCATAAATCTGTGTAACATGCTTATGGTCGTACGGAATTTCATAGTCTTTGATGCGTTAGTCCGATCAATTGTGCTCAACTATTACTTCTATCAAAACTCTCTCCAATGTGAGATCCCAGATAGCTAATAAAGTGGTATTAATTCGCTGTTGACGAACGCCATCTTAGGTTGAACTATAAATACCTTAGTAATATTTTTTCGACACTGCTTTGATGAGAAAATCGTTTTTTTAGACACTTTTCATGCCCTTCCCGTTATCTATAACCTTAACCATTACATATATTGTCTAAATCTGTTATCTGAAATATTTATGTGTAAAATAAGTATCAATCCACAGCGATTCTTTTTAGAGCTCATATAGAAGAGCATAAAATATATCGATCAATGACACAAACTGAATTAAAAGTTAAATTATAACATAAATATTTTTTTGAAGACAGTAACTTCACGGGTTTATTCGCGTTGTGAGTTCGAACGCATTCCTACAGACGAAATATTAACCGCAACTGAATGAAAAAAGTAGAAGCAAAACTTTGAAGATCTGACTCAGAAAATTGCAGAAGGTAGCTAATTATTCCTATACAAATTGTGAGACTCGGGCAAGTTTACGTAGTGGTCGCAGTGCACTGAAGAACTTTAGAGCTACAACTATACCATAACTATTAGGGTAAAGATTGGTCTGCTGGTAAATTAGTTGACCGTCAGAGTTTAACGCCGCTTGCGAATTTCACAATGAACTATGGAGCACTAACTATGAACATCAGGTAGCCTCCCGATAAGATCAATTTGCCGGAGAGCCAGCGGTCTTTACAATCGACGGAGTTGAGCTAAATTTACGACGAACTTCGATGTTATCCGAAGCTAATTTACTGGTCTTACTTATCGACTCGTTTCATTGTACCTGTTGAAGGTATGATTTTAGATATTTTGCAGACTTAAGATAAAGGAACGAAAATATATGCATTATGTATGGCATTACGGACAGTTATACCATTCTATTCGGGCAAGTACTCCTTTATATTAAAATTAGTATATCAACTACACAATACAGACTAGAAACTCATGTAAACCAAAGAAAACGTTAACTATAAAGATTGGCATACGTAATTTCCAGTAAAGCTACTTTTACAAGTAAGTTGGTAATTGTCAGAGACAGCCACAAGTCCTAAAGTTTGAACATCTGGTCAAACAATACGATAACATCGTCTTCATACTTGTTGATTGTTGAGTTAAGACTTCGACAGCTCTTCTGCAAAATACTAGGTACTCCTCGAACGCTCAGTTTTATATTACTTTCCATATTTTGCAAGATATAGCCGAGTATTATTCAAGAAACCAAATTTCATTCAGTATGTAGGTAATAATTTAACAACGAACGACTACCAACTATTTACTTTACCACATATATCCCATGTGAATGTTTACGCTAAGCTGCGGTGAACAAGATAAAATACTTCGGCTGACTTCGTAAACAGATTTTGTTCGAAGACGTTGTTTCTTAATTACAAATTCCGATGTAACGGACAGGATTCTCCGCCGGTCGCGAACTGAAACATCCCAATACACAAGTTTGAGGGCAACTGCTTAATTAAATCATCAATATAGACTCTCAGGGGGTTATACGGTCCGTGCCCGGGTGATGTATTGCTCGCTTCAGTTGCAGATCTTCTATTAATACACTTGTTTATATAACACACAAAAACATTATAGCCATTGTGATTAATGTGTCGGTTAATATTGTAGATGTTTGAGATGATACAAATAGGGCATCATAATTCTTACGTTGTTCACTTCGGTCCTTTCTTAGGTCTTATTTATAATCTGAAAGCTAAATTCAAAATAAATCCTTTATCATCTGATTTCAATTGAAAGGCTGAACAAGGATCCGATTAAATCTATTCATCAAAGTATTATCTAATTGACAATTTAAATTGGAAATTGAAGAATCGGCAGAGGATTTAACTAATAAACAGTTTTGTTTGAGGGCAAAACAAATATTTAATTTTGACCAGATCTGGGCCCCATAACAACGTTTCCTTTAGAAGATTATCTAAGATTTCGACAGGATAAGTGAGATCTAACTCGTAATTTCATTTGATCTCGTCCTGTCGATATTCTCATCCCTGTGGGAGTTCCAATAATACCTGTTAATTGGAAACTAGTCCCTCAATGGTCTGTCCTTGCTATCCCTCATAATATACTATAATTTGTTCTGGTTGGTTATAGGCATTGAGGTTCTCTGTAGGGTTTACACTGTTTATTGTAGGTAGTAGTAGGTACTTATTCACTATTTCCTAATTGTTTTTTAATTATTCGTACTAATAAATGTGAAAATAACTGTGACTATTAATGCGATTATATAACATAACATCACGCCGTTTATAGGCCTCTGCCTACATCTGTACACTTAATAGGTAGTGTGCCTATGGGCATACACCGGGCACAATTTCAGACTTCATGCTACTACTAAGAATTTCTTTTTTAAAAACCCAGTAATACTTTGCCCGACTCGGGATTCGAACCCGAGATCCTATCCCCGGCAGTCTGCGGACGGCGAGCATGGGTGGCTCCCCGTCCGACCAGAAACAGACCCGAGCGTACGGCGCGTCGCGTTCCGCGCGCACCTCAAAGAGCCATCAGACCACCACAGATGGGGCCCAATAGGGCCGATGCCGATTCGGAGTCGCGGAGAACCTAACGGGTAACCGGGGCTCCGGCTCGACGTGCAGAAGAAGGAACGGGGTGGTTTTTAGTCAGTAAGAGTCTGACACTCCCTCTTGCCTCACCCAGGCGGGAGCAGTCATTCGATGATATTCGCCGCTTAAAAAAAAAATCCCCGGCAGTCGCACTTACGACCACTCGGCCAACGAGGCAGTCGAGGCAGTCAATGCGATTACTTTTTCATAAAACGACATCAGAGTTACAATTGCATTGTGAACTATTTAAAAAGGATAAAAATGACTACCAATTGATAGAGTCAAGCTTTAAAAGTTAATCAAAATGCAGTTTCAATATTGAGTCAAAGTTTATTTTGAAACGAAAATTATATAATACAATATTCTGGTAAACCTGAAAAAGAAATTTTCTGTTACTTTTAATTTGTAAAAAACAATAAAGTAAAATATTTACATTTATAAGGGCAGCACATTGATTAATTATAATAAAAAATTAATTGACCAAATATTTTAAAATATAAAAAATATATTGGATAATAATATAAAATATTATTAAACCCATACAGGGTGGAATTTTGTAATGCCACCTGAAGGCTATTACTCTAAATACTTTAGATAGGAAATTTTACTCAAAGCAAACATTCCTTTATTTTTGAATAGAAAGAAAACTACAGAGATAAATTTTTAAAAATTCGCTTGTCATGCATGGTAATTGAACCGATTAATATCTGCAAAGGCTGCAACTTTTACAGATTTTAGTCAAAGGTCAAAGAAATGTTGTTTTTGAGTATTTTTTTTTTATAATTTACAATGGAATATAACGCATAGGTAAGTTATTAATAGGGGCGACCGTTATTTGCTCACAAAATGGCGCAAATGTAGGAAGAGGTGTTTTTTGTCCAATCAAAGTAGCTGTCAAATATCGAACGTCCAATGATGTGCAACTAGCTCGTTCCCTATCGGCCGAAGAACAAAAGGGTCGCGCTAACGCCATTTAGTGAGCCAAAATACGATGTACCCATTATAAAATAATTGTTTTCATCTCTACATACATTTTACTGTGGACCATTATAGAATCCGTTAAACAACATGACTCGTTTCCTACGATTGAGTATGGAGAACACAAACGGCCGATCAGCATTGAAGGAGAGCATATTATATTGTGGAGACATCTTCAAACCAGCTATCACAACTAGAATATAAAATACGACAATAAGTTTAATCAATGAAAAAAGGAAATCGATAGTTAGAGGTATAGCAGAACAGTATATACACATATTCAGTTGATGTTCTCGTTTATTTTAGTAAATACCTACTATCGTCAATACACCCCCGGTGTTACTAATATATTGATGTCGAAGCGGTGTTACCCCCTGTGTTACTAGTGTATTGATGTCGAACCGGTGTTACTCCCGGTGTTATTAGTATATTTATATCGAACTGGTGTTACCCCGGTGCTACTAGTATATTGATGTCAAAGCAGTGTTACCCTCGGTGTTAGTGGTATATGTATTTATGTCGAACTGGTGTTACCCCCGGTGTTACTAGTATATTTATGTCTAACAGGTTTGACTAGCATATTGATGTCGATGACTACTAGACTATTGGCCTTCTAATTCCTCTGCAAAGACATTGTCGATTGTGTCACAAAATGTCTTTTGTAAGTATAACACAATTTAAATCACTAGTAAACATACCTGTGGCAGCAGCTGCTTGAGTGTGCACTTCATCAACAATAATACGAGCTACCTGTAGCGCGTCAGTAACGTGAATAGACTCTTTGTTTTCTAAAATATCTTCAAGTCCTGTCGTACCCGATTGAAATATAGCGGTGACGCCGTTCTAGAAAGTTAAAAACGCTTTATTTTTCTTTTAAATTGTTAAAAGCAAAATAAGACTAAACTATGGGCTCTATGTCTGAAAGAAATGGCGGAAATGGCAGCAACGACTGTCGCAACCGAAGACTGGGCTCACTGCCATTGCAGCGGTAAGTCCCCTCTTTGAGGAGTGGCTTGAGAGACGCTACGGCGTCCTCATCTACCGCTTGACGCAGGTGCTCACTGGACATGGAACTTTCGGAAGGTACCTGTGTCTGATGGGGCGGGAGGAAACGCCCAAGTGTCATCATTGCGAAGACACGGTGGAACACACAGTGGGGGAATGCCCTGCGTAGGCTGAGCACCGCCGTGCACTCATGGACGTGATCGGCGATGGCGACTACTCGCGTCCGGCCCAAGTGCGGGTCATGATGCGGAGCGAGGGGGACTGGGATGCCGTCTCATCCTTTAGCGAAGCAGTTATGCTAGCTAAGGAGGAGGCGGGACGCGTGAGGCAGCGAAGCGCTGCCTCCTCGCAACCCAGCCACCGCGAAGGATATTCCGGGCGTCGGGGATCGCGGGACGATCTCCGGCCACCGTAAGCATGTACCTAAATGAACAGAGTGCCTAGTGCGATGCGAAATTCATCATTCATCTGCTGAGCAAAGCCTCTTCTCACACGGAGAAGGTTTGAGCATTAATCACCACGCTTGCTGAATGCGGGTTGGTAACTTACACAATACGTTTCGTATAAAACATCATACTTTATATTATTTATTGATTATACTAAATATCATCATACTTTTTATCCTTGGAGGGGTAGCCAGAGGTGCACATTTAAGGCAGTTAATGCCACTGTACGATGTAACACCTACTTTTCACTATTTATGTTATACTTAAGTCCTATGTAATCAAGGGTGAGCGTATTGCTATCCAGATTCAGCAGAAATACTACTGAGAAATTTTTTTTAAGCTTGATATGTCGACTTTTTTCCATTGGCCAATATATCACCCGACTCGGGAATTAAATCCGAGAGCCCTTGCCCGGCAGTCCCATTTGCGACTATTCAGCCAATGAGGCAGTCAGACAGACCACACTTTACGAATCAAAAGAAAAGAAATTAATAAATCCTGTGAATTTCGCTAAATGTACACTACCGTACGTACCTTCTTTAGTACATCCTTTAAGTCTATTCGGCTTGTTAGTTCGAATTTTGGTATTTTGACTTCAATTTTAGTGGGAGAAAGGTTTTCCATCACGTAAATAACAAAATCTGGGTCACTCAGACTTTTTGCAATATTCAACAAGTTATTTGCGTCATTTGGTAGAATAGTTAAAAAACTAATATCTTTTCCTACGTAGAACATTTCCAGGACCTATAAATGAAAAGAAAAGATGTAGTATAAGTTGTTATATTGATGAAAATAATATTAAAATTGGTTCCCTAAAATTTTCGGATCTATTCAATGCTAACAAACAAAATAAAAACCTTCTTTATGTTATATTTGCGTAGTTGTAGGTTTATAATTATAGACACCGTAGCCACGTATTTTTTTTAAATAAACCGTCTTAAACTAGGATTAATCCCAGTAATCAATAAATAGTAATTAGTAATAAATCCTAGTATGTCAGATGACAATCCTTTATAAAGTGACATCACCTAGGTACGGGCTACAATTTGTGGATCCCTCAGAGTCGTTCAGTGTGGAAATCGAATCGTAACCTATCAATACTAATAATATCTAGTTATGTTTTGTTTATTAGTTTTTAACTTTTTGTTTCAAAGTCAAAGTCAAAGCATTTATTTCAATTAAACCATAATTTGGTACTTTTGTAACGTTAACAAATACAAAATTAAATAATAATTTGTCAGTCAGTCCGTCAGTGAAGCTAGGTGAAGCTAGGTGCTCATTCCAAAATGTAGATTCGAATGGAGAAGAACAAGCAAGAAACTCCATTCGTTACTATTTAAAAAAAGTGGTACAATGTCTCTGATACATATTCCCATACATGTGAAAACAATGCAAAGACACGTTTGACGCATTATAGGTACTAATTACAGACCTTTTTATGTTTGTTAACTTAATAAAGTTATTAATAATAATATCATTAGGATTACAAACCTGGAAGTCTGAATGTGCATAGTAGTTAAAATCATTCGTTTGGTACATCATTTTCACTGTGACTTGATGACCATTGACTTTTGTAAACTGCGTTTCATACGTTGATTGTACGTTAAACGGATATAACCAATCAGCCTGAAAGGTGTAAAAAAATATTGTGGTAATGTTTTTTAGAAAGTGGCTCAAATATCTCTTTTGCACCGTGACGATATTTTTATTTTGTTTTTTTTTTTATTTATTTATTTACACATCTGTATGACATACGCTGGCGGACTTATTTTATTTGTATTTTACTAAGTTATGGTGCAAACAAAATGCTTTTCATCCTTTTTCTTTTATAGCACCGTACTTAACTCGTCGAGTACTATCATTATAGACACAATTATAGAACAATAGGTTGAGGTCACCGGTGACCGCTTGGTGTTTGACAGTTTATAATTAACTCTGCTATTTTGTCTGGTATCATGGCTCATCCCCAATTCGGTACAGATCATACGATGCGATATTATCACCCGTAATATTTTTCATAGATTTCCAACAAAAGATACACTTACATGCTAAAATATAATGGATATGTCTTTCTTCATTTATAAGATATCACATCAAGTAAATCTATTAATTGAAAAAATTGATTTATTATACTGTTTAAACTGTCAAACACCAAGCGGTCACCGGTGACTGCAACCTATTTTTCTATAATTGTGTCTACAAAACCTGTACTCGACGAGTTAAAATTTAAATTTTCTGGATCACCCGATGGTGATCAATGGCGTCGTCCAGGAATACCCAGAACACCAGAGTCGTAACAAATGCGGCCAAAGTTGCGGATTATTAGGGATTCAGGTTTATTATCTAAAATATTAATATTATCTTACCGTTAGGCTTATAGCGTTAGCCAGGACGAGGCGGGTGTTTGAGTTGAACATCTTCGGAGTTACGATGTTAGTTATCATATCATCAGTCTTCTTTGCTACCTGTTTCGGAACAGTTACAAAGAATAATCCTGGTACCCTTGGTAAGATTCTTGTACTATTCATTGTAACATAACATAAAATCACGCCGTTTTATCCCCGAAGGGGTAGGCAGAGGTGCACATTATGGCTTTTAATGCCATTGTACAATGTAACACCCACTTTTTCATTATTTTTGTTATGAGTCCAATGTAAGGGCTCACTATTGTTAACACACACTAATATTATAAAATAATGTGAAAGTTTCTTTGTTTGGATGTTTGTCCCACAATCACGCTGAAACTACTGAACGGAATTTGATAAATTTGGTATACAGGGTGTGATCCTTTTCATCCCGATTAAATGCTTCTATAGGATAAAATAGGAATCATACTCTTTCCGGACGAAGTCGCGGGCAACAGCTAGTGTTAAATAAGTATATCGTGTTAAAAATTATGAAAAGCGTTGTCATTGAATTTTTTTTAAACGTTGTCCCGCATTAGGATTTTCTCCTGTGTCGTGGGTGCGTTTACAAACATACAAGTTCACATACACAATGACACCCAGACACAACAATTTGTGGATCAACAAAGTGTTGTTTCGTGCGGGAATCGAACCCGCAACACGTTGCACGACAGCCGGTTGCCCAGCCACCGCACCAACCGTGCAGTCTATTGCCTAAACGAATATTGCCTAAACCCAACAAGTTATGGGCAATTTTTATATGTGTACTATAAAGTTTAGTTCATGAATTACCTTTAATCATTCTACTCAACATTAAAATTTAATGAAAATAAGTAATTTTGTCACTTACCCATTTATTTATATTGTCAGCGGCCAAGTGATTTTTGCTGAAGTCAAGAGTTTCCCCATCGGCATCGAAATATGTTTTTGAGTCAGTTATAAAGTTTTGACTCAATGGACTCCCTATGTTTGCGTAAAACTTAGTAGCTATAGTCATTGTTACATTTTTTGGACGTTTCAGTTCCGCAACTATTAGAGGTAATGCACCTGTTATCTAAATTATAATAAAAAATCGGATAGTTCGGACGTACTATTTATCTAAAACTTTTTATAAAAAAATTAATATACTAATTTTTTTATATTTCTGTGGCCTCAATGGTTAGGTATCACTATCATGTCTCGGGTTTGAACTCTCGGTTGTGTGAAGTATCGATGGTGTTTCGATTTCCAAACGTTTACATTCTATTCCATTTTCTATATATGCAAGCTACTGTTTGATTGCTCTATCATTTTCGCGGTGCCCCGGGAACGATGAAGCAATTAAACAGTTCCCATATTGTCTACAACGCTTTTATGATACCTCTGTTATAAGCGGTGCGTATTTAGGTGACTGCTTGCCATCAGGCAGAACGCTAATCTGTTGCAACCAATTCACAGAAGTATGTAAAAAATATAAACATGCACGTATTTTATCTTCAGGGGGGAATTATATCGGATTTCAATATTATGCGACAGTAAAACATAACATACCTGGTCTTTATTCTGAACATTCAGGAGCTTAAGCAGCTCTTCTAAAACCAGTTCTTTGGAAAATACAGCAAGTTGTGCAAAAGGTAGCAATGCAGACAGACTAGATACAATGAAGCTTTCATCTGGTTTTTGAGACAGCAGTTCCTAACGAGAAATAAGTTTATTAATTAAAATTAATTATTTATCATTATTTTTATTATCGGGCCATAAATGTCCACTCACTGCTGGACAAACGCCTTACCACGCTTGCTCAAAGCGGATTGGCGATTTCAAACTTAGAATTCGAAACTGGAGGCCCAGTTTTCCTCACAATATTCACATCTATGTCAGTGGTATCGAATTATTATGAGAAAGTACATTATTATCTTTTTAGATATAACTAACGGACCCGACAGACGTTGTCCTGCATATCGGATAAATAACCTAAAACGGCTGAACTAATTTGAATGATTTTTTGTTTATACATTCAAGTGGATATGCAGGACAACGTCTGTTGGGTTCGCTAGTATAACTATAAAAAAGTCATACCGGGCAGGCACCTTAACCGACTACACAGATGACCGATCATTTATTGAGTACATTGATGGGTGAATAATTATTATTGTGTTAGAGATGATAAAGTGCCCAATAAGTAGATATAGAAGCATAGCCAATAAGTACTTACATGTGCAAGTTTTCCTGCGAAAATTTGGTTGCCTGTACTTAGCTGAGCATGTAGAAAACTGTCCATTGCGGATATGCAGTTTCCTGATGAAAATATTAGAATGAAAAAAAATGTCATTCAGAGTAATCTTAAGTAGCAGGGCGAGCCGCCGCGTCACGGGTCGCGGAATGCTGCTTATGAATATGAGCCTCTAGCATGACTTGAAACTAATCGAGATCCTCGTCAAACAGTTAGATGAGTAAGCCGAAAACATAATTTAAAACAAAATGACATTATCTCACACTGGGATTTTCCTGTATCATTGCGTTAACAAACATAATATAGTTAATTGAAATTGTAGACATCATTTATCGTTGTAGTTTTAATTCTCAATTTTCAAAAAAGCGGTTGTCTGATTTTAGGATTTTTTAGATCTCGGTTTAATTTACTAAACGTTGTCATCTATACTAATATTTTAAAGAGGACATAATATGAATTTTTGTTTATTAGTTCGTTTGTTTTGAATAGGCACCGAAACTACTGGACGGTCTTAAAACAATCTTTTACCATTGGAATCCTACATTAACCCCGAACACAATAGAGCAAAGTGATGTATTATAATCGTATAAAGGACATTAACATCCATATAATAATCCATAATAACTATTAAGTTAGACGTATGATATCGCCGACTTTACTCAGTTATTATGGCATAACTGTCATCAGTTGAGGCAGTTTGAGTATTGGGAAAAGATGTGTGTTAGTTTTTATCCCGAAAATCCCAAGGAAATGGGAAGGATTCAAGGTCCGGGACTCTCTATCTTAAACCACTGTAATTATTTGATTTAAATTCGGTACAACAATGGTTTGCAACCTCGGAAAGGACTTAGAATTATTTTTATTGCTTAACTCTCACGGAAACGGGCACTATACGGGCTAAACCCACATCATTTCATAATTATATATACCTCTATATTTAAATACTGAATCGATTCTGATGACGTTTGTTACAGCTATAGAATATGCCTTGAAAAAGATTAATTCATAAATCCAAATTTGTCTGAAGTCATTATTCTACGCGAGCGAAGTCGTGAGCAGTACAACTAGTAGGTACACATAATAATATCAAACCCCATTAATAATCTCATGCAAACAGTATTTGAATACTTTTCTATTATATCAGCATATTTTGATAAGTATTTGTACAATCTATAAATTGCTACTGCTGATCAAAAGCCTCTACTCGCACGGATACTGTTTGAACATTCATTACCATGGTTGTTCAATGCGGATTGGCGAGTTCAAACTTATAATAGATTATTATAAGCCTAGGTTTCCTCATCATGTTTGCCAGTGGTGTCTAAATAACCTGTAGTAGTACATATAATTCAGAGGAGTCACATTGGTACTCGATGTTGATAGATGTCAAACCCGCATCCTTTGAGATCTTAGGTAAGCCTCCAGGCCAGTTCCGAACAACTGGTTTTACATACTAAATAAACATGGAAAATGGTAAAGTGTTATAAATAATTGATTATCTAAAATAAATGCCTAGTAATTTTATCGACTTTAAATAATATTCGTATACAAAGTGATTTTAAATTGATTTCGTGGTTGGTATGTTTAACTGAAATTGAATTAATTAGGTACGGTTCGGATTTGAAGTGATTGTATTAGTTAATATTATGAAAAATAGTTTTCAATCAATTAGTGTAACGGTTATGGATAAGGATTTTAAATACGTAGGCAGTACTGATATTTTTATAATTATTAAAGCAATAGCTTTTCTTTAGGGCTTTTTTTAAGAGTGGAAAATTATCAAATTACTTCGTCCGCCTGGGTGAGGCGGGAGGGAGTGTCAGACTTTTAATAACTAAAAACTAGGTACTCCGTCCCTACTCCTGCATTTCGACCTGGAGCCTCGGAAACCCGTTAAGTTCCCCGCGGCTCCGTATCGGTCTCCTTAGTTAGCATGACTGCAAAAGGAGAAGACGGCATACCAGTCCCCCTTACTCCACATCATGACCCGCACTACCGTCGCCATCGCCGATCACGTCCCTGAGGACATGGCGGTGCTCAGCCCACGCACGGCATTCCCCTAGTGTGTGTTCCATCCGGGCGTTTCCACCTGCCCTATCAGACACAGGTATCTCCCTAAGCTTTCATGTCGGTTGAAGACCTGCGTCAGCCGGTAGGTGAGGACGCCGTAGCGTCTCTCAAGCCACTCCTCAAAGAGGGGACTTACCGCTGCAATGGCAGCGAGCCCAGCCCTCGGTTGCGACAGTCGTTGCTGCCATTCCGCCATGAGATCGCGCCTGAGCTCTTCCCGCCACGCACTAATCTGGCGCAGTTGCTAAGTTTCACCCCGGCGACGTGCCTCCGCGCGCAGACAGAACACGCCTTCGCCTCTAGATCCCACGGCGGTAATCTGGCAAGGAGGTTCGCCGTTTCCCCGGAGATCGTCTGGTATCCGCGGATCACTCGAATTGCCATGACCCTCTGTGACGTCAGCAGCGCCCGAGCAGGCCGCCGCATCAGGTTCGGCGCCCACACAGGGGCGCCATATAGGGCCATGGACCGCACGACCCCAGCGTATAACCTCCGGTTTGTTTGGGGCTAATTATTGGATGATTTTCCCTACTTATAAAAAGAGGCAATAATAAAAGTATTGTATAAGAAATACAAATATATTTCCATTACCATGTACTTAATACATGGTAATGGAAATAACGCATATTATTATGTTAATTTCAAAGTAATTAATAAGATAGATTTAGGAGGTTGCCTATCAAGTTTTAAACCACAATAACGGCTTGTACTCGACAGCAAAATGTGTGATGAGTAAAGTAGACACGGTTAAATCGTGACAAATTTATGATGGCTAGGAACTAGCCAAAGAACAGCTTCGAATAGTTATGTCAGTTAATTGTACTCAAACATTCTAAATCTATAAAAGATAAAGAGAACTATGAATTAAACCTAATAATTAAGTAAATTAATGAAATCTGTCAATCATTGTATTATTTAACATAGATTGTAATTTTATAACACACAAAATAATAATAAAATGAATAAAATATTATCTATTTAATAACATATATAGAGATAGTTTTAAATTATTATTCTTTTTCTAAAAGTACAAAACAATAATAAAAAAGAATACAAATAGTCTTTCTTGTACAAAATATGGTTCATAAAAATAAAATCACCATTGGCATTGATAAATTTTGGTAAATTACAATTTGAAAAAAATAATAGATAACTATGATATTTACCGTTACACACAAGAACAATAGTTGCTACTATCAAATGGAACAATTTGAACATTGTCTTCTTTTTCAAAATACGTCCCATCTTGTCAAATAATATCTACAGAAAAAACAGTTCGAATGGGTCTCAAACTTTTATTTTAATACAATGGCAACAAACATTAAATTATCAAGTATTTATAATGGAAGCTGTTCATGCTCAATTGCATTTACACATTATGTTTAGGGATCCGTGCTCAACAACTGCGAATGAGTTCACAAGGTTTAACTGTCCGTTGATTTTAATCGTAAATTTGATTATATACAGTCTAGATGGAGTGTCAGTTCACGAAGAGCGTCACAAAAATTTACAGTGAACTTGCAATGCACTTTCCTGTCACGTAGTACCAATCGTGTCACCTAGGTGTTTACTACGTGAATGCATGATACAAAATAAAGCAAACAAAAAAGTACACTGCAAAAATGGCGGTATGCTCCATAAAATTGTGCTAAAATTATAAATGACGGTTAAAAAGTATACTAATCAGATCATATTCATTGCGGTGATTCCGCAAGGGCGTCCCGGGTCACGGCCACAGGCAAAGGAGGAACACCGCGATGGTTTTAGCTGGAGAGTCCGGCACAAACCCAAGTCGCCCCCACGACGTGGGAAGTCCAAGAGGATTGCCATCGCGTTATATAAAAAAAATGTCCATCGCTAAGTAATTAGAAACTACATTATTCGATTTATGTTTTTGACCTAACTAATTGACGCCAGATCTTATCAGTGTTGCCAATTTATTTTTCAATGTTCCCTTCTCATGAGTCTAGTCATAAAGAGGGAAAAATGGCCAAAAACTTATACTGGCTTGTAAATTAAAAATAAATTAAATAATTTACAGGCGAATGATGTAGTCAACTATCCACCGGAATTTTTAAACTCACTGGACTTGCCAGGATTGCCACTTCACAATCTTTAATTAAAGGTTGAATTGGTTGTTATAATATTGCGAACTATCAACCAACCGCGACTTTACAACGAAACACAGTAAGCGATACAAAATTACCAAACAATGCGATAGAAGCAACTATACTCAAAGGAAAGTATAAAGGAGAATATGTTCTCATAGCACGCATCTCAATGATTCCAAATGATGTGCCATTTCAGTTTAAACGACTAGTTTCTAGAGCGGCTTGCTTTTGCTATGAGCATAAACAAGTCCCAGGGGCAATCATTAAGTGTTTGTGGTATTAATCTGGAAAACCCATATTTCTCACATGGTCAATTATATGTTGCCTGTTTCCGTGTTGGAAAATCATCAGATTTGTTTATAGATGCGAAAGGTAACCAAACAAAAAAAAAAACATCGTATATCATAAAGTACTATAGTAATGATAAAAATATTTTTTTGTTAATAATTCTGATTTACAAGATTAAAAATAAAGCGATTAGTTTTAAATCTTTATAATAATTATGTTTTATTTAATTATTTTTTATTTACCACACCCTATCAACAGGGTTTTTTGCCCCGACTATAAAATACGTAGGAACAAAAAAACTGCCACATTACTAATTTTGAAGTAAAATAAACTACACATTTAAAAAAATAAACGTCTATATAATATCCATTAAATAGAGAAACGTCTTCGCTATCAACTGTCCGCCATCTTCTATCAATCTCAATCATACTCCGTTCGGATTCATTCACTCAACATCTTAGGTTACTTTACCAAGTATTCAGATACACACATACAATCCCACATGAACGACGGAGTATGAGTAAGTGGGGGTAAGTTTCAACAATGTGCCTGTCAGTAAGTCCGGTGATTAGAGTATCAGTTTTATTTTGTCTGTTTATGATTGATCTGTTGTCAAAAATCTATGTCTATTACGCAATATTGTAAGGCTGGCAGTTTGGCAGTAAATAAAGAAGTCACAATGAAAAAAATTTATTTATGTTATGTATGATGACCTCAGTACGCAACTTCTCATGTAGTTAATAAAAATATTTTTAAGTATTATGAATATTAACTACATTCTTCGGGGCGGACACATAGTCCTACGTTGCTATCAAATATGAAACCTTTTCTGCAGCTACATGAATTGTACTGACAAATAGGTAGACACCATACGCTCCGCAAGGGATATAGAGGATCATTTCCCTTGAGGTCGGAGCACGATCTCTCACAATGCCTACCACAACTTGATACTGCATTTGGATCACCTCCGCACGATGCTGCAAGAATGAAGATATACTTTAATAGTTTTCTGCGATAATATAAGCAACCTGTATCAGAAACGTAAATATTAAAAGCTAGTTTTGGCCAGGTATATTATAATACTCTTTGTGAATAGTGACGAGAATAATGTCATAAATTGGGCACAATTACCGATACTGGAAATTTGGAAAATTATTAAAAAAAATAGATTAAATTTGGGCTTTACAGATCACTGTAAGGCCCAAATTTAATGATGCCATAAGCATCAATTTATGGCATCTCCAACAATAAGATCAATTTTGTGTGCTTTTCAAATTAAATTTCTAAACCAAAGTAGTTAAATACTTACGGCAACTTTTTTTAGGAATACATTTGCCAGTATCATCCCTTACAAAGCCGTCTTTACACAAGAATTCAAGTACTCCTTGACACTTGGCCTTGATTTGATCTTCCTCTGTTGAACAGTCGATGGGAAAACCCAACTGGGAGCAGTATTGTGGAGTGCATGAAATGTTCATACATTCAGAGAGCTTTTTTTCATTTTCATCAATACAATGTACTATAAACCAAAAAATGCGAGTTGAAATATCTTCTTGGGTGATCAAATAAAAGCTACTTGGAAGAAAGTGAATTTGCGAAATTAGCTAACAAAAAAATTAAAAGGGTAAAATAAGGAGAATTCGATATATTGGCATAGATAAATTTAGGTAAATTACAATTTGAAAAAAATAATAGACTATGATATTTACCGTGACACACAAGAACAATAGTTGCTACTATCAAATGAAACAATTTGAACATTGTCTTCTTTTTCAAAATACGTCCCATCTTGTCAAATAATATCTACAGAAAAAACAGTTCGAATGGGTCTCAAACTTTTATTTTAATACAATGGCAACAAACATTAAATTATCAAGTATTTATAATGGAAGCTGTTCATGCTCAATTGCATTTACATATTATGTTTAGGGATCCGTGCTCAACAACTGCGAATGAGTTGACAAGGTTCAACTGTCCGCTGATTTCATTTATATCGGTAGAAATTGAATAATAGAAACTAGCGGGAATTTCGAAACCGAACGGAATGAAGTATCTATGTATTCCTACTTTAGGATCACACTTTATCCATGTGCTCAAAACTCTACTACCGATATTATAAGGTTTAAGAGGTTGTTTGTCAGAATGTGATAATATCTGGAAAAATTAATGTTGATTATCATTGTTCGAGGACGAATATCAAACATCATGCTACGAATGAACAGGAGCCGAGTAGCAGTGGGTGTAACCGCGTGGGAGTAGGTAGATGGGTATACATTATACCTACCTATATAATACATAGGTCCAGTGACTAGAGTCTCGGTATTATTTTGTCTGTTTTTTATTGATCTGTTGTCAAGAGTCTATCTCTGTTACGCAATATTATAAGGTTGGCAGTAAATAAAGAAGTCACGAAAAAAAAAATATTTGAATGTAATGCACGGATCCTTCGACAGAATAAATTAATGAATGGCCTCAGTACGTCACTTATCATAATATGATTAATAATTATGTTTTTTTTAATTATCGACGATTAAAAGGCTAATTGATTTAAGCTAATTTTTTACGCTATTGAGTTGTAATAGGATTTATATGAAAAAAATCAAATGAACGTATGATAAAAAATCCTTATTTTTGCATGTATTTTTTATTTGGATTATTCATAAAGACTATTTCATTTAATTCCTAATTTTAAATTCAGATTATTTTAAGAATTGTTTAACAGTCGAAGTAATCAGCCATGCAATCAATGCATCTTTGCCAACGCAGTGGTAGTTTATTGATGACCTTCTTAAAGAAATCAGCTGGACGGAAGGTAACAAATTATTCAAAGGCATTTTGTCCTGCCTCTCTGGTATTACATTTTTTTCCCGCCAAGAAATTATCCAAATTCTAGAAAAAAGTAGTAGTCAGGTGCAAGGTCTGGCAAGTAAGGTGGATGATGGAGATTTTCCAGCCCCAGCTTCTTGCATCTTAGAAACTGTCTGCTGTGCAGTAGAAGGTAGCATTATCTTGCAGGAGCGGAATCGAACGATTGACCAATGCTGGTTGGAGATGTTGGCAGCACCTCCATCATTGTATTCAATTTTTCGCAGTACACAGTCATCTGCAGTATTGCTTACCCCGTTTGGTAAGAAGCCGTAATGAATGGCACCGGCGCTCGATCACTAAACAATGATCATAATTTTTCAAGGGGTAGGTTTTCGTTTAGGGTATTGATTAGATGCTGAACCAGAATCCAACCAACTTGCTGAGCGCTTAAGGTTATTAAACAGAATCCATTTTTCATTGCAGGTAACAATGTGGTTTAATATTTCTTCATTTGTGTATCTGTTGGGCAGTAAGGTATGTCTCGACGCGTACTTCACACTGGCGATCATTGAGTTTATAGGGCACTCATTTGTCAAGCTTTTTTACCTTGCCAATTTGACGCAAATCAACCAATATTGTTTTGACGCTAACGTCAAAAGTTGCTGCTAATTCAGTCGTAGATTGTGTATCATCAGCTTCCACAATCGTCATTGTCTTAATTCGGCATTGTCGACCAAAGTCTTCGAATAACCGTGAAACTGGTAAACTTTCAGGTCTAAATTACCCATACGATTACTCGAGTTTTTTGATGAAAAATATTGAAATGCAACGAAAATGTAATAATAATCAAAATAAACAAATGGCAACTTTTGGAAAAAAATCATGTTATTAAAATGAATATAATATTTGAAAAATTTTAATTAGACTGATTCGCTGGCCGAGTGGTCGCAAGTGCGACTGCTGGGCAGGGGGTCCCGGGTTCGATTCCCGGGTCAGGCAAAATATTACCGAGTTTTTAAAAAAATCTCTTTAGTAGCACGGAGTCTCAGATTGTGCCCGGTACATGGCAATAGGCTCACCCCATATTACATGGGACTCATAACATAAATAGTGAAAACTGGGTGTTATATTGTACAGTGGTATAATGTGCAACTCTGCCTACCCCTTCGGGGATAAAAGGTGTGATGTTATGTTATGATAAATCGGTAATACGGTAGTTTCCGAAATTTTATTTTAATGTCCGTTTGGTAGATTATTCTAAAACATTAGACACGTATTTTTTCTTTTCTCACAAACTTCAAAACTTTCGACGATATCATTCATTTGAAATATCGTGTGACGTCACAGCGTGCTACATTTTACAGCACGTTGTGACGTAGCTACCCACTCCTAAACTTAACGCTATTTTATCTAAGTATTGTAGCTTTATACAAGAAAATAAAAAAATACGTGTCTAATATTTTTTCTTTGTCTAACTGACGGACTATTTAGATTTTTAATTTTCTTTCCGTGGCAACTATCCAATTGTCAATAAGTCAGTAAGTCATCATTAAGAAAGTTGTCAACATTATGTT
Source organism: Spodoptera picta (assembly GCA_038387885.1). Taxonomy (NCBI): domain Eukaryota; kingdom Metazoa; phylum Arthropoda; class Insecta; order Lepidoptera; family Noctuidae; genus Spodoptera; species Spodoptera picta. The sequence goes on from JAZHFQ010000686.1 coordinate 1,526,858, forward strand.
TATAATAGCACTTATCGAGCAAAAGATTCATTAGCGTCTTTGTAAATTTCAATACAGTCGTACTTTTTATAACATCTGGTACCTTATTGTAGGTAAATGCGAGGTGCAATACCAAAATAACTTTTCTTTACTAATGCAGTTTTACATGTCGCTGGATATTATTAATAATCTTGTACGCATCGGATTCCTCCCGAATTCTGATATTTTTAGAAATAGATGTGAGTTCAGTTCTATGTACTTCACAAACAAGGTAGGTTCCACTATAAATAAATAAGGCATGGTCAAAATTCTTAAAGCCTCGAAATAGAGTACACAGCTGTCAGTTGTCTTTAGACCGCACATTGATCGGATACATCGCTTTTGGGACCTTAATACCTGTTCTCTATCCGTGGAGTGACCCCAAGTTGATAGAGACCATATGCGGATTTGTTTACCGTTTTACATAGTAAGTACTTCCATTTGAGGTTTTCATTTCAGCTATGCTTGTCTATTGTTATACCCAGAAACTTAGTCGTGCCTGTGTCTTCAACACTACAACCATTAATGGCTGTAAAGATATTTTTTGTTGTTTTTAGAGATTTATAATCAATTTGTTACTGTTGAGCCAACTTATTATGTTATACAAGGATGTGTTTATGTCATTTACGTAATTATAAAAGTGACTCTACAATAGCTGTACTGTCATCAGCGAAAAAAAAACCATTTTATTATTTGGTAGATACGGTTTGAATTCATTTATTTCCAAAAGATTACAAATTCCTTGTACAGAAATAAATACTAAAGCTAATTTTACATTAATGATTTGTCCAGGAGTAATAAGAGGTTTTAACAGGATTTTAACATTAACATAATACCTCTACTATGGAACTATAATTTTTACTAATAACGAAGTAAACAACTAATGAGATAGGAATTGCCAACTGTGCTATACTGTACTAAACTTGGGTGCAAAAAACTTTATAGTCACATTATCTGAGCGATCTTTTCCCTACATACTCCAACACCAACTACAAGTGTACGAATTGTAGTTGGTCCTACACAATTAAAAATTTCTAAACATCATCAACAGCCTATAAATGCCCACTGCTGAGCAAAGCCTCTTCTCACACAAAGAAGGTTTGAGCATTAATCACCACGCTTGCTTAATCCGGGTTGGCGATTTCAAATCAATATTTAGAAATTATAAGCCCAGGTTTACACACGATGTTTTCCTTCATCGTTTGTCAGAGGTGTCTAGATAATCTTAGAAAGAATATATAACTCGGAAAAAGTCACAGTGCTGTTGCTGCTACGCACATATCTGGCGCGGCAGCGGAGTTTCACCTCAGCGACGTGCCTCCGCACGCAGAAGATATACGCGCGTGAGTACCTTCGCCTCCAGATCCTACGGCAGTAATCTGACAAGGAAGTTCGCCGCCTCCCCAGAGATCGTGCGGTATCCGTGGATCATTCGGATCACCATGACCCTCTGTGACGTCAGCAGCGCCCGAGCGGATCGCCGCATCAGGTTCGGTTCCTCACAGAGGCGCCGTAGAGGGCCAAGAACCGCACGACCTCGGCGTATAACCTCCGGCAGGAGGCGTTTGGTCCCGTCCTTTCCAACTTAGGAGCCAAACGTCGGAAATGCTCCACTAAGTTCCACCGACTGTCGAGGACGAGTACTACTAGGTACTTCATCGCCGTCTCAACGCTGATGATAACCCCTCCTGCCGTTATTTGGGACTTACTCGGAGGTGGCGCGCCGAGGCCATCCTCGGACTTGTGGAGCGCCACCTCGAGTCCTAATTGCCGGATTCTCTCAATGACTGTCGCAACCATCAAGATTTGTGACCACTAAAACATCGTGCACCAATTCTTTATTATCTTTTGTAAAACTGTCCTCAATTTTTTAAAAGAGCGCGAGTGAAACCATGGGCAGAAGCTGGTCCATGAATAAAATGTAACTATTCAGTTAATTGAATTCATATTTCTTTCAATTCTGTTGTGGTTAAATATATTTACTAGAAAACAATTGTCTATTGGCAGTAAACGCTTAAGCAATATAGGTAAGGAATTTTTTGGTATATTTTGCACACATCAGATTACATTGTCGAAATTTTCACACGGTTTCCCTTTTCTCTCCTATTAAATATAGCCTATGATCATCATCGATAGTGTAGAATTACAAAAGTAAAAGAATTTTTCAAATCGGTTCAGTAGTTTCGGAGGAGATTCAATTCAAACAAACAAACACCCAAAAAATCATATTATTCCTCTTTATACTATTAGTGTACCTCTAGAAGTAGATTATTGTATTGTTTCCTTTTCCATTTCCTTCCACATTTTTAGCCATGGGCCGGCCACTAACACCTTTTCGAAGGCAAACCTAAGTTTCGCTGTCTAACCATAATGAATGACGGAGTATGAGTAAATGGGGGTAAGTTTCAAGAAGTTTAAGTCCGGTCTACTAGTCTCAGTTATAATTGGTCTGTTTATTATTGATCTGTTGTCAAAAATCTATGTCTATTACGCAATATTGTAAGGCTGGCAGTTTGGCAGTAAATAAAAACTCACAATGAAAAAAGAAATATTTTATGTTATGTATGATGACCTCAGTACGCAACTTCTCATTTAGTTAATAATAATATTTTTAAGTATTATGAATATTAACTACAATCTTCGGGGCGGACACATAGTCCTACGTTGCTATCAAATATGAAGCCTTTTCTGCAGCTACATGAATTAAGTGTACAAATAGCTGGACATATGTTGACATTATTAAAAGACTTATATTGATCCTTGACGTCGAAACACGTAGGATCACAATGCATACCACAACTTGGTACTGCATTTGGATCACCTCCGCACGATGCTGCAAGAATGAAGATAAACTTTAATAGTTTTGTGCGATAAGATAATGTAAGCAACCTGTATCAGAAACGTAAATATTAAAAGCTAGTTTTGGCCAGGTATATTATAATACTCTTTGTGGATAGTGACGAGAATAACGCCATAAATCGGGCACAATTACCGGTACTGGATATTTTGAAAAGTATTAAAAAAAATAGGTTAACCGTGGGCTTTACAGTGATGCTTATGGCATCTCCAACAACGAGATGAATTTTGTGTGCCTTTCAAATTAAATTTCTAAACCAAAGTAGTTAAATACTTACGGCAACTTTCTTTAGGAATACATTTGCCAGTATCATCCCTTACATAGCCGTCATTACACACGAATTCAAGTACTCCTTGACACTTGGCCTTGATTTGATCTGGATCTTCCTGTGTTGGACAGTCGATGGGAAAACCCAACTGGGAGCAATATTGTGGAGTGCATAGAATATTCATACATTCAGAGAGCTTTTTTTCATTTTCATCAAAACAATGTACTATAAACCAAAAAATGCGAGTTGAAGTATTATTGTATCATAGTTTTTGGGTCTTGGGTGATCAAATAAAAGCTACTTGGAAGAAAGTAAATTTGCGAATGTAGCTAATAACATTTGAAATGTCGACATTTGGCATTGATAAATTTTGATAAAATACAGTTTTAAAAAAGAAATTTGAATAACTGTGATATTTACCGTGACACACAAGAACAATAGTTGCTACTATCAAATGAAACAATTTGAACATTGTCTTCTTTTTCAAAATACGTCCCATCTTGTCAAATAATATCTACAGAAAAAACAGTTCGAATGGGTCTCAAACTTTTATTTTAATACAATGACAACAAACATTAAATTATCAAGTATTTATTTATAATGGAAGCTGTTCATGCTCAATTGCATTTACATATTATGTTTAGGGATCCGTGCTCAATAACTGCGAATGAGTTGACAAAGTTCAACTGTCCGCTGATTTCATTTATATCGGTAGAAATTGAATAATAGAAACTAGCGGGAATTTCGAAACCGAACGGAATGAAGTATCTATGTATTCCTACTTTAGGATCACACTTTATCCATGTGCTCAAAACTCTACTACCGATATTATAAGGTTTAAGAGGTTGTTTGTCAGAATGTGATAATATCTGGAAAAATTAATGTTGATTATCATTGTTCGAGGACGAATATCAAACATCATGCTACGAATGAACAGGAGCCGAGTAGCAGTGGGTGTAACCGCGTGGGAGTAGGTAGATGGATATACATTATACCTACCTATATAATACATAGGTCCAGTGACTAGAGTCTCGGTATTATTTTGTCTGTTTTTTATTGATCTGTTGTCAAGAGTCTATCTCTGTTACGCATGGCGGAATGGCAGCAACGACTGTCGCAACCGAGGGCTGGGCTCGCTGCCATCGCAGCGGTAAGTCCCCTCTTTGAGGAGTGGCTTGAGAGACGCTACGGCGTCCTCACCTACCGCCTGACGCAGGTCCTCACCGGACATGGGAGTTTCGGGAGGTACCTGTGTCTGATGGGGCGGGAGGAAACGTCCGGGTGTCATCACTGCGAGGACCGCCCTGAGGACACGGTGGAACATACTGTAGCGGAATGCCCTGCGTGGGCTGAGCACCGCCGTGTCCTCTGGGAAGTGATCGGCGATGGCGACCTCTCGCGGAGCGAGGGGGATTGGGATGCCGTCTCCTCCTTTTGCGAAGCAGTCATGCTAGCTAAGGAGGAGGCGGGACGCGTGAGGCAGCAAAGGGCTGCCTCCTCGCAACCCAGCCATCGCGAAGGACACACCGGGCGTCGGGGATCGCGGGACGATCTACGGCCACCGTAAGCGCGGGCCTGCGGACGGCGAGCATGGGTGGCTCCCCGTCCGACCAGAAACAGACCCGAGCGTACGGCGCGTCGCGTTCCGCGCGCGCCTCAATGAGCCATCAGACCACCACAGATGGGGCCCAATAGGGTCGATGCCGATTCGGAGTCGCGGAGAACCTAACGGGTAACCGGGGCTCCGGCTCGACGTGCAGGAGAAGGAACGGGGTGGTTTTTAGTCAGTAAGAGTCTGACACTCCCTCCCGCCTCACCCAGGCGGGAGCAGTCATTCGATGATTTTTCCGCCTTAAAAAAAAAAAAAATCTCTGTTACGCAATATTATAAGGTTGGCAGTAAATAAAGAAGTCACAAAGAAAAAAAATATTTGTATGTAATGCACGGATCCTTCGACGGAATAAAAATAAATTAATGAACGGCCTCAGTACGTCACTTATAATATGATTAATAATTATGTTTTTTTTAATTATAACTTGATAATATCGGCGGTTGAAAGGTAATTGATCTAAGCTAATATTTTACGCTATTGAGTTATATTTTTGTATATTACCTCTATAGATATTGGGTATATGCCTATTGGTTACATGTACATGAATTGAGACGTCCTTGATAACAAAATGGTATAATAAATGTTTTACTTTAAACGTTAAAAATAACAGTATTGTACATTTATTGTTTGTACTTGTATTTTAAGTAAAGTATGACGATATTTTTCTGTACAGTTTTTCTTCAGTGTCTTATTACTTACAATTTCTTAACAATAGTGTATAAAGACGGAAAATAACATATAGGTACATGCATAACGGTACCAAAATATCCTTAGTTGATTACTAAACAAGCAAAACATACTTCAATAGTAAATCAGTCACAATATTTAAATTGTCAAAATAAAGAAATAAAGATGAATATGTATCTATATTCTTAAAAGTACCTACACATAGATATAAAGTTCAAACTGCGTCGTCTAATATAATCTATAGTGAATAGTATAAACACACTTACTCTGTCATTTACTTAACCCAGTCCTTAATCATTGTTATCGGAACAGAATCGTTACTAAAGAATAGTTCAAATAATCGCAAATGTCTGAGTACGGGAGTTACATATTGATGTATTTTGACATGGCGTAGGTTTAGAATATCTTTATTTCTCACATAATTCACTTACTTAGAAACAGTATTTCACACAAACTTAAGCAATTTAGAGCGCACAGTAGAACGCACATATAAACATAAACAATAAAAAAATAATATAAAAGCACAAATATTAATGTTAACTATTTAAAAATGTAGCCAAAATTATAAATTAACACAAAGAATAGAATCAAGTAACACAGGCAGTAAATATTCACTTACAACAGTCCGACATAGGTATGCATTCGCCTTGATCATTTCTGACGAGATCTTTCTTACAAATGCAAGTCGGTCTGTCATTGTGACGCGGTTTCCTGGGACGCTTCTTTTCCTGTCCTACTTCGTCACAGGTGAGAGGATCGCAGATCATTGAAGGATGTTCCTCGTATCGTTCCTTGGGACCACAAGTCGGAGCTAGGAAAATAAAGGTTATTAAAATTTGTTTCAACTACGATTAGTTGCGGTAATTTGATTATTTGGACCTAGAATGTCACTTTTTGCAAGAGCAGATTTTTGGTGTAACCCGTAATTAATCAGAAATGTATCAGACAATTTAAGCTTGATACGTCAAGGAAGTTGCAAAATTGTTTTGGATGGCATACAAAATGAAATCGATAAGAAAATATCACCATCTTTCACGTTTCTGAAAACTTCAGGAACCGAATCGATTATGGTCCAATCGCGCCTATTTTGCGATACTACTCTGTGTTATAGTAAAGGAGCGTATTTAAACAGTTTGATACTTACTGCAGTTTTTAGGTAAAACGCATTTCTTCTTATTATCATCGTACACGTAACTTTGTTTGCAGGCACAGCCACCCAAGTAACAGCCTATAGGGCACTTAAGATCTCCTTTCTTGTAGTCGGAACAACGTCTTCCGCAGTAATTACCACAGCCGGGTATTGCGTTTGGATCTCCTTTGCACGATACTGAAAATTAACATTATTGAAAGAAACTTTAATAACATTATTGTGTTGTTGTTTTCGTATTATCTTATTAGAAATTCGTGCTAGAATTATGTGTATAATAAAGCTTTGGGCAATTCAGCCTAATTAATATTCTTATTATTTTCAATACAATATTCAACTGACATTTGGCAAACATAATTATTATGAATTATCTGATAATCCGATCCGCCTTTTATCACCGAAGGGTAGGCAGAGGTGCACATTATGCCACTTTTCACTATTTCTGTTATGAGTCCCATGTAACAGGGGGTGAGTTTATCTGACAATGTAGTATATATAGTAGTATGTATATATTCAAGAAATATAGCTTTGGGGTGGATATTCTTAAATATTGTTAAACCAAAATTCAGTTGTTATTTGGCAGAAATTGATTAACTGATAATGTGGTCAATATTGACCATAGGATAATTAAGGACCATAAGCACCATAAGGACCATAAGGACCATAGGATAATTAAGTGATAATTCACTTAATATTTTAATTAGATAGTTCGTCGAAGTTACGTTTATGTCCGTTCGTACAATGCGTATATGCTTTAAAATATAGATTGCTATGAAGTATAGTCGAATTTAAAAAGTATTTAGACTTTTTGAGGTATTAAGGGGACTGTGACCATACTTAGATATAATAGAAAAAGGCAAACTAGAAACTTACCATTACATTGTTTAATTGGTATACAGATGCCATTGTCATCTCGAGCGTAGTCTTTGAGGCAATAACATTGAGGGATGCACTTCTTATACTTAATGGGACAATTTGTTTGATTCTGCTGCGATAATGTAGAACACACGTTATCGCATGTACCACAAGTGAAGTACTCGTAAGGATTAGTACATTTTACTGTGAACAACATTGATTGAATTTATTTACTTCTGGTATTTTTGGTTCTATAAAACTGCGATGTGGATTTGAACGACAATATTTTTAGGATAAGATCGAAAGAGTTACGGGAATTATCAATTTTTTTTTTGATGCAACTATGTATTATTACGATAACAGTTAAAAATCTAGTGGATTATAAAACAGCATGTTATTGCAAACGAGAGAGGTGAAAAATAGGATTGGCCATAGTTGGACCCAGATGTTCATAATAACAACCTTATCTTGTGTGTACTTACGACAATCCTCTTCTGATATACATTCTCCAATTGCGTTTCTATAGTATCCTTCTTCACACTGGCATCCTGGAGTACAATGGTCTTCGCCTTCTGGTGGATTCGGACAAGCATAAGCCCTTGTAAGGCTTTCACAGGTTTGAGGCGGACACGTTCTTTGGCACTTCACGTAAATTTCATGCGGTTTTGAGCATTTCTCTGTTACATGAAAGATTTTTATTAGGAAATCGTCGTTATTTGTAGGTATTGTGTACGGGCTAATCATTTTAAGTTTCAAACCTAGATGAAACTAAAAAAATCACAAATGTGTGGTGTTTATGTTTTCATCTAACAGTTTTGAATATTTTTATTTCGACGACTTGGCTCGAAAATCAACAATTTTTTAATCTCAATACTTACTTGGGCATTGGTTTTCAGGCACGCAGACTCCGTCATCATCCTTTAAGTATCCTTCTTGGCATACACAGGCTCCAACACACTCATCAGACTGTGGTTCAGACTCAGAAGACTCGTCAGTTTCTGATGGCTCTTCAGAAGAAGAATCAGAAGAGTCAGAAGAAGAAGTATCAGAAGATTCGGAAGAAGAATAAGTATCAGAAGAGTCAGACGAAGAAGAATCAGAATCATTAGGGGTAGGATCATCATGGTCTTCAGAAGTTGGTTCGTCTATTTGTGAACATTTCGTTCTCTTGCATTCTTTATTAGCGCACTGTTTGTAGACTTCATTTGCTCCGCATGTTGGTGCTAGATTATAATAATTGTGTAGAATTAGAGTGTGACCAAACTAAGTTACTTTATTTTGCCTTCTTATTTTACTTAAACATCTGCACGTCTGTTTATGTCAAACGATCCCAGAAGAGTTATAAATATTTTTTTATACATATTATCATTCAGCAACTAAAAGCTTTACTGACTATTTGAAATTTAGGTACGAATTATACTTACTACAATTGTTGGGACGGACACATAGTCCAACGTTGCTATCAAATACGAAGTCTTCTTTGCAGTCACATCCATTAAGTTTACAATAAAGTGGACAGAATACGTTCTTTTTCTTATAGTTGGAGCATAACCTACCACAGTTCACACCACAACCAGATTTTGCATTTGGATCGCCTCCACACGAAGCTGTACAAAATGTTTTTTAGTTTTATAAAAACAGAAAGACAAAAACACAGTTTCATTGTTTTACAGAATTGGTAAAATATAAGTCTTTTCTTAATAATAACAACATCGGAGATCAAAGGGCAAATAAAATAGCGGGAACCCACACTAGACAATACATTTTCTATTGTGTCTCATGTCATGTCGGTACATTCAAGCGGTTATGCAAATATTTAGTACTCGTGTTTATGTTTACTTACCATTTCGTAAGTAGTCACTGGTGGCCGTTCTCCACTTACTCCATTACATACCTTACCTCTATATCCGATGTTTAGAGACTACTTTTGTATGAAAAAATTTTGTAGATTTTCCATTATTCGAACACTAAGAAGTTAAATTACACAAAATATACTTACGGCAATTATCAATAGGAACACATTTGCCAGTATCATCCCTGACATAGTTGTCTATACAGATGCATCCAGGTTCTCCTGGACATGTGTCACTGTCGTTACCGCTCAGTGCTGGACAGTCTATGGAGAAACCCAACTGTGAGCAGTATTGTGGAGTGCATAGAGCATCCGGACATTCATTGGGCATCTCATTTTCACCGCATTGCACTACGAACCAAAAATGTGGATTAATAATGTTATTGTATTATCATTGCCTTGGGTGCATGCATGGTCTTGGGTAATCAAATGAAATTTAGGTTTTTTTCGGTAAAAACTGAACTTGCAGTACTAATAAATTAAGTTAAGAAAGAGGGCAAAATAAGGAGACACCAACATTGGCATTGATAAATCTTTATTTGGGCTTTTTTTGTGATCTTCTGACTACCCAAGGTCAAACAATTCTGATAAGTTTACGATAGCATAAAGCCGATTACGATGATAACTATACATGAACTATTTTATTTGCTTATAAAAGAAAAAGTCTTAACATTTCAATTTTTATGTATATAAACGCCATATTTAATTACCTGGACATTCTTCTTTTTTAACGCAAGTTCCATTATCAGCTCGTAAATATCCTTCTACACAGATGCATCCTTTTATACATCCACCTTCAATAATGTTGACGCAAGGGACTGGCTTTCCCAACTGAGAACAGTTTCTGGCATCACAACCTCCATTGACACAAGCTGAATATTCTTCATTTTCTCCACATGTTGGTGCTGAAAAAGATGTAGTTTCATCTTATTCTACTTTAGGTGTATCTACCTCTAGTATAATATTTATCCAACCAAAAACATTTTGTAAAACCTAGCCAAGTTTCGATGGAGCCGCTTGTTCATCTCTTTAAAGTAATAAAATCTAAACCAAGTCTAAGGTTCCTTACTGCGATTTCTTTATTATTATAGTTAATGTTATGAGACTTGGCTGGTGAAGGGTACATTGCCGTGCCCCCAGACACGTAGTGTTTTGGATTTTATTATTTAGAATACAGTTAATAACGCCGACTGCCGTTGTTGTTGGCTGAGTGGTCGCAAATGCGACTGCCGGGCATGGGGGTCTTGGGTTGGATTCCCGTGTCGGGCAAAGTATTACTGAGTTTTAAAAAAATCTCTCTAGTAGCACGGAGTCTGGAATTGTGCCCGATATATGGCAGTAGGCTCATCCCCTATTACATGGGACTCATAACAGAAATAGTGAAAAGTGGGTGTTACATTGTACAGTGGCTTAAAGTGTGTACCTCTACCTACCTCTTCGTGGATAAAAGGCGTAATGACGATAATCAACTGATTATCATTATCACGCTATCACATAGCAGATTTTAATAACTATTAAGGCTGGATTTTGTATAACATTACATTACAGTTTGGACGTCCAAAGACGACAACAATGTTTAATGAATTGATCATTCCTAAATTGTTAAAACTGTCTCAGTTGATTGTTCACTAAGTTGACTATGGCCCGTATACTGAAAGGCTACTCAGTTTTAAGTCGCGCCTAAGGATAGTTCTATCAATATAAAAAACTATGTAAAGTGACAGAGATGGCACGGTATTTAAATACAACTTAAGATTGAGTACCCTTTCAATATTCGGGCGATTGACTTATTACGATTAAAATGACTTATTTAATATTTCACTTACTGCATTGTTCAGGCTTAACGCATTCATTGGTGTTATCATCATATACATATTCCTTTTTACAGTCACATGCATTGAATTTGCAAATTCTAGGGCAAATAACGTGTTTAGCCTTGTAATTTGAACAACGTCTACCACAATTTATACCACAACCAGATTCCGCGTTCCGATCGCCACCACATGATGCTGTAAAGGAAATGTTATACCATTTTTTGTGGATACCATGTAAAGATAGCACAGAATATACGATTTTATTTTGTTCTAAAACTTTCAAGTTTGGTAATCAGTAGAGGACACATTGACTGGTATATAACGAATTCAAGAATGAGGACTAATGATTTTCTATCCAATTTTAAAAACTATCCAAAATTGGGTATTTGCCAACTAGTCAAATTCAATACTTTTTTCGAACTGTCAAAAACGAGAGTTTACTATGGGATTTTGTACGAGATTGTGTATTGTAACTACGCGGTTTTTTAGCGTCAAACAAGATACTTAGTTCTTAAAAATTTGCTAGAAAAAACTAATTTGGTCGTAAAATCAACTAATGGACATGTGATTATTTTTTCATATTATTGCATTGAATAGTCGAAATAATTTAGTTTTGGTTACGGAAATTAACCAATTGAGTATTCAATAGTTTAAATGACCAGATTAGATAAACGTGACCTCATGCCGCAACCACAACCTTGACATTTTGCACTACAATTAGGTGTAAAATACATTTATTATTAATAATACTCACGGCAACTTTTTTTAGGAATACAAGTTCCCTTTTTGTTCCTTACATAGCCATAGTCACAAATACAAGCTGGTTTGCCATTACATTCATCTCCTGCATTTGCTGAGCAATTTAGTGGAAAGCCTAGTTCGCTGCAAGTCTTCGGTTCGCATGTATTGTCTGGACATTTCTCATATCGTTCATTTGTACCACATGGAATTGCTGTAAAGTAGAGTAATTTACTTTCTAGAGTTTTATCTATGACTTTTATAGTAATAATTTACGTTATTAAACACAGAACCGATGGTGATCATCTTATTTTAACAATTTGAAAAAATATGGTCAAAAATTCACAATGTTATTCATAATATCTTGAAAAGCTTAATGTTTCTAAGGAATACGGTAAAATACGTTTTTATCGTGATATTATGTACGTCATGACGTTGCAACAATTTTAAAAATACGGTACCTATAATAAGATATGACGTTATACAAGACCAAAAGTAATACTAACTGCAGTTTTTACGTTTGACACATTTTTCTTGATACTGGTCGTAGACATAGCCCTTTCGACAATCGCAACCGTTGTATTCACAGATATCGGAACAAGCCATGTCTGTTCTGTTATGGTTAGGGCAGATTTTGCCACAGTTTACTCCACAACCGGACACAGCGTTGGGATCACCTCCACACGAGGCTGAAACATTGAATATTTTTACACCTCTCGCGATTTTGATTTCCATTTCTGCCTCTAGGGGCTAGTTGAAACGGTGCGTGAGTATAAAATAGAAAGATTTAAAAAAATAGTGTTATTGCACCTGTGTACAGCTAGCAACATGGCTTGAAAAAAATAAAAGCAGCATTAAGATGATGATGATAAAGCACATATTTCTTTTCAGACTTTATTGTTGGACTAAATATGTAATTTTTATTATAACTTATGATAATTATATAGTCGTCCACTTACGACAATCCTCCTTAGGTATACATTTTCCTTCGTCATTTCTCACATAGTTTTCTTTGCAGATACAGCCTGGTGGTACAGGACATTGACCGTCCACGAAATCTGGACAAGCCACAGGGAAACCTAACTCTGTGCACTTTTGTGGGGCACATACTGCTGGCGGACAATCTACTGGCATTTCGTTTTCACCACATTTTAGATCTGGGGATATTATAATAAACAAGTCAGAATTTAAAATATTAGGTCTGTTTACCGCCTTGTTTCTACGAGACTAATTACGTTAATCCCCGATTATGAAATTCCACAACCTTTGTTCTTACAAAAGTAGTCTCTAAATATTGGAAATAAGGTCTATAATGGTTCTCCTAACCACTGTAAAGATATACTTAATTTAGCCGTGGAAATCTATAATTGGCTCTGTATTAGCATATTCTGAAATTTTATTCTTTGTAATAATAGCTGTTGGTTACCCAAATTAAAAATAAATAAATAATGGAGTAAGTGGAAAGCGGTCACCGGTGAGCAGTTAAGTGGGTGTGTGGTTCTAAAGGTCACACAAACTCCTACGAGAAAACAGGGCGTTGAGTTTGTTAATATGTCATTTGCAAAATATACTTACTATCACATTGATCTTTTGGAACACAGGTACCATTCTTGGCACGCAAAAATCCCTCTTTACAAACGCAGCCCTTTTTACAATAATCAGGATTAATCTTAACACAACGTATTGGTTGTCCCAGTTGCGAACAGTTTCTTGGACCACATCCACCATTGGTGCAGCTTGAGAATTCTTCATTGTCTCCACAAGGTGGTGCTGGAATAATGTTATTGGTAAGAGAACTTTCTCAATAAACTGTAAATTTCTAAGTAAATATATTTGGCACTACCTTTATTCTTCCAGCCAGTATAGAGACTAGACAGCAGAGTGACGAGACATGCTATTGACGATGATGATGGTATTTTTCATAAAATTGGTAAAATACTTACTGCAATCTTCAGGGTCAACACATTGCTTTGTATTATTATCATAAACAAAGCCCTCCTTGCAGGCACAGGCATTTGGATAGCAGATCTTTGGACAAGGTATTGGCTTTGGATACTGGTTGGGACAAAGTTTGCCACAGTTGACTCCACAACCTGCTTGAGCATTGGGATCACCACCACATGATGCTGAAAGATGGGAAATATTCCTTATTGATGCAAAATCTCTTTGAGCGTCGAGGTTAAGAAATTTTTTATAGGTTTCGATGATGATGATGCATGTTGTTTTATTTGGGTCATATTTCTGCGGATAGTAAATAAAGCTCAACTTACGACATTTTGACTTATGCACACATTTTCCTTTACTGTTTCTTACGTAGTCGTGTTCACAGATACATCCTGGAGGTACTGGACAGCCACAGTCTGAGTAGTCTGGACATTCGATGGGGAAGCCCAACTGTGTACAATTTTGTGGAGCGCAGACAGCCGGTGGACAATCCACAAATCTTTCATGTTTGGGGCATTTTGGTTCTGTAGGGGATAAAGTAGTTTTAGGAACGAATGTTCGAATTAAAGGTCTTTAAAAAAGTTGTGTTATACATACAAAAATATATGATACCTAAAGGTAAACATCAAAATTTCTAGTTTTAATTGTAGGAGAACCATGCTTCGGCACGCATGGGCCGGCTCGACCTGAGTGATAATACGGCCTCACAGAAAACTGACGTAAAGTAACGCTTGCGTTGTGTTTCGTCGTGTGAGTGAGTTTACCGGAGACCCAATTAACCTCCCCGTCCCCATTTTCCCCAATCCCTGAATCCCAAACGATCCTCAAACTCCTAATCCCTTTAAGGCCGGTAACGCGTAACGCCCCTGGTGTTCTAGGTGTCCATGGGCGACGCCGATTGCTTACCATCAGGTGATCCGTATGGTCGCTTACCGGTTTATGCCAAAAAAACCAGTTTGAAATTGTCAATCTGCAATCTACTTGAGCAAACGTAGTGATTAATGCAGTGGGACAGATACATGATGATGATTATGGTACATGTTGACATAATAAAATGATGAATGAATTAACGACCATAAAACCAGATTATACGTACTTGGACATTTTTCAATAGGTATGCAAGTGTTATTTTGCATCCCTGGCGTATCCTTCATCACAATAACACATTTGGTTACATTGAATGTTTATAATAGGACAATGTGTTTGGTTCTGTATATGTATCGTCTCACATACATTGTCACACGCACCGCCACATGAGAAATACTCGTGAGGACCTCTACATTTCACTGTAAAAAGCAAGATTATTAAATTAAAGGTGATATGATTTTCTTTAAAATATACTTTTTATACTTACAACCAATCAAGAACTGGAGTGATTGAACTGTTTAATTTTATACGTAAGATCATCATGTTAAACTGTCAAACACCAAGCGGTCACCGGTGACCGTAACCTATTGTTCTATAATTGTGTCTACAAAACCGGTACTCGACGAGTTAAGGAAAGTTAATAAGAAAGAATAATTAAACGTAGTTACGTTTCAATCAAGGGCATACCATTAGATTAAAGAGTAACAACTGAAAATTAATGTTAATATTAATTTAGTTTACAGCGGTACACTTACAGCAATCCTCTTTACGAATACATTCTCCAATTTTGTTTCTATAGTATCCTTTATCACATCGACACGCTCCTTTGCAAACTTTAGTTGCGGCACATTTGAATTGTTTTCCAATGCTCCCACAGGTTTGTGGTGGACAAGTTGATGGACATGATTCGTAATGTTCATGTGGTCTGTTGCAATCTATGAAACAAGAGATTAATGTGTAGAATATGGTATGAAGTGTAGAAGTAGCTGTATTATAGGATCAACACAACAGAAACTCTTTGTTACATTTTCAACTTTAATGTTTTGTGTTAAAGTATGAAATTGAATAATCTATATAAATAAAAATCAATTTCCGTTCGTAAGTCTCGCTAAAACTCAAGAACGGCTAAACCGATTTGGGTAATTTTGGTATTGAAATGTTCGTGGGAGTCCAGGGAAGGTTTATAAGGTGAGAAAAAACATTTATAGGCGGTATGAAGTTTGCCGAGCCAGTTAGTAGCTTAATAATTTGGTGTATCTTGATTTGCTGGTATCTGATCAAAACATTTTATACTTACGATCACATTTATCTTTTGGTACACAAGTACCATTTCTTGCACGCAAATATCCTTCCTTGCAAATGCAACCCTTTCTACAGTCATCCGGGTCCATTTTAACACATGGCACTGGTTGTCCCAGTTGCGAACAGTTTCTGGCGTCACATCCTCCATTGGTGCAGTTTGAAAATATTTCGTTCTCTTTACAACGCGGTTGTTCTGGAAAGTTATTATTAATGTGATCGTGTAGGTAAGCACCGTCAAAAGTGTTAAAAATTAAGGGGCGATTCTAAGGATTGTTTTTTTTAAGAGGGGAAAATTATCGAATGACTGCTCCCGCCTGGGTGAGGCGGGAGGGAGTGTCAGACTCTTACTGACTAAAAACCACCCCGTTCCTTCTCCTGCACGTCGAGCCGGAGCCCCGGTTACCCGTTAGGTTCTCCGCGACACGATTCTAAGGATAATGTCCAAAGCAGACATAGTGAATAGGCTTTATGCCACATTAGTACTTCAGATCGATACAAATGAAGCTATTAAGGATCGCATTAAAGAACAAAACAATAATAAAAGGTAAGTCATAGACTTACTTGGACATTCCTTAATAGGTATACAGGTATTGTTTTTATCTCTTGCATATCCTTTATCACAGTAGCACTTGCGGTTGCATTGCTTGTTGACGATGGGGCAGTGGGTTTGATTCTGTTTGTGTATCGTCTCACACACGTTATCACACGCTCCGCCACATGAGTAATATTCGTGAGGACCTGGGCATTTTTCTAGAAATTTAAAAAGTAAAAGTAAATAAAAAATTTTAGGTTGTTAATTTAGAATAATTCGAGTGAATCGTTATAAAAATTTTACCTTATATAACTTAAAATAACAAAACTTCTTTAGTATTTATCTTTTTTATATTTCGGTTTCTTATATCGTAGTCTTATTTACGTTGATCATCACAACATGATAGCAATCTTATTTTAGTTAGTATAGATAACTTACTGCATTCTTTCTCCGATATGCATTCGCCAATTTTGTTTCTATAGAAGCCTTCTTTGCATCGACATGCGCCTTTGCAATCTTTTTCGTCTATTTTAATCATTGGACAGTGATATATTTTCCCAATACTTTCACAGGTTTGTGGAGGACAAGTTTGGGGACAGGATACATATTCCTCATTTTTACCAGTGCATCTTTCTGAAATAATAAAAAAAGTGTTACTATTAAGCAAATGAAAACATTCCAACACGTAGTACAATTTCTATTTTATTCTGAGACAGTAGCAAAGTACGTCTTATAAAAACTGTTTTTTTTTGGTCTGCTTTATTGTTGCTTTACCATGTTTATACGACAATTAAAAAAAAACGTTTCCCCACGTTAGGATTTTCTCCTGTGTCGTCGGTGCGTTTACAAACATACAAGTTCACATACACAATGATACCCAGACCCGAAACAACAATGTGTGGATCACACCAAAGTGTTGTTACGGCGGGAATCGAACCCACGACAGCCGGTTGCCCAGCCACCGCATCAATGGTGTAGTCATATACAATTAATACACAAGCCTACATAGACTTACTTTTACATTGTTTGGGATGAACACATTTTTGTTGTTCTTCGTCGTACACATATCGTTTTTTACAGTCACAGGCATTTCGCTGACATTCAGCTGTACAAGATACATTGCCATCTTTGTAATTTGAACAAAGTCTACCGCAGTTTCCGCCACAACCTGCTACGGCATTTGGATCACCGCCACATGAAGCTGCAAATAATATAACGTTAGTATTTACATTCCCTCAAGAATATGTAGATGTTTATATGAATAAAATATTTTTTTTCAAACCTATTATGAAATCAGAACATTTATAATAAAGTATTTTAGGGAAGTTAATCTTGTAGTGACCCTGGTGACAGCAGAGTAAAATCAATATTTTACCTAGTTTTCCCGTGGATGCTAAGGATCGACCAAAAGACTTTTTTTATTACAAAGACTGAGCAGCAGATCTCCAATGTACTTATTATACGTGGATAACTTTTTTTAGAATGTCCATAATAGTCTAGCTGTCTAGCAAATGACTCTCACGTCATTTCATCACGTAATTATGATGAAAAGTTAAAATACTTACGACATTCAGTAGCTGGAATACAAGTTCCATTTTGTCGTATGTAGCCTTCTTCACAAACACATCCGACTTTACAGTATTTTTGGTTCATTTTGACGCACCCTGTAGGAAATCCTACATCATCACACGTCCAAGGTCCACAGCCACCATTACTGCAGTTTGAAAGGACTTCGTGCTTACCACATGGGGGTTCTATAAAATATTTTTGTGACATTAATATGCAGTAGGCATCATCAGCATTCAAAAACTTTCACCAAAGTTTTCATATCCTCGACATTTTTTCAAAATAGAAACTACTTACTGCAAGACTCAACCCGAACACATTTCTTAGCTTTAGGATCATACACATATCCGTCCTTGCACTTGCAACTGTCTTTGTAACAAACACATTCGTCTGGCTTTGGACCAGGACAGCGCTCGGAGCAATCTTGATCACAACCAGGTTCAGCATGATGGTCGCCCTTACAAGATACTGTTAAAGAGAATTTAGATATTTTTATAATCACATCATACATCACCAGCCTACAGGCCACTTACAAGTGGCCACTGATGATCAAAGACCCTCCCACAGAGAAGGTTTGAGCATTAATCATCACGCTTGCTCAATGCGGGTTGACAGTTTCAAACTAATAATTAGAAATTATAAGTCTAAATTTTCTTAAAATGTTTGCCTTAACCTTTTGTCAGTGGAGTGTAAATAATCTTAAAAAGTACATATAACTCGGAAAAGTTACATTGGTACTTACTGTTGGTTGTTTTCGAACCTACGCCCTAAAGCGTTTAGCATTGACATGATGCTTTAGTAACGTGCACAGGGTTAGAAGTTAAGATCATGTCTCATGTCTCATCATGGGATAGGGAATGTCAAAACTTATTCAGAATTCTTAAAAAACTTCAAAGAAACGTTTAAAGTCGGTAACGTAATAGATCAAAAATATTGTACACTTATGTTTCAGTTACGTATCAAATAAATTGCCATCCGAGATTAAGGCCGTCATTGTATAATTGTATGTTCAGAAAGTGTTAAATAAAAATAAAATCAAATGAATAAAATAAGCAAACAGACACATTAATCGATAAATAGGTAGATAATACACTGTCGGATTGAAGAGTTACAATTAGAAACCCGTTACTCAGAAGTCGTGTTTGAGACAGTACAGAGCCGCATTCTAGTTTAATTTGAAGAATTTTTCAAAGATTAAGAAAACTAATGTCCAGAAACTCAAACATTAATACTCATACAAGTGAGTAAGTAGCCTTCAGTATTTGGGAATTAAACTCACCGAGTCGCTGCACTAAACGATTAAGTTAAGTGACAAAAAATAATTACCACAATGTGAAGGGCGTACACATTTTCCAGTGTTGTCATCAACCACGTAACCTTTCTTACAATCACAGCCATTAGTATTGCAGATAGCTGGACAGACAATATCTGTTTCGTTGTAGTTGGAACAGTATCTACCGCAGTTTACTCCACAACCTGACACGGCATGAGGATCACCTCCACATGAAGCTGCAAGTAATGATAAGACTTTGGTGACAATCAGGATCTAACCGTTGTACGTTAAAATCTTCAATGGATCTATGAACCTCAGTGTGCTGTGCTTGTGCATATTAGTTTGAATATACTGAGAAAAGTTTGAATATTCACAATAATAGTTTGATTTAATCTTGTAGTAAATATTATAGAGGTAGATATGGTTAAGTGTAGTGTGTAATATAGGTACCTACTTTATATATATTGATTTGACGTATTATAAAAAGAAATATATGATAAGGGCACGGACCAAGAGTTCGTGGAGAATTAATATATAACATTAAAAAAAAGAATTGATCATAGTTGGTGATGCTCAGTACAGAAGTCTGCGTTATATGCGGTTAAATTGTAAACTGTACTACACTCAACAACATTTTATATGAAATGGAAATAGAATTCAAAATCAAGTTCTCGCTACTCTTTTTTGTAAATGAGCAGGTGACCATTAAACGTAACTTAATAAAAGATATTTTTCATAAAATATTTCATTAGCCAATAATACTTACGACAATCCTTTTTCGGAATACAAGTTCCGTTATCTGCGCGGACAAATCCTTCTTTACAGATACATCCCTTAGTGCAGCGTGTTCTATCGGATTTCAGACAAGGCATCGGGAAGCCTAATTGTGAACAGTTCTTCGGAGTACAATCATCGTTGGTACATTTTGAAAATACTTCGTCTTTTCCGCAAGGTTTCGCTGTTAAATTAAGAAGTTTTGTATTGAATCTTATCTTATTCTTGTAGTCAAGTAACATTTTTTATTAAGCGTTGCCCCACACTAGGATTTTCTCCTGTGTCGTGGGTACGTTTACAAACATACAAGTTCACATACACAATGACACCCAGACCCGAAACAACAATTTGTGGATCACACAAAGTGTTGTCCCGTGCGGGAATCGAACCCGCGACACGTTGCACGGCAGCCGGTTGCCCAGCCACCGCACTAACCGTGCAGTCACCTCAAATTCCTAACTCCTAAACGCATTGGTCACTCCTTTAGTGTTTCAGGTGTTTATGGGTGCCCAGCCAGCCCAGCCCATAAAATATTAAATTACCTAAAAGTTTTGTGAGGTAAAATGAGTAGCAGTTTAATACTTGAATGTATTCAAAGAAACTAAAAAAAGTTCAAAATTGAAATAAATATTACATTATTATGTAAAAAATAATAAACAAGAACTACAACTATACCTAATATTAAAATACTGATAAAACAATAAAAATCTGACGTTGACTCCAAGTAAACATGTAAAACAATTAATTTCTACAGCATAATAAACTGTTATGTTATTTGCAAAGTATATTATTTACTTTACATGGATTCATACACGAGTCTATAGATTTTTTATTAAAGAAACACCTGTTTATATTTAATTAAATAATGATTAACCGTGGCGACTATTGTAAACTTTGTTCTTTATAAGAATGGCATGCGTAAATGTCTATTGATGAAATAAAACAGTCGTTATGCTGTAACTGATTTGCACATGTAGTATCTACGTTAATGAGTGGCTTTGGCAGATGGATGAATGTTGATTGAATTTATCTATGGTTTTAAGTCACGTTGTTTTTGATACGTATCGCTATCATCTTCGACATAAGAAAATTTAACAACGACATTACGTGATCAAAATTGTTTTAAAACTCCATAATAAGTTTGTAAAAGTAACTTTGTAACTATTACAATCCAAATCAGTGATTGTTTTTAATATAGTGGAAAAAAGTATTAATTGTAAAACTTACTGCATTCTTCTCGAGGAACACATGAGTTCTGGTTCTCATCATAATAAAATCCATCTTTGCAATCGCAGGCGTTTGGATAGCATATTTTAGGGCATGGCCTTGTGATGTTAAATACATCAGAGCAGTGTTTGCCACAGTTCACACCACAGCCTGACCACGCATTATCATCACCTCCACATGATTCTGTGAGGAAATTAACAGTTTAGATTTCTTATAATATATCCATAACCAATCTTTTATGCCCTATTTTACAAATCTACCTTAAGGTTTAAGCGACCCCTAAGCCAAAATAAGTGATACTTAACTGAAAATATGGTTTACACCAGCATTAGATAAGGTTCTCCCTCGCGCTAAGTAATTCTTAGTTAAGAGATGGTTTCGGGGTGGTTTGTGGAAACAGTGATTATTAATTGTCAATTTGCAATTATGTAACTATTTATTTACTAAACTAGTCTAATGTTACCTCACAGTTTCAAATCGATATAATTTTATGTAGACTACGATATAGATAGCATAATTACTAGATTATTGAACTATTAGCCAACGTACCTTATTCGTAAGAAAATCTTTCAGGAATTACTATAATAAAAAGGTCTAAGTCTCTTACCACAATCTCTCATTGGTATACATTCGCCAAGACTATTTCTAACGTATCCATAATCACATATGCAACCAGGTTCGACATCCGTGCAGTTTATAGGGAAGCCTACTTGAGAACAATCCAAAGGTCGACAAATCTGTGAGCTACCGTCGTGGTAGATTGCGTGCTCTCCACAATATCCAGCTGTGAAAAAAGTTAAAGTAAAGTAAAGTAACGGTAAAGTAGTCTGAGTACACTGTTGTTTTTTGGCTTAGTCACGTAATTATTTGACGAGGAACTCAACTAGTTTCAAGCCATATTAGAGGCTCACATACATGAGCAGCATTTCACGACACGCAAGTAGCAGCGCGACAGTCACTGCGTCGTGTATGCTTATAATATGTGATAATATAAATAGCATTTCACTTTACACCGATTTTTAATCTTTGTACTAGTTTTTTGTATATTCTATCTGCTAATTCAGAGCAAGCTATAAAGGTTATGGGTTACCTAATGGTAAGTGGACACCGTAGCCTAAGCACACTAGATGTATGCGTTTCAAAAATACGCTGCGGACCATGTAAGCAACTGTCGAATTGGATCATGTAGTGTTTTCTTTTACTTTATTTTAATTACGTAAAGAAAATCACTTACGACATTGTTCTCTCGGTATGCATTCACCATTTTCATCTCTAGCATGGCCATCGATACATCGGCAGCCTGGCTTACATGCATCGTCACCAGGTTGTGGTGGTGCAGCGCATCTGATCACTCTTGGGTCTACACTGCAATCTTGTGGGGGACACGGATTTGGACATACGTCGTAGACTTCATTCTTGCCGTAACATTTTGCTGTATGAGAAATTCATGTTTTAGTAATTTGCTGTAGTCATAACTGAATTCACACATAATTTGATTGAGTTTTCTGTAATGCTGATACTTTTATCTATAGGATTATGAGAGAGAGATTGACTCTCACATCAATTTGTTTTAATCCGGAAAATGTCTCATAGTTTTATCATAGTAAATTAATATTTGACACAAACATAAAGGTGATGATGATGAGTACTTTTGTAACCAAGATCTCATGTAACTTGGATTAGTATAATTCAGATTATTATGGAGTTTTATGATAATGATAATTAGTGAGATAAACACAAATGAAGTCCCCTAACCGGTGTGTCTGTATAACAAAATGCATTATTGTAGAGAATTTTTAGTTTCTGCCTAGCGCCATGGGATAAGGACAAGAGTGTATGTAACCAACTAAATTAACATTTGAAATGGCACTTACGACAGTCTTTCTCATGTACACAGAATCCCTGAGCATTCCGTAAGTATTCGTCTTTACATCGGCATCCTTCCCTGCAGTCACATTCTGGTATCGCAGCGCATGACACTGCAGCTATATCCACACCACAGTAACGAGGTGGACAGTTTGATACACATGAGTCTAGTGTCTCGTTTTTAGGGCATTTTGATGCTGAAATATGGAAATATGTTTAATTTATATAAAAAAATGGTATTAATATTTGTTGCCAAGTATAACATAATATGTATAATAAAACATAATACGGATCTTATTACAGTAATGCACATGTAAGGAGGTTGAAAAAAGGCGGACGTAGTCTCTTGAAACAATGACTGTGGCACCTGGCTACTATAGCGTTACACGCAGAACATAAACACATTGATACGAAGGACTTCTGTCATTTTCTTAAATCAGTAATGTGGTAACATTTTGGAGATTCAATAATTTTAAGTGATATTATGTCCGCGTTTTTTTCGACGTCCTTATGCACAGGTATTTTATTCCAATGGTTACACGTCTCCTCACAACGCGAAACGTTTGTTAGATGTGACGTAGATTCGATAGTTACGTAATCTTGTTTTAAATAGATAAGTAAAATAATATACTTAATACATTGTAAAAATATATGTATTGTAGGTAGTGTAGGTACTTTTGATACTTACAGCATTTGTCAGGTTTAACACATTTTCCTTTTTTGTGATCGTAATAGAAACCTTCTCGGCAGTCGCAAGCATTTTCGTAGCATATTTCTTTACAAGGCACTGTGTGGTTGTAGTAATCGTAACAATGTTTGCCACAGTTCGTACCACAACCTGATATTGCGTTACTATCTCCTCCACACGATGCTATGAAAAAAAGATTGCGATCCTTACAATATTATATTGAACAATTCAATAATTAGTAGGTATTATTCACATTATCACTAGTTCAAAATCTACAGTCAAAATCAAAATATTTACTACAATAAATCCACATATGGTGACTTTTGAAACATTAAACTAGAATTGTTCATCAGTCCGTTTATTAGTAAACCTAGGTTATAGTTAGGGCTGTTAGTTAGTTAGTTAGGGCCTGTTACAGCACATCCCCAGGAGGGGATGTGCTATAACAGGCGTTGCACCGTGGGGCTCTGGATCCGGTCTTTTCAGAGGAACCGGTGCCTCTTCCAGTGCTGGAGGTGACCACCGGGGTGGTTTTAGTGAGGTACGAATCCCACACTCCCTAGTCTTTCTTCTCAAAAAGCTCGACACATTTTGAAAGTTTCCCCTCGTTATCAAAAAAAGGTTATAGTTAGGCTACATTCTAAAAAGTTTATTGATACTTACGACAATCCGTCATCGGTATGCAGTTGCCTTCATCATCCCAAACATATCCATAGTCACATATACAGCCAGCCTCTATGGAATCTGTACAAGGTTCAGTGAACCCTACTTGGGAACAGTCTAAAGGTCTACAAATCTCTGTGGTGCCATCATAATAGATCTCATTCTCGCCACATGATTGTGCTGCAAGGAAGAATTTATTATGAAACAAGAAAGAACAAAAGTTATGTAAGTACAGACGCTACTTACTATAGCAGATCAAATTGCTTTATATAAAATAAAATTAAAATTGATAATTACAAATTAAGTCAACTGCGGCTTATAGTTCTTCAAGTGCATAATACTATTTAGACCATCAACAAACGACAGTTTTACCTTTAAAAATCATCTTCTAAGTTCTATAGAGGTAGATAGGGACATTAAGATTACTTACGACACTCATTCCTAGGTACACATATACCAGAAGCATTTCTAGCATAGCCTTCAAAACAGCGGCATCCTGGTCTACATCGCTTATCACCAGGTTTAGGTGGTGCAGGGCATCTGATCGTGCTTGGGTCTACATCGCAGTCTTGTGGAGGGCAGGGGTTCGGACACACGTCGTACTCTTCATTTAGTCCGTCGCATTTAGCTGTGTAATAAGTAATAGTTTCAAAATACCTGGTTGGTCTACTTACGGTAATAATCGTCGTTATGTGGCCAGTGTAAATATGTAATTTTACTTATCAATTTTACTTTCGGTGAGTGTACAGGGGAATTGCACAACTTGATTCCCCCTAGTCCTTTCCATCATCGTACCACAAGACAATCGGCGAAGCGTCACCGATTCATGGTAGATGTTCCGCCCACACGCACGAAGCGCTTCGCTTCAAGCTTCCTTGTGCGTACTGCTAAAGAGTGGAATTCTTTGCCAGAGTCTGTATTTCCTGAAGGGTACAACCTGGGAGTCTTCAAGGCCCGAGTGAATAGGTTGCTTATGGGACGACGTGCTACATCGTAGACCGCATCATCGCTTACCACCAGGCGAGATAGTGGTCAAACGTCGCCCCATCAAATATAAAAAAAAAAAAAATCAAGATACAGCTAGTAGTAACTTTAGATCCTATCCGGTAAAGAAGAATGAAGATTAGACGGGGATTAATCGATACTGATTTATGGCAAGAAAACTTTTAAGAGAACTAGTACCATAAAAGTGACACAATATTGAAAGAGAAATACTAATAATATAAACAGGAGACACTTTTGGATAAATAAGCAAACAAGTAACACTTACGACAGTCTTTTTCGAGGACACAGACTCCATCACCGTTTCTTAAGTAACGATCTTTACATCGGCAGCCCTTCTTGCAATCGCATTCGTCTATAGGAGCGCACAATATTACAGCTATGTTCACACCACAGTACCGAGGTGGGCAGTCTGAGACACATTCGTCCAGTGTCTCATTTTTAGCACAGTCATACACTGTAAAATAAAATGTGACAGACTGAGTTACATGGATATAAATTAGGTAAGAACACAAAATTTACGTAACACGAATCAATCCATTATTATACCTCTAGTATGTGTAAAGACAATCATATATATGGCTTACTGATGGAAGGTGGTAACATTGTTGCTATCATGGAGGATTCGAAATCGGATTAGCCAATAGAAAAATAAAACAAAAAACCATGAATGTGAATACCTATGGGTACTCACTACTCAGAACTCACAGTTTTGGCCGTTAAACTGAATTCACTACATAGTATAAAACAAAAGTCATTTTCCACTGTCAGTGCCTAAATATACTTTAATTTTTTAAATTACGCAACGAATTGATGCATTTTTGGATAGTGTATGTGAGTGAGTAGACTAAATTAATGAGACAAACGGTGGAAGACTACCATATGACGATCACAATTATTCTGTTAAGATCAAAATGGCTGAGAAGAAGAAGCTATAGGTAATGATAACTTACCACAGTCTTTCTCAGGTATACAAGTACCAGCTCTGTTCCTCACATGACCTTTAGCACATACACAACCAGGTTTGCAGTCTCTGGAACCAGGTTTTGGCGGTGCTGCGCAACGGATCGCAGCTTTGTTGACCCCACATCGCTGTGGTGGGCATGGATTGGGACACTCGTTGAAAACTTCGTTAGATCCATGGCATTTTCGGTGAGCTGTTTGTAAATTAACCAATTGCTTTAATAAATATGTACTGAAAATTTATTTTGAGAAGAATCTTGGTGCTAAATACTTTTAGATTAAGAGATAGTGATCCTTATGTAATTGCTGTAAAGTATCTATTTACTAAGCAAGTTCAACGTTTCACCAATATAGAAATTAATTTTGACTAAGACAATTACATAGAAAATAGTAAAATACAAACAGATAGCAATAATTACGAGGTCAGTATCATAAAACATTATCGCTAATTAATTACGTGAAGAATTTAGGTTGCATAGATTTTATTTTCTTTTTATTATATCCCCCATTCTGTACATTAATGATTGACTATTCTAATCAATTATCAGTTTCTTGTTAATATTTAAGGCAAAATAAATTAAAATTGATTATATACTTACGGTTACCACAGACTGCAGAGTCTGGGTAAGGAGCGAAATTTCCTGTAAAATTCAGATCTCATAGCACATAACCACTTTTTAACTTAATTTAATTGTATTTAATATCATTATTACATGGGGAGCCAAAGTGGACAACGATGTCAACAATTTAACAGATTGTTGTCAGAAGTTGGTGCTGATTTTTTCATCTTTATTTTATAAGTTGGGCTTTTTTGACAGAATACAAAATTCAGTTAGAAGTTAGAGCCTTATAAAGGTTAATAAAAATCACTACAATGATAACAAAACTTGATTTTATCAACTACAAGTTTGATGAAAGTACTGCATACCTTCGGAAAGTGTTATGAAGCCCAAATTAGCCACCACGGCCCACACCACGAGTGGCTTCAACATTATCACCAGAATGTTGTATTCACAGGTTATCAAGGCTATTTACCTCTTTTATATATACACGACTTCGTGCACTTGTTTAAATATAAAAGGTTTAAACCAATAATGTTTCAGACGCCATATCACTGACTAAATGTATTTGTTCTTTTGTATGTTTTTTTTATTGTATATACAAGTTATACATGTCTTTATTTTCCATGATAGGTAAACATTAAATGATTGAGTACATTTAATGATAAAAGTTATGCATCATAAATCAATACATTATGTACCTATATATTTTATTTGTTGTTCGATTGAATAAAAAATTGCTTTGCACTTTTTAGACTGACGTAGTTTAGTACCAGTTGTTTGTAATGCAAATAATATTATACAGGTAATATAACTGATGTTTAAATATATGTTACATATTATGCTAATATGTAATTACCTTGGTACAACAAAAATATACCAAATTTATGCATCACCCTAAGGTCAGACTGGGAGAAAATGCATGCGGCAATAACTCCACCTATAGTAGGTGCATTGAGTGCGTGAAACGTATTAAATAAATAAAATAATTTGTTCAGGCCATGGTTTCAACCAAAGTCTAAAACTTGTAATTGGTACACAAAAACAATGAATTCAAACCCAACTATCGAACCAGTTTTGTATATAAAAAACTGTGCTTATCTTACAAAACCTTTGTAAGATAAGCACAGTTTTTTAAAAATAATTCATATAGTATTTATAAGCACAGTAAAATTATAAGTACGTATTTATAAGCACAGTATAAATCATATTTATAAGCACAGTATTAAAAATAATTCTTGTAAATAACTACATATTTTATGCAAATTAACAATTAAACTCACGTGCCGTTATATGTATATCACTAAAGTTGCGATAATTTATTTGAATTCGTGAACGACTGTCTGTCGACGTTTAATGGATCACGATTACAAAATATCGTGTAAAGATTCCAAAAAATGCAATAAATTGATATGAGAAGTAATAAATGCTATTCAATGACTTCATAAAATGTGTGGCCAGAATAGGGATGATGACAGGGAACGAAAATTAAAAATGTAATTAGTCCGTCAGTTAGGTAATGAAAAAATATTAGACACGTGTTTTTTTATTTTGTTCTATAATAAAATGATACTTAGATATAACGAATCAACGTTGAGGAGTTGGGGTTAAAAAGTCATTTCAACGTATAAAATGTACATAGAAGTGACGTCACGCGACATTTCAAATCAATATATTCTCGAAACTATTAGTTTCCGTAAAAAAATTAAAAATACGTGTCTAATGTTTTTCATTAATCTACCAGACGGACATTAAAATAAAAATTAGTCGTGTACCCTATGCCAAATGGTGAACTCAACGTTTTGTTATACTTAGATTTAGACATTGGTTTAAGAATCAACCATGTATCATTCAATTTCATTAACCTATATACTTTTAGGTTCAATCTCTCTTTTTGGATTAAGAGGTCTATTCACTTTATAGCCAATGTGTAGGTCATGTACGAAGATGTAAGGTTTTGAATAAATAAGTAAATACAATATTAAAATAAACAAAGTATACTTTATTCATATTCTTCTTAAAATACAAAACGGCATGAAACATTATTTCTATAGATTCGGAATACATTAACTAAAACATCATACTTTACTTGGCTTACTTTTTCTAACGAGACCCTTGATCACTAAGTCTACTTATATGATATTCTATATCTACTTATACACATATTATGTACATTACGTTTTTTAAGAAAAAAAAAATACATTCTGATGTTTTCCTTTCTAAAAACTAATCCATACAAACATTCTAGCAACAATGCATTATTCCATAGATATTAAACCAAACCCGACATTTTTTAACTCTATAAAACCATCCAACACATCTAGATTAGATAACACGTCCTCTAAACATATTTTTGTTTTAGCTCCATATTCCGAAACAGTAATATTTGGATTAAATTAAGACATTAAACACATACAAATGCAAGATAACTGATTACCTCAATGACCTTATTTTCCCGCAAAGATTCCTGCTTGCAGCATAACTTCTTTGTGGAATAAGGAGTATACGAATGGACGATCGGCTTTAAATCTGTACGTCTGTTGTCTTCGAGGCGCTTGCGTTGTTGCTATTGGAGCAAATTCTATGGAAAAAAAAACGATGGTTTATACTTTTTTTGAGAAAAACTATATTTATTACCATGTTTACGACTTTCGGCATGACTGCCTCGTTGGCCGAGTGTTTGCAAGGGCGACTGCCGGGCAAGGGGTCTCAGGTTCGATTCCTGGGTCGGGTAAAGTATTACTGGGTTTTTTTAAGAAATATGATTAATAGCACGAAGTCTGGAATTGTGCCCGGTATATGGCAATAGACTCACCCCCTTTTACATGCGACTCATAACATAAATGGTGAAAAGTCTGTGTTACATTAAAATGTGACATTTAAGTGCCGTAATGTGCACCTCTGCCTACCCCTCCGAGGATAATAGGCGTGATGTTATGTTATGTTATGTATTCGGTTTACTTACTTACCTGTTTGACGAGGAGTTCAACTAGTTTCAAGCCATGCTAGATGAATAGTAGTACGACAGTTGCCGCGTCGCGTTTATAGAAATGCTGCTAATGAATATGAGCCTCTAGCACAGCTTCAAACTAGTTACGTGAGTAAGCCGAAAACATAATAATTAATATAAAAAAAAAGAATTAAAATCGCTATGTAATTGGTCCTAAAAAAATTGTAGTTCTTTCTGTTTCTAACTGTAAATAATGCATGTGCAATTTAAATAGTCAATGTTATAATGCACGCAGGTAATGACGCATTTGATATTGTATATAGGCTACATTGTAATTAAAATGCGTCAAGAAAATGTGGTAATCTCTTTTCATTACATTTTTCTAGAAATTATGACTTAAAACGAAATGGCCGATGGCTATTTATTGATTTAAACTATTATTGTATTATCATCAATACAATCTTTATCATTATATTCGTTGTATAATAATTTGTGGCAGTAATATACAAGCACAAGATACATTTTTTATCGATTCAGAGGTCGGTTTGAGGAACTTGGCCTTCTTTTCAACTCTTATAATAGTAAATTATTAAATAGTATTTGAGTGATACATACCAACATCTCTGGTCTCTCCCATACCATATTCATCAACGTGGAAGGTTATCTTCTGAAGGATCTCGCTAACGTATGGCATTTCACAAGATGCAACGTTTTCCAGTCCGAGGGATGTATTACTGAATATCCTTGTTACTCCCGCCTGTATATGGAATTTTTGCACAATAAGTGATACATAATTATCCCTATGTACGCTATATTGCCAATAATATTATAAAGTTTGTACAAAATTTTGCTTTCTTACCTTTTCGGAAGGTATCTTCAATCTATTTGCTACAGATATTTCGAATTTAGGTAAATCTATTTCGACCATTTGCATTGTAAGGCTGCCAACAGCTGAATACACGACATTTGTATTCTGTTGAAGTTTCCTTAGCAAGTTATTCAAACCAATTAAACTGTTTGGTAGGAATATCACAAGACCAAACATTCCTCCTACGTAATCCATTTTCAGTATCTAGAAAAAATAAAATATTTTCATGAGAGCAGGAGGAAAACAAAAAGAGAAAGAGACACAGAGAGAGAGATAGTAAAAGAGAAAAAGACCAAACGTGATAATTATTTCATATATTTTAAACATTTTTACAAAATGAATTACGCAAAAATGAATTACTACACATTCACACATAAACTTCATTTTATGCAATAATTTATAAATATCTAATTGGTGAATTACCTTAGCACCAAGTACGGAACTCTCTCCATACAGGAACGTATCTTTTTGATACATAGATTGAACCTTACTAATTCTTCCACTCCAGAAGAAGTCTTTCAATGTTGTATCTGCTGGATTGAATTGTTTCTCCCATTTTCCCTGAAAATGAGATAAAGAGTAGGTAGGTACCTAAATATATTTTTGTCGCATGCAGCTTTTTCGTTGTTAGTAATTTTGTATGTGTTACTGTCTGTTAATGAAATCTGCGTGATTCTATTTGTCAAATACAGACAAGATTTAAAAGAGTGCATTACTTTATCAAATGGAAAAATTTTGTACAAACCTGGAAACCTTCTGCATCTATCATAACCAGATGATCTAATGTCGATATCGTTCTTGTTTTCAAGTAATTTTCAAAGTTTCCGTTGGTCATGGTTTCCACCTGGATAGAAAAATGTTATTGTCGTAACGTCTAGATATGTATAGTGCATGTAATTTATTTTTGTCTTTGAAATCGAACCTTAAATTTACACGCTCTAAACACTGGTAAAAATACTGTAAGAGAAAGAAAATAAGAACAAACTTACTTCATCACTAATTGTCTTTGCAGCATCTGAAGCAGAGAAATTGAGGTTTTGTGGCGCCATAGCGAATATTTTCTCTGTATTCTGTATAAAATCGTCTGTCATTGGACAATCGTCATCAGCATAGATTTTGCAGAACAGGCTAAATTCGATGTCAGGATACTGCGCGGTAAGAGCAGCTGATATTCTTGGGAATGCACATGATATCTGCAAAAAATGTACCAAACAACATCAGCAATTTTTTTAATGAGTTCTAGTAGTAGGATTTTACATTCACAACATACTCACTCATACCCTAAACTACAATTCGTGGACCATACGAAGAATATTGTTCCATGCGGGAATCGAACCTGCGAGGTTGCGATACATTAACATACACAACACTTAGTTGCCCAGCCAATGTGTCAACTATGCAGTCAGCATTAACTAAGAAGATAATAATATTTAATTCCGAGACCCCTTATTAATAGCTGAACGCTCGACTTCTCAAACTATGATCAATGCAGAATGCATATCAATTAGTTAACTGTCAAATCTCATGTCAAGTATATGATCAACTAATTATACCCTGTTATTAACAGATATAATCGATAAGCGTTCCAAGAAACTGGCAATTAGATATTGACTAGGTACCATTTTATTCAATAAAAAGCTACACAAGACAAAATGTAGCTTATTAATATATGTATTATGGTTTAGAATACAAAATTTGGAACAGGGGTATACTCTTGTTTTAAATTTCATCCAGGATCCCCTTAGACATTTTGACGTGTAGAGTAACATAATAATAATAATAACAAACATACATACAAACTCACTCTCATGCTTACGCATTTCAATTATTAGTAAAATTTGGAATGAAACAAATTTTATGGTTACATCTGCTAACCTGTTCAAGAACTATAAACTCTTTGTTTAAAGCCATTAAGAGATAGCCTAGGTTGGCTTGCCCACCGCAACGACACATCTGAGGAAGCGAGAAAACGACTCTGCTTTTGAAAAATTGCGTTCATAGACTAAAACTATAAAGTGGTCCGATACTTTAATGAAAGATAATCATGTGTCACATACGAATAATTATGACAGACATGGTTCAGAATAAAGAGAAAAGTGTAAATTATAGTGGAATAAAACTATATTTATCAAAATCGAATTACACACATGCATACAGCAAGACACAGTCCAAAACAAAAAAATATTTTCTTTTTCATATCAATATCAAAAAATCACTTACCTGTTCTGTTTCTTGAAGGTTGAATACATTTAAGAGTTCTGTCTTTGCCCTTCCTTTAGCATACAAAGCTAATTCACCCATCAGGTATAAGACGGATGCTCCTCCCACCATTACACTATTTCCAGGATTTGATAGAGATATTTCCTGACAAAATAAAGAAATAAAGAATGGTAATTGTAAAGAAAGCACGAGGAAGTTTATTTTCTTTTAGTTTACTAGCAGGTTTAATGTAACTGAAATGCTTTGTTACAAAATATGGCAAATGGAATAAAATGAATAAAAAGTAGCGACCCACCCGGCCTCGCACGGGTGTAATATGCATGTATTATACATATAAACCTTCCTTTAAGAATCACTCTATCTATTAAAAAAACACATTAAAATCCGTTGCGTTGTTTTAAAGATCTAACTAAGCATACATTGGGAGAGGTAGACGGCGGATAGCGACTTTGTTTTATACTATGTAGTGATATGTATGTACTGACATATAATATTCTCAGGGTGTACCGAAGGCTTCCTACGGCAAATAATGGAATGGCTTCTTCTTCGCATGTTGGTTCTGCTGTCGTGGAAGTCGTTGTCGTGGACGTCGTTGTTGTGGACATCGTTGTTGTGGACTTCATACCCGTATTGGAAGAAGATTGCCTACCTATGAAAGGACACCAAGAAATTTTCATTTTGTTTTTTCATGATTTATAATTTAAATACAACATTGTTTTCGAAAATGTTACTTACATTGCAATGTGCTCACGCAGTTTCCTTCTGCATCCTTGTAAAAACCGATCATGCAGCGACATTCAGGTTTGCATCCCGTAGTCCTGTCGGATGCTTGACATCTAACACCATTCAAGTAATCTTCACAAGTCCTTTGAGGGCATGACGGTGCGCAATTGAAGTACCATTCGTTGCGACCTTTGCAATCTTTTGGTCCTGAGGAACAAAAATTTTATATTTACGAAAAATCTAAAACCAAATGGTTAATCACTATTACACCTCAATAAATTAATACTTTTTAGCAAATACCAATACCAATACCATACCAACCGAGTTTTGATTGGAAGCGACTAAATGTAAGTTTCACGACTACATCAGCAATTCAGTGAAAAATGTATAATACATTTGCCTATTCTGGTGGTTAAGTACATTTATTACGTCTACACATACTGTTCCTTGCTTGCATTCTGTTGGCACCGAACAAGTTTTGCTACTCTTGAAAGACAATAGGAAATACTTCCTACGAAGTTGCAATTAACTAACGAACAATCACAAAATACCTTCACAACAATTCTGTTCACTTAGGAGATTGAAGAATGTTTCTTCGAATGCAATCCGTTTTCTGTGAAGACACTATTAAATCAAACGTTTTGTTGCTTATTTTCAAGCATGTAGTGCGGTTGTCTTACATAAAGTTGGATATGTTCCAACCTCTACTAGATTGGCACAGCATCGATTCTACTAAGACTCTGGACAAGCAGTTTAACGGATTATAAAAGGTAGATAAGTAAATAGGTAATCCTTGTAGCTGCAGGGCTTGGATTTACTAAAAATATAATTTATTTTAAACTTGCTTTGTATAATCTTTTTTTTTATTTTCTAACACATTTCTTCTAGTCTTGTCGAGGTGAAGATCAAATAAGTAATGAGTTGAGATAAGTTTTACAAAATAGAGTTATGAATATTTTTAGCTTATAGACATCCGAATAAATAATTGAGACTCAAAAGGGACTGAATTGTAAAATGTACAATATATTTTGTATTTCATTTCGAAAGACATACTTTTAAAAATTCTTACCCTTACCCTTTGTAGTTGATGCTTCTGTTGTCGTTTCACTGTCTGATTTTGTTGTAGTTCTTCTAGGTCGACGTGTAGTTGATTTCATAGTTGTCTCAGGTGCCGAACTGGTTGCCCTACGTTTTGTCGTAGTTCGCGCTCTTCTTGTAGTCGTTCTCGGTTTACGAGTTCTCCTTGTTGTTGATATAGGCGCATTTGTAGTTGTTCTTTGACTACTAGGAGACTGTTCCGTTGTTCCTTCATTTCCGGAGTCTTCAGTTGTCATGCCTGTCTCCATTTCTTCTGTTGTTGACTCACTCTCAGAATCTTTCGTTGTCATATCTCCCTCAGTTTCTTCTGTTGTAGATCCCGCTTCTGATTTTTCTGTTGTCATACCAGTATCCATTTCTTCGGTTGTTGTTCCGTTTTCAGAATTTTCTGTTGGTGTTCCGTTTTCAGAATCTTCTGTTTCTGATCCGTTCTCTGATTGTTCTGTTGTCACATTCGTTTCAGTTTCTCCTGTTGTTGGTTTATTTCCAGAATCTTCTGTAGTCATACCCGTCTCAGTTTCTCCTGTTGTTGGTCCATTTCCAGAATCTTCTGTTGTCATATTTGACTCAGTTTCTCCTGTTGTTGGTCCATTTCCAGAATCTTCTGTTGTCATATTTGACTCAGTTTCTCCTGTTGTTGGTCCATTTCCAGAATTATCAGTTGTCATATTTGATCTTTCTGTAGTTGAATTTGACTCTGCACCAGATTCTGTTGTAAACTGCTCTACCTGTATACTTATTTTATTGTTTCGTGTAGTAGAACTTGTTCCAGATCCTTTAGTTGTCATATCGGATCCTCCATCAGATTCGGTTGTAGTGCGTGATCGACGCTTGGTCGTAGTTCTAGGTCTGCGGGTTGTTGACCTCATTGCAGATCCTTCAGTTGTCATACCTGATGCCTCAGTAGTTGAATCTGACCCTTCATTAGATTCTGTGGTAGATGACGAATTCATTTCAGATTTTGTGGTCGTTTCTGAAACGTGAAAATATTACACAAATAATTGCAAAGTATATTTTACGTCGCAGAGATATTGTTGTTTTTATATTTTATTAAATATACCTCCATCCATTTCATTGCAATCTATTTCTTCTATATCGTCGGTGTTTTCATTTGTATTATCACAGTTGTTTTCACTGCAATCGGCACAAGGGTCTGTACTTTCATTTCCATCTTCATTTCCTGGAGTGCCATCAGTGCCTTCAGGTTCAGGCGCGTTCTTGTTACCTAAATTATAAAAAATCATATAATTAATCAAAGCCTTGTATATAGGTGTGATTCCGCTAAAGTTAATTATAAAATATATCGGTCGTTTAGGCATAGACATATTTATTAGCCATACTCTCTGATTATTTGTATTTAATACAGAATTCAGGTTTAGCAATCGCACTCGTGACCTGTTGATCAAAGGCATATTACTAGAATAGGGTTGCGAAATAGGTAATTGTTTTAAATTGTATATTGGTTTCTGAATATTGTTTTTTGTAAGCCTTGTCATTTTTTTATGACAAAAACAATTACATGTTCGTTTAAGTTCCAATCGAATCTTACATAAACTCGTGCTTCACTGATAATAGATTTATTTATTGTTTTTTTTTTGTAATCTAAAAACCAAATAGAAAGACGAATTAATTGAACGGTACACGTAAAGCTTTTTTGTGATACAAAAATGTATTGGTCAAATGAATTTTATTTTAAAAACCTTTCACCAATTCAAGTCCTCATACGTTTACCTATTCCGCACTGCCCACATGCCAACTGCGTCGAACAATAAAGTTTTTTATCGAGCAATATAGTTCCCAATTGTCAGTTGTGTGTAAAGTGAACGCGGTACCAACCGGGGAAAAATTACATTCTACTCGGTTAAAATTGTTGGAGTACGGATAGCTACTGACTAACTTGCCGTTCTGGTAGTGAGTTTGTAAATTAAGCATTTTTATTCAACAATGCTTTACAAAACAGGTGAGAAAATACTTTGTTGTATTTATCCGACTTAGTGAATTGGTTTTGGGTTTGCTTTCTTTTATTTGGTTACTATGCAATGATATTAATATAACTGCATATACAGGTATGTTTCCTTTGTATACAAAATTGAAGAAGTCATAAGTCAATAATAATTTCTATGGAATTACAAAAAAAAGTCAATTTCTTTAAAGATATTTAAAATATAAATTTATGTAGTTTTATGGTTGACCTTTACATGCTTTTTAAGGTTTAATTTTTACTCAGCAGAATGAAAAACTGAGCGATGACTAGTTGCTAAACAAAAATGAAAAATTTAAATGAATGTCCAGACTCCAAGTGAAACAAAGTGAAATAAATAGCTGTAAATAAACCGTGACGAGTTTTATGACCGAGAGGCAGCAATAAAAAAACTAGCTTTGTGTATCCACAAACCAGAAAGAGGTTCAGGTAAATAATTCAGGAGAATTAAGAAAGAAATATCTTAGTTGACCGTCGTTTTGTATCAACGTAGTGTATTTTACACGGTCGAATCGGCTACCTTGAAAGTTTTGTTACCCTAGTATGTTGGACCCTAGATATTTGAATAAGGGCGCCCTGCGGACTCTCCGTCCGCGTACCGGCCCATAGTGTTGCCCGACGAGGTGGGAAAAGTTTTCGAAAGGATAATTTCGAACCGCCTCGTCGCGCACCTGTCGGATATCGGGCCGGACCTGTCGGATGGCCATTTCGGCTTCCGCAGAGGACGCTCCATGGTGGACGCCATCATGCCTGTAAGAGACCTCACGACGGGGACTGCAGTGTCCAGGGGGAGGGTCGTAGTGGCGGTGTCTTTGGACATCGCCAATGCCTTCAACTCCCTGCCCTGGAGCTGCATTTTGGAGGCACTCAGATACCATCGGGTGCCCACCTATCTCCGTCGTGTAATCGAAGCCTATCTGACGGACCGGTCCGTCATCTACCCCGGTCACCGAGGTGAGTGGAACCGGCGAGAGACGTCGCGCGGTGTTCCACAGGGTTCGGTTTTGGGGCCGCTCCTGTGGAACATCGGTTATGACTGGGTGCTGCGCACCGATTTCCCGAACAACGTCAGCGTGGTCTGTTACGCTGACGACACACTGGTGCTAGCACAAGGGAGGTCGCATCAGGCGGCGGCTAATTTAACGGCGAGAGCGGTTACGACAGTCGTTGAAAGGATCCGGCAACTGGGACTCGAGGTGGCGCTCCACAAGTCCGAGACCATGTGTTTTCATGGCCGCGGGAACGCGCCACCTCCGGGTGAGTCCCAAATAACGGCAGGAGGGGTTACCATCGGCGTCGAGACGACGATGAAGTACCTAGGACTCGTCCTCGACAGTCGGTGGAACTTCGTGGAGCACTTTCGACGTTTGGCTCCTAAGTTGGAACGAACGGGGGCGGCGCTTAAGCGCCTTCTACCAAACTTCGGGTGGCCAAACGCCTCCTGCCGTAGGTTGTATGCGGGGGTCGTGCGGTCCATGGCCCTCTACGGTGCCCCTGTGTGGGCGCCGAATTTGATGCGGCGATCCGCTAGGGCGCTGCTCACATCTCAGAGGGTCATGGCGATCCGATTGATTCGCGGATATCGCACGATCTCCGGGGAGGTGGCGAACCTCCTTGCCGGATCACCGCCGTGGGATCTTGAGGCGAAGGTGCTGGCGCGTGTGTTTTGTTTGCGCGCGGAGGCACGTCGCCGGGGCGAAAATCCGCTGCCGCGCCAGATTAGTGCGTGGCGGGATGAGCTCCAGCGTGATCTCATGGCGGAATGGCAGCAACGGCTGTCGCAGCCGAGGGCTGGGCTCGCTGTCATTGCAGCGGTAAGTCTCCTCTTTGAGGAGTGGCTTGAGAGACGCTACGGCGTCCTCACCTACCGCCTGACGCAGGTACTTACCGGACACGGAAGTTTCGGTAGGTTCCTGTTTCGGATTGGGCGGGAGGAAACGCCCGAGTGTCATCACTGCGAGGATCGCCCGGAGGACACGGTGGAGCATACGGTGGCGGTGTGTCCTGCGTGGGCTGAGCACCGTCGTGTCCTCAGGGATGTGATTGGCGACGGCGACCTCTCGCGTCCGGCTCTGGTTCAGACCATGGTACGGAGCGAGGGGGACTGGGATGCCGTCTCCTCCTTTTGCGAAGCAGCTATGCTAGCTAAGGAGGAGGCGGAGCGCGTGAGGGAACGAACCTCCTCACGCCCCGGCCGTCGCGAGAGACACTCCGGGCGTCATGGATCGCGAGACGATCTCCGGCCACCGTAAGCATGGGCCTGCGGACGGCGAGCACGGGTGACTCGCCGCCCGACCAGAACCAGGCCCGAGCGTACGGCGCGTCGCGTTCCGCGCGTGCCTCAAAGAGCCATCAGACCACCACGGATGGGGCCCAACAGGGCTAATGCCGATACGGAGCCGCGGAAGACTTAACGGGTTGCCGGGGCTCCGGCTCGAGGTGCAGGAGTAGGAACGGGGTGGTTTTTAGTCAGTAAGAGTCTGACACTCCCTCTCGCCTCACCCGGGTGGGAGAAGTCATAGGATGATTTTCCCCCCTCAAAAAAAAAAAGATATTTGAATAAACAAGCCTGAATTTAAAAGAACTTTGGTTTGAGAAATACGTTAGAGTTGGTTTTGATTAAACTTGGCTATAGTTTTTTGCTTTATAGTTCTTGTAGCCGAGTTTGATTTTAGTAAGTATTCGTGATTGCTCAGAGGTTACGATCGATATATGGATAAAAATGTAAAAGAAGTCTAAACCTAAAATAGATATTTATAGAAAACAGAAATGTTACCCTACTGCAATTTCCAAACTAAACACAATGAAGAGTAACTCAACAATTATTTCATAGATCCTTTGGAGTTGAAACTTCTCCAGCCTCGGCTTTAACTACTCATCTCACACTCGGAAAACATTCTAAATTGTGCTTCCAAACAAGAAAAGGTACTATTTCAGGTAAATCGCTTAATGCGCCGTAATGTTCAGAAGTTTTACTCGAGTTCTAAAACTTTATAATTAGCTAACAAACTATGCAGTGGCTCATAGAAATTATATTTGCTCAAATTAAGTTTCATACCGTGGCATGCCATTTTATTCGTAGTTTTAGCTGTAATTTTTGTATTTTGCAACTAAGAAAATTATAGTGTTTCTTTGAAACTAAATTTAATATTTAATTTCAAAGAAACGCTGTTTTTTATTAATAAGTAATATAAAACACTGCAAATGCTGTTAGAATAACTTCAATGCATATTTGAATTCGAAATAGTTTATTAAAATATTTTATTTTAAATGAAAATGATTGAAATATTTAATTAATTAAAGCGTGTTACAATTGACAACAATACTTGACCCTTCTTCTTCTAAATTTACGTTGTCTAAGTTATAACTGCAAATTTATTGTTGGTTTCAATGTGTGAACATGGTTTATTTATAACCCTTTCAGTACACACTAATGTGTAATGTGCAATTTACGTAAGTGCACAATATACTACAGTAATCCCGCTTAAATATTCTTGCATTGTAATATTTTAGCATATCTAAGCATCATTTGTCAACTGTATACAATAGTTTGAAATGATTTACGATCAGTTTTAGTAATCAAACATGAGATTTTTTTCGTTAGTGTGTGTTTAGTGAAGAGAGAAAAGTGGTCACAGTATAATGGCCTTCGTGTTACTATAATCCTGAGAAGTAAATAAATATCATCTATATTTGTGGCATAAAGTTTAGTTTTTTTTTGGTATGAATATCTATGAATAAAAATTTATAACGCTTTTATGGTTTTTAAACTAGTACCTACTTGAAATAGCCTGATATCAAATAGTCTAATATATTTCTATTTCAAATGCACTAGAGGTATAGGTAATTGTCAGCTGCTTTACTTGATTTAAAGAGTTGTACTTACTGCAATCCTGCGGCAGGACACAAAATCCAAGGTAGTCATCGAACACGTAATCTTCTTTGCAATCACAATTGTTGGAGTAGCATATATCGGCACATGTTACATTAGAGAGCATGTAGTTGGAACAGCGCCGACCACAGTTCACGCCACAGCCAGATGTGGCGTTCTTGTCATTACCACAAGACGCTGCAAATGGAGAGAAGAATTATAACTGGAAACTGTTCTTTATGGAAATGTAGTTGATAAAATATGCAGTTTAAAAGTAACTAATCTATAAGATTCCCTCTTTTATAGAATCGAAGGCAAGCGAAGGACCTGTGCTCTTAGCCAAACGCTTTAGCGCTTGTCTACAGAGAGAGTAGAAAACTAAATGTATGAGAATGAATTCCATATAGTTTGGTTTTCTATTCTACATATAGACAGGTACTAAATAGCATTTGGCTACAGCTGCTGATGGTTAGCAATCATCGACACCTTGAAGAAGTGAAGACCTTTGAAGTGTGTTTCAAGTGCATTATTAGCATTATTAAACGACACACCAGACGCGATTGAAAAACTAAATAACACACGTTATTTGTAAATAAAACTACTGTAAAACGTGGTAAAAAGAATTGAAGGGGAGCATAGATTACAACAGTAAGAGTAAATAAGTAGTGGTAGTTTGCTCTAGTATCTATTTTATGAAGAGAAAATGACTAGACTATACTTACGACATTCCTTAGCTGGCATGCAGACTCCTTCATCATTTCTTACAAATCCTTCTACACAGATGCATGCAGGAGGTCCAGGGCAGGGTCCCGTCTTGTCGAAGTACCTTTCATCGTGAATCGAACACTGTGGGATTCCAACCTCTTCACATACTTGTGGCTGGCAAAGTTTTTCTGGACATTTCGAGTATTTTTCGTTGACTGCACACTTTCCTGGATAGGTTATGAGAAAAATATGAATTATTTTACCCATTTTTAGCACTATTATGTTACCCATAATTTAGACTTACCTATACAGATTCTCTACTCCTATAAGATCAATAAATACCGATAATTAATACCGTCTTATCCTACTGATAGACTACTGATTATAAATGCGAAAGTTTTTATGTACTTCTGTTACTCTTTCGCGTCAAAACAGTTGAATGGATCGAGATGACATTTTGAAAAGAGGTAGACTATGGTTTGGAATAACACATAGATCCCTTTTTCTTGCACGGGAATATGGAACATG
The DNA here is from genome assembly GCA_038387885.1 of Spodoptera picta. Lineage (NCBI taxonomy): Eukaryota > Metazoa > Arthropoda > Insecta > Lepidoptera > Noctuidae > Spodoptera > Spodoptera picta. The sequence continues at coordinate 1,568,877 of JAZHFQ010000686.1, forward strand.
TGAGAAGCTGCTGGCAGAAGCTAATACACTATTTATAATGTAAATACTGTAAAATGGTACATCTGATTATCCCTTCAGGGAAAACCTTGCTATGAAAAATATGCTACTTGATTAATAGATAAATAACTGCCGAATACCATCATTTTGCTAAACAATGCTACTATAACATCATACTTGAAAAATCACTTGAACTAATATCAAAGTGTCAATGTCATTTATTCACGCGATTTTATTGAACGTGATTTTAATCAACACGTGATTAGTTTTACGTAACATTAATTAAACGTGTCAAAATAATTTATCATGGAAAATTGCACAACCATATAACATGTCACCAATGAATTTATGAACATTTAAAAAGTAGAAGCACACTAAATAATGTATTTTAATAACATTCTTATTAGGTACTACACCGTTAATGATGACTATAGTTTGAATTCCTGTTACGGCGGGAAATATATTAATTTATTTATCGTTTCATGTACACCATACAGCAGGCAATATTACAGAGGACATATTATACTTACTGACGTGATGTTCAGTTTTGATTATGGTCGTACTGCTGGCTGCTGCCGCTGCTGCAGCTCCGGCTGCCACCGAACCATTTTCTAGAAAAAAATACATGTTTATTTATTTATTATTCATGTACACATATACAACACAAAGAACAACACATATATAAAAACGACGTATGTACTTAGGTTCCACATATTATTATCTAGGTCTGTGGCAGAAAAGAAAATGTGGTACCAAGACTCAGTGTGTTACACAAACAAAGTATAATTGGCTTAAAAGTTTAGTAGATTCAATGTCAAATTACCATAACGTTAACTGTAAATTTTAGTAGCTAATGCAATGCTTAGCTTTCCTAGAATAATTTGTAATCTACCATTGATGTGTCATGTTATATTATTCATTCCCTCAATTATTAAATAACTGATGACAACTACATTTTTAACTAGAGTTCACAACACACACACAAGGTTTTTTAAGGTTTTCGCTATCGATCTTAAGAATTTATTGTTCGTAAAGTAATTACTATTTAATGTTTCCAAAATAGTTTAACAGTTTTTTAAGCAAATGCAATAAAACAGTGACAAGACTTTTACAGCGGATGCATTAAAAATAAGCAGGTATATCTTGAACTATGACACGTCATATGTCGTAAAGTCTAAATGACTTCTAGGTTTCCTTTCAATGACCACATTTTTTTTTTTTTTTTTTTTAAGGGGGGAAAATCATCGAATGACTTCTCCCGCCTGGGTGAGGCGGGAGGGAGTGTCAGACTCTTACTGACTAAAAACCACCCCGTTCCTTCTCCTGCACGTCGAGCCGGAGCCCCGGTTACCCGTTAGGTTCTCCGCGACTCCGAATCGGCATCGGCCGTATTGGGCCCCATCTGTGGTGGTCTGATGGCTCTTTGAGGCGCGCGCGGAACGCGACGCGCCGTACGCTCGGGTCTGTTTCTGGTCGGACGGGGAGCCACCCATGCTCGCCGTCCGCAGGCCCGCGCTTACGGTGGCCGGAGATCGTCTCGCGATCCCCGACGCCCGGTGTGTCCTTCGCGATGGCTGGGTTGCGAGGAGGCAGCGCTTCGCTGCCTCACGCGTCCCGCCTCCTCCTTAGCTAGCATGACTGCTTCGCAAAAGGAGGAGACGGCATCCCAGTCCCCCTCGCTCCGCATCATGGCCTGCACTAGGCCCGGACGCGAGAGGTCGCCATCGCCGATCACTTCCCTGAGGACACGGCGGTGCTCAGCCCACGAAGGGCATTCTCCCACCGTGTGTTCCACCGTGTCCTCAGGGCGGTCCTCGCAGTGATGACACCCGGGCGTTTCCTCCCGCCCTATCAGACACAGGTACCTCCCGAAACTTCCATGTCCGGTGAGGACCTGCGTCAGGCGGTAGGTGAGGACGCCGTAGCGTCTCTCAAGCCACTCCTCAAAGAGGGGACTTACCGCTGCGATGGCAGCGAGCCCAGCCCTCGGTTGCGACAGTCGTTGCTGCCATTCCGCCATGAGATCGCGCCGGAGCTCATCCCGCCACGCACCTATTTGGCGCGGCAGCGGGGTTTCGCCCCGGCGGCGTGCCTCCGCGCGCATGCTGTACACGCGCGCGAGCACCTTCGCCTCCAGATCCCACGGCGGTAATCCGGCAAGGAGGTTCGCCGACTCCCCAGAGATCGTGCGGTATCCGCGGATCATTCGGATCGCCATGACCCTCTGTGCCATGAGCAGCGTCCGAGCGGGACGCCGCAACAGGTTTGGCGCCCAAACAGGGGCGCCGTAGAGGGCCATGGACCGCACGACCCCGGCGTATAACCTCCGGCAGGAGGCGTTTGGCCCCCCGAGGTTGGGGAGGATGCGTTTAAACGCAGCCCCCGTCCTCTCCAACTTTGGAGCCAAACGTCGGAAGTGCTCAATGAAGTTCAATGACCACATTAGGGTGTACTAATAACAATAAAATTGTAAAAAAATAAAAGTCAACTTAATTTCTGTTTTAAAACTTTTAAGCGCGCTTTTATTAAAATCGACCTGCTGTTATGAACTGCGACGAATGTGAATTACATGCACTTCCTTGCAAATATTGTATCGTCTGATGAATCTTGGCAATTATATGTATATACTTAGATTCTTGGATGACTAGACAATATTAAGGTACCATTTAGCTTATGGAACTTTAACCTAAATACACACTTCTGATAGTGATGATGAAGTGTTATTGAGTATTGAAATTCATGTCTTCGTGTTGAACTATAATTTCAACATGTTCAAACATTATCGGTATTTCCGAACCGATACGACCTTCAAACCTTCTAGAAAAGAGCGAATTCCTTTTTAAAAGGCCGGTAACGTATCTGTGACTCCTCTGGTGTTGCGGGTGTCTTTGGGCGACGCTGATCGCTTACCATCAGGTGATACGAATGCTCGTTTGCCTCCTGTTCCATAAAAAAATCTAGAATAATTTATTACTCTTACCCAGGGGCGTAGCTAGCGCCGTATCTGCCGTATCAATTATAAGGGGCCCCCAAACTACGGGGGCCCTAAAATGTGCGTGAGCATAAAATAATAAAAACTTCTCAATGTTTGATTTTATTTCAGTAATCAAACAAGTGAAGTCAAACTAAGAAAATTTTTCCCGCTAAGATAAAGCATGCGTTCAAAAGTTGGCAAAAACTTTAGAAAAACTAAGTAATCATAGTCCGATAATGTGTGCAGAAGAAGTTGTCTGGAATGTTTTCCGATTTTCATAAAAAAAATTATGCAAAAAATCTGTTATGAGAAAGCTTTACCCTTCAGAGGGGCCCCTAAACAATATTTTATACGGGGCCCCGCCAAGGCCCGCTACGCCACTGCTCTTACCTCCATTTTCCACTACCACTCCACTTGCAGCTGCTGCAGCGACATTACTGGTGATTATCGTTGTCTCAGATTCTTTTGCTGTAATGATATTATATAATATTATAATATGAAAAATACGCAATAAACGCTTTGACTTTATCATGTTCATGATATTAGGTATACTGTGGCTGTTAAGCCAAGAATAATTTTTTTGGTCATGGTTATTACACTGCAGGGCAAAGACCTTCCATAAATATGGCTATGGTACGGAGCGAGGGGGATTGGGATGCCTTTTCCTCATTCTGCGAATCAGTTATGCTAGCCAAAGAGGAGCCGGGGTGCGTGAGGGAATGAATCTCTTCACGCCCCAGCCGTCGCGGGAGACACTCCGGGCGTCGGAGATCGCGCGACGATCTCCGGCCACCGTAAGTGCGGGTCTGCAGGCGGCGAGCAAGGGTAGCTCACCGTCTGACCAGAATCAGACCCGTGCGTATCAAGCGCCTCAAAGAGTCATCAGACCGCCACAGATGGGGCCTAATAGGGCTAATGCCCGATTCGGAGCCGCGGAAGGCCTAACGGGTTGCCGAGGTTCCGGCTCGAAGAGCAGGAGTAGGAATGCGGTGGCAAAACCCTCCATGAATATAAATAAAACAAACTTTTTGTTATATCTGTAACAGAAACGGTAAGCTTTTCACTAAACATAAAAGTTAAGACATAAGAAAGATACCGAATTAACTCGCTGGTTCTCTTTCGTATAAACAGCTGTTTTATTCATCGTTATTGTAGCATAACGAATCCAATTTTAATTATTAGTTTGGTAGTTAAACTAATATAAATTAAAACGGTGTTTGTTAAATATTAAAAGAGTTCATTGTAACACATTTTGTAAAACAACAGTGTCTAATAAATTCATTAATTAAATTCCAAATTATAAGAACAAAGTCTTCTCAAATACACATACACACACACCCACACATCACACATAAACACACACAAAATGCACCAACGTGCATTATTTTCCAATCACAATTTGGTTAAAAGAAGTAAAGAAAAAATCCAATTGGCGTACCCGAGGACACTAATGAAAAGATATTAGCCAAAACGGCTAATAAAAGTAGTAACTTCCACATTGTCAGAAAACGTATTCAGTTATATTATCAGCCACATTCCACCTTTTATATGTACTGTCTTACTATTTTATATTACTTTAATTTGCGGATATAACACTTTATAGATCTACTTTGCACGCAGTTTTTTATTTAGTTAGATACTTAATTGATCATAAAATCAAGTGATTATTTGTGTGTAACTTACCTAAACTTTGAATTGCCTACGTAGCTATTTAATTTGTTCGTCTATTGTATCTTATCACAAGCCACTTTAATTAATATTCTTTTGCTATTATTTGTCACCAGATTTAATCCATTTTCATAATAAATTTAATATTATTCACAGTATTATGACTATAGTTGCCTTTTAATAATACCTATATGAATCTATATTTGTTTATTGATGCCATGCACAAAACTTAAGATATTGGAGTTCTAGATAAATGAATTACAATTCACTATAAACAATTATAGGTCTCGGATACAAGGTACCTAATATTATATATCATAAAGAAAATAAAATCTGGGATCGTCCAGCCAAGCTGTAGCAAGTTACGAGCGGACTACAGGGAAATATTTGTATCATTCAAACAAACATTTTTAAACAAAAACAGACATGTCAACAGCAATTTCAGAAGTAAAAAGGATCCTATTTATGGTTGTGTACAAGCGTTTATCTTTAAAGTTTTCTAATAATGGACTGTAGCTAAATGGCGCTGCCAAAACTTTACCGCTTTATTTTACAGAATAGCCGCGAAACGAAATCATTTAACGTTGGCAGTGAGTTGAGTCCTGGTAAAGGATAAATACCTGACTCCTCGACTCCCTTCACTTTGACGTGAAGGCAAGGTTCGTGTCGACTTGTTAGTGTTTTCTGTGGGAAGTGCCACGTCTATACACCTATTATACAGTTCGTAGGTCTTCGATTGATGTTCAAGGAACTGTGAAAGTTTGGAGAGCATGGAGAGTTGTTTTATTTTTATAAGAAGTTTTAACTGTTCCAAAATGTAGATGTAATGCAAGATTTGTGATGAATAACAGAAGAAAAATATTGATTACGAAGAAATAGATGTGACAATAGGATTTGATAAAGATAAGAAGTAATTTTTCATAATTTTCTCAAGTACTCTTAAATTCTTGCATCAACATTTTCACTCTACTCTGAGTATGTATTTATACCATGCATCAACTATATTTAAGTACAATGACTAAAACAACGAAACCAGAATTTCAATTATCCAATACATACAACCTAGCTTCGACTATTTACCTTGGTTCCCCAACAATTCATTTGAAAACAATCTACGTGCATATCCGTGACTCACTAATCATTTCGGCAATCAGAATCGCTTCAACGCGAACGCAGCTAATGGAAATAGTGACTACCTAGCCATACAGCTGCACTGAATGCATGAATGGCGTCGACCTACCATAAATAATTTTGAAACGATATGTGGTTAATAAAGATGGTTTTCCTCATGAGTAGATGTTTATTCAGGACAAATCATACTCTAGTATTTTATCTCTCATTTTTAAATTGTTGAGTGCTGATAGTTAATCGTTAAATTGTATGTCTAGTGTTACTTTTGCACGAGCTTTTGGACGTCGAGCACAGGTCGACTCGACGCCTGACCAGAACCAGGCCCGAGCGTACGGCGCGTCGCTTTATGCGCGCGCCTCAATGAGCCATCAGACCACCACAGATGGGGCCCAACAGGGCTGATACCGATACGGAGCCGCGGAAGGCTTAACGGGTTGCCAGGGCTCGGGCTCGCAGTGCAGAAGTAGGAACGGTTTGGGTTTTAGTCAGTAAGAGTCTGACACTCCATCTCGCCTCACCCAGGCGGGAGAAGTCATTGGATGATTTCCCCTCCAAAAAAGTGTAGTTACTTTTATATGTAGCACAAACAATGTTTATATCTATCATAATATAGATTCCATTCCTATATTGCTAGTTAGGTATGTGCCTAACAAACTGTAGATAGACAAATCCTTTGGGAATTATAATAATAAAAGGATTAAGTTAGAATTTAGGTTTTGAATGAAAATAAACCCTTTTTTTTTTTTTTTTTTAAGGGGGGAAAATCATCGAATGACTTCTCCCGCCTGGGTGAGTAATAATAATAAATAAAAGGTGAGTAAAAAATAAAAAAAAAAAAATAAAAAATAAAGTAAAAAAAAAAATAAACCCTATTTACCTATTTTTAATCCTAGTAAATAAATTAAGAAATTGGCTAACTAAAAATTTTTAGTTCATTTAGTGTGTATCATTATAGTTATTATAAAAAAAAGGATTTTTTTATGGCATTAGCCGGAAAACAAGCAGACGGATCACCTGATGGTAAGCAATTGGCGTCGCCCATGGACACCTGGAATACCAGATGCGTTACAAGTACGTTACCGGCCTTTTGGGGATTAGGAGTTTGAGGATCGTTGGGGATTCAAGGATTGGGGAGATACGGAAAGGGGACGGTAATTGGGCCTCCGGTAACCATGTGAATGATCACCCGACGAAATACAACGCAAGCGTTGCTTCACGTTGGTTTTCTATGAGGCCGTGGTATCACTCCGGTCGAGCCGGCTCATTCGTGCTGAAGCATGGCTCTCCCACACTTAAACTGTCAAACGTTGAGCGGTCACCGGTCACCGCAACCTATTGTTCTATAATTGTGTCTATAATGACGGTACCCGACGAGTTAATGTATTTTTTAAAATCGTACAAAATTGGTCCTTTGTGTGTGCTCGTAATCATGTCACTCAGCATTATTTTAAACGTTAAATTACAAGTTTACTTACTATAAAAACGTAATCATATTTCATGTGTAATGTTTTCGTGATTTTATAGTAGGCGAGTGCAGCGAGGCAGCGGTTGATTCAAAAAGCGCGTGCTTGAATCAGATACGGGGAATGAATCGAGGGGGCGTACCACCGAAGGCACATGCTGCCTCCCATTAACTTGGTACAATTGCTCTACAACATAATTTTGTTTCCATCAAATAAATGAACTGTCGGAAATGAAAAAATAAATCAAATTATACTTCGAGTGTTGGACAAAGAAATCGTTAGTAAGACTATTATTTAGAGTTAGGGGCGAGTGAATGTTTTTCTATTTTATTATTCGCCTTATCGCATAACAAATTAATATTTGTTAAAGTGAAAATCTCTAGACGAAGTCGAGAGATAAGAAATATTTACTTAAATATAATTGCGAACGCTTACGAATAAATCATTTTAAATTAATACTATACAACGTAAATATTTTACGATAGCAAAATTTATAACGGATAAGGTACACATTTTAAAATATTTAATTAAATTCATACGATATGATTGAGTACCTACATTGGTAGCAGCTATCTAATTAAAATAATTAATTTTAGTTGGAATTAGCTGAGTAATTATCAAACATGGTATTCTAATTATTGAGAAAATGTTCTTGAAAATTGGTTTCAAAGACAGCATTAAACTAATTAAAACAAGACCTCAGACAGGCATAATTAACATTCTGAACTTTTATTGTTCACAAAATCGGTTAATTGCAAGTTTAACGAGTAATTTTTCGGTTACATTAAAGTTTACGTCTCGAAAAGTAATTTGCAACACAATTGCGTGGCTGGTACGTGATAAGTTAGTGCGATAGTGAAAATTTCATTAGGTTAATAATACGATGGTAGTGTTTTGAAGGAATCATTAATTTGTCGGTGCATTAACAGCGTTGGCGTGATCGATAGTACCCTGCACGTTTGATGAATTGCTGTTGAAGCAGTATGACGTCGCCCCTAGCACCGTTATTAAACTGGCTTTATAATTCTTATAATACGCTATTAATGTTTCAGCTAAGAAGTAGCCTAAGGTAATTTTACTGCACAAAAAATAACTTTATGACATTAAAGACTTCGTGATTGGATTTTCACATGAATTTGATGAAATTACTGTTTAACAACTTCTACATGGAAGTGTTATACGTTACGTGATGTTATTACGAATTTAATCATATATATATATATATATATTTAGGTATATGAGGGGTGAATAAAAAAGTGTATTAGTGGTGCATTTATTTAACTGAATTTACCTATCTTCAGACACAGAAATCACACAGTAAAAGCGCTCTGTCGCCATGTGAAAGACAAATCAACATAATTATTTTTAGAATACAGTAAGAGTTTCAGTTGTCACCAACAACAAAGATTTATCGGAGCTCGATACGTAATATAACCTATATTGTTTTATATCGATAAAATGATTTAAAGAGAGATGTAATCGATTAAGTTTCTAAGTCGTAGATTTTTTAGAATCTTATAGGCTATACTTTTAATAATATGATCTGTTTTAATAAATACCTATGTTAATTCATTGGAACTTCCAATTCATTTTACAAATTCTATTAACATTTTCTAAATTCAATGAGTAAGTACACACGGCTACACATCGAGCTTTACATAACCAGTATAAACTGAACGTTAAATGTGCGGAAAGATGATGCGACGCGACACCAGGATAAACTGGTTTTGTATAGGTTGATGTGTGGCCGTGTGTACAATACCTAGTTTAACACGTAAAATAACTTGCACAACATTTCAGAGAAATAATTCACAATTGCAATCTCATTAACTAAAATAATAATCAGAACAGCAAATCTGTGATGATTTAATGAAGTCTACATTGTTATAATTTATATGTTACAAACGACAATGTTATGTGTATTACTTTGTATGGTAGGTATATTTAAACAATAGTTAATTAGTGTAGTGTAGGTAGTCGTAATTACAAAATACCGATTACGATTTTTTTTAAGGGGGAAAATCATCGAATGGCTGTTCTTGCCCGGGTGAGGCGGGAGGGTGTGTCAGGATCTTACTGACTAAAAACCACCCCGTTCCTTCTCCTGCGCTTCGAGCCGGAGCCCCGGTAACCCGTTAGGCTCTCCGCGACTGGGCTCGCTGCCATCGCAGCGGTAAGTCCCCTCTTTGAGGAGTGGCTTGAGAGACGCTACGGCGTCCTCACCTACCGCCTGACGCAGGTCCTCACCGGACATGGAAGTTTCGGGAGGTACCTGTGTCTGATGGGGTGGGAGGAAACGCCCGGGTGTCATCACTGCGAGGACCGCCCTGAGGACACGGTGGAACACACGGTGGGAGAATGCCCTTCGTGGGCTGAGCACCGCCGTGTCCTCAGGGAAGTGATCGGCGATGGCGACCTCTCGCGTCCGGGCCTAGTGCAGGCCATGATGCGGAGCGAGGGGGACTGGGATGCCGTCTCCTCCTTTTGCGAAGCAGTCATGCTAGCTAAGGAGGAGGCGGGACGCGTGAGGCAGCGAAGCGCTGCCTCCTCGCAACCCAGCCATCGCGAAGGACACACCGGGCGTCGGGGATCGCGAGACGATCTCCGGCCACCGTAAGCGCGGGCCTGCGGACGGCGAGCATGGGTGGCCCCCCGTCCGACCAGAAACAGACCCGAGCGTACGGCGCGTCGCGTTCCGCGCGCGCCTCAAAGAGCCATCAGACCACCACAGATGGGGCCCAATACGGCCGATGCCGATTCGGAGCCGCGGAGAACCTAACGGGTAACCGGGGCTCCGGCTCGACGTGCAGGAGAAGGAACGGGGTGGTTTTTAGTCAGTAAGAGTCTGACACTCCCTCCCGCCTCACCCAGGCGGGAGCAGTCATTCGATGATTTTCCCCCCTTAAAAAAAAAAAAAGGCTCTCCGCGACACCGATTACGATTAAGTACGAGTTGTTCAATTCAATTTTGAATAAAATGACATCAATAATTAAGGTCTCAAAAATTTGACAGTGCAGGTAATGTCACGACATTGGTTATGTTACTTGATTATTATTATCTTCTGATTATGTTATTTCAATAATGGATGAAAATGTGAAACTTCTGTAGACCCAGATATACTGAAAATACTAAGTTGTAAATTAAAAATAGTATATTCGAAATGAAGTATTTTTTACAAGACACAGTAAAACATTATATGAGTCCGTTACCTCTGTCATCAGTTTTAATTGAAGTCGGGCCACGATAAGGCCAGTGGATGTTCACAAATTATGCCAGTAAATTTTATGCCCATTTGCATGAGAACTGAGCGAGCGTGTGCACGTCTAGACGGTTTGCTAGAACCTTAATGGCTGAGCTATTTAAATGTCTTATAGCCTGTATCTCCATTCAATTTTTTTATGCAATCAGTAGCTTTGTGAAGACAATTGAAGATATTTTTTATGGTATATCAAATTGGTGGTAAGCAATCCATGCTACTTATATCAGATCAAAATCAATACATTGCAATAACACCTTTTGGGGACTGAGAATAGATGGATGGCATAGATATAATAAGTTTTTAATATTTCTGTGGGCGCTGGAGTCACTCCGGAAAAATATTAGTTATATTTCCCGTTAGTTATATACATACATAACCTCACACCTGCCTCCCATGGGGGTAGGCAAGTACCTAGTTTGATGTGGTTGGTACTATTCCTAAACAAACCAAATAAAAGGTTTACTTATTTGTATACCTACGTAGCAATCAATTTGCTTCAACATTTCCTTCAATGTTTTGTTACTTAATAAGTACCTACTTTCGGTTCGTTAAGGTACATTTTACCCTAAAGGACAAGTTTCTTTTACATTAAATTCCGAACGAAAATAAAGTGGTACCAATATTCTAAACAAATGCGGAAAAGATTGAGCAAACATAGGACTAATCAAAAGAAAATAACAAATTGGTACTTTCCTTCACATTGAGTACTTGCGTCAGTATAGGTACTGTTTTATTTTTTCTCGTATTAGTTACTCGTTTTATACGGTTAGTAGGCGTACAATATTAAAATCCTTAAACGTTTTTAAGTTATTTATTTATTTAAGTTTTATACAATACAATTGCATAAGGAGGACTTAATGCTAACAGCATTCTCTGCCAGTCATCCTTTGGGTAGTGCAGAAATGTATGTGGTAGGTGGTAAGCTGCAAAAATGTTAGTGGTAATTATCGAAATTAATAAGGAGCATCAAAGCATACATAAAATACGTATATAATAATATATATAATCATACATATATATATAGATAGATATAAATAACATCATACGTAATATAATCTATCTATGAGCCGTATATGAATTTATCCTATATTAAAATAAGATGAAAACTAATAAAAGATGTTATGAAACTGCCAGCTTTCTGCTAATGTACTCACGCGCCCTCCGCTTGAAACTCAAACAACTGGTTATGTGTAAGTATTATCAATATAGTTTCGATTTAAGTGACTTCACAATAAAAAACACATACTGCTTACCCATTATAACACAAATGAAAGTAACAACTAAACTAAATTCTTATTTTAAAAAAATTGAGTTCTTCAATACTAACTTATAAAGATTTAAAAATATTATAGAAAACAAATTTTATATTCACCAATCCAACCTAGAACCGCTAGGTGATGAAGGGATTCATACCTACTATAGTTAATTTATTATGATACTTAAAACCATTACATTTAAAAAACGAAGTGAGTAATATGTTACAATACTCCATAATTAGGTTATTTTAAGCCAAACTTTTCTCTACTAATTTTATTTTATGTACCTACCTACATCGTGGCCTTTTGTCATTCCGTTCAATCAGTACCAGCTACATAAGTGATTGATTTTTGAAAATCGGTGCCTCTTGTACGTTGGTACCATTTACTTCTTATTATTCGCTTTGAGGCCGCACTTTGCCTATTCACTGCTTGGATACAATGAAGTACAGAATCTAGATAAGTACTTCTATACAAATTGCTTGAAAGTGTTGTAGTGTAGTTCTTTATAGTGCTACGTCATTGCATGAGTGTGTACCATTACAGTGAATTATGAGTCTGAAAATAGGTGCGTACTTAACGCATTAGAGGTTTTTGCGGTGATTTTTATCACTGTTTTCTACAGTGATATTTATTAGGTACTTTATTTCAGTTGAATAGAATTTAATGTAAGTAAAGTGTAGTGAATCAGTATTTTATATCTTTTGAGTAATGAAAAATATGACGATGAGTTTTTTAAACGTCAAAGTTTTGGACAATGGGAGCCGTTCTAGCCACCAACTATTTCCCCGGAATTAACCGCCGACGTCGAGCATTGTTCTCTTTCCAATATACGATCCTTTTGTACGCGTGTTACACTAATCTTCATAAATTACATTTTCATTAAATTTTATTGTTGTTCGACCTTTAGGAGTCACTTTGTTACAGCGACTGATATAATCAGTTTAGATAAATCTTCAGATAGATTCTATACTTAATCTTCCTTGTGATTTCGTCGGCTTTCCCATTATCAATTTGTTTGGGGTTAAAATATCACATGGAAAATGTAGTAAGGAATGTTTTTCACATTTGTTTTTTATATTTATAAGAAACACATACTTAAGTTAAAAAACATGGTGAGGCAGTAGTATTTTATTATTATGTCCAAAATATTGATATATTGACACGTGTCACGACACAAATAATTAATTAAGTCACCTGTAATATTACAGGGCTAGGTTAAAACTCTAGGTTCTGCACGAACAAAATGATATACGAGTATTGTTATAATACCTGTTATTAAAATACGTTGACGATGATTAATAAAACACTGTAATGTGTAAAGCAGTTTACATTATAATTTAAAATGTCTATTGTATACAAAGGGTTAAATTCAGCTAACTATATATCAAGTACCTAGGTACTCTGCCTCGTCGCGGAGAACCTAAAGGGTTAGCGGGGCTCCGGCTCGAAGCGCAGGAGAAGGAACGGAGTGATTTTTAGTCAGTAAGAGTCTGACACGTCCTCCCGCCTCACTCAGGCGGGAGCAGTCATTCGATGATTTGCCTCCCTTAAAAAAAGGTACTCTGCCTACACCTATAAGGAAGTAACAGTCAACCACATTCATTGAGTACACCACGAAAAAATAAAATCTAATAAATAAAACAAACTTGTTTCGTAGCACTTTAAGGAATATGTGTATGTCTATATATCTCTTTATTGAAGACATAACAGTGGCCATATAGTTTACCACTGGGAGCGAGGAGGACACACAGTTGCATAAAATATCCATTATAGGAAAACAATGGGCTGGTATCAAATTCATTCCCACGGGACCTACATACTGAATGTGAGTTTTCTATACATTCTTACAATCCGTGACCATTTTGCTGTGTCATGAATACGATGGTTAATTTTTTGTGTTATTTCTTTTCGACCTTTTTTTCGATACACGTACAAGTAAGTATCTTTATATATAACAACATGAGGTTTTTGAAGTCACAAGGCTTATATAGGCAACTGTATGTTTTTTTGGCGATGTATCAATGTCATTTACTTTTCTTTGAAGGTGAATTTAAAAAATACAAAAATTATATTTTTAAAACATTCGAAATCTGGCTTTATGTGCCGTCTTTAAGTATTAATTGTCTCTAAATTAACATAAACATTCATTTTATGTAATAATAATATTATTTGGATTTTACTTTGAGGCTTGTCTTAGAATACATTTAGAGAAATTGTCGTTAAATGACATACAATTTCCAAAGTCTTGTAAAAGTAAAAAAAATATTTTATAAGTTGTCTATTAATCAACTACGTAAAATACGAACTAAAAACAGTATTTTTTTCTTTACTGTTATGAGTAGGTATTAATGCAAGTTTCCTATTTTTAGAAAGTTTGAAATTAAATTAAGTATCTTTGAAGGTACGTAATTTTCAGCACAAAGAACTGAAAGCTAATTAAAATCTATAATGGTTCAGTAATAAGAATCTTTCTAGGACATAGGTTTCAAAAGCTTAACTTAACAAGAGATACTTATAGTCACACTGACTGTAAAAATAAACTATCTTTATTCCTAGATTTTATCAAGTTATCTCCAAAAATATCTAACATAAAATACACTTCAGTTATGAAACTTTTTACATAACTATAGATATATTCGCCCGCGGAACAAAAACCGGGTAAGAATAAATTTTCTCATAAAAGCGGACATAACAAGGGTATGGAGCGGAAACGACTATAACTTAGATGGAGATCGGAAGACCTTTTCTGACGGACTACATATTTTCGGAAATCAATACGTAAGCAATGTAATTTACATACGAATTCCGAGGAAGATGTCTTAGCCAAGCTTTTTAGTTATATCTGATCCAGTTATTTCCGCCATAAGAAATGGAGCTCTAAAATGCCCACAGACTTCTTCTGTTACATAAGAGGAAAAATAAACTACGACTTTGAAATTATACATTCCATAAAACTAAAAAGTAAAAACCTTTTTGGCATTGCAAAGGTAGCACATCATCGTGAATAATACGCCATAAAAGAAATGGAGAAACAAGACATTCGAAGTCGACGTAGCAATGTCACTGCAAATGACGTTAGATATTTGAAAATTGCTTTTCGCCAGTAGCGGTCTTGGACGCAGTTGTTTAATTGTCACGGGAGCCCCAGGACAATTATTTGGTGTCGGCCCCAAAGCGCATAATTTTGGCAAGGCGGTTGACTTGTCAAGAGCGGAACGTAGGTCGGTAATTCATCCATCATTTGTCACCGATTGTCGGGCGCGCGCACAGCGATGACTTTTTTACTACACCGAAATAGCCAATGGTTAGTTATCCAACTAAACAGTGCGAACAAACGCGGGGCCGGGTGTTCCGCGTAATAGATTACAGTGTCACTCTGGACGACCGTTGTCAACGACCAGCTGCGAAGCTGTCAGCCGTTTCTGTACCAAAACAATTTTATCCTGTCCCCTCACTGTCGTATCGCAATCTACTTGATTTTAACGAGACTACATCGTGGCTATGGGAAAACTTAGAAGATTACGGACGGATTAGAGGGTTGTGGGGTGCTATATTTTGAATGTTATTGGGACTTGGTTTTCTATAATTATGATAAAGTTACCCGGGAGGGTAAATTTTTATAAGGTTTTCTCGTACTCGAAAAGTTGTACAAAGAATAATAAAATATGTGCAAAAATGTTATTCATGTTTACTATGTAGTCAGGTTCATATTTCAGGTTATCAGTTTGTATCGATTGCATTTTTATAGGCTTTAATGCAAGAGCTATAATTTCGTATTCTATCAGATAAACTTGAGGGCATTTTAGCAAAAGGCTTGTATGAACTTTACACGGAAGCAAGTACCTGCCCACTCGGTGTCTATATCTATTCTCAGATCTTTCAAGTCTTCCTTTATTATAGTCAGGTACGGGTACAATGCAGTTATTTTTGAAAACTTAAAAATACTTTTTAAAGATAAGTAACATTATGTAAAGTTATTTAATTATAAGCATATTTTTTTATCTATTTAAACAACAAAGCCATTTGAATCAAAGCAAAACTTGTTTCTAAGAAAAAATACAAATAAATAATATAAGTGTTCGTAATACTATAATAATATCCATAACTTAAAGCGATGATTGATTAGCAAACAAATGGAGAGGTATACAAGAAAGTTTCAACCATTGGAAAGTTTGTCACAAAAAGCTAATTGAATGTTATCTGAAATGTTGCCAGTCTCGTTGTGAAACAGGAAAAAACTTGGTGAGTATCTCGCTACTTTTATTATAGCGAAAGTTTTACTTGACAGGCCTTACAGAAACAAGGGGGAACAATTACGAGTTGACATTCATGTATTTTCAGTAAAAAAATATCCAAATGGTTTCTCACAAAAATCTGTAGCGGAAACAAATATGCTGGATGAAGATGAGGAGTTTTGTGTGTCATAAAATATTCCCCAAACATATTCATTCTTGCATATGAAATTGCAATAATCTCTACTTTAATTCTGCAAAAGTAGGTAGGTACTCCTTACGTCGCCTTCTCCTCTTACACAATCCCCAAGAAACTGCTGCTATATTAGTAACCTGGGACCAAAGGGCATAACGATGCCATCGATTTGAGTAAACGAGAAGTCGTTACATCCGTATTATTCAGACGAGTGTCATATAGAAGTACGTGAGGTCACATCAAACCCAAAATGGCGAAAGTTCCCTTCAGATGATCGTGTGCCAAAGGAAATGTATGTTGTACTTATATGTATGTACATTTAAAGCTCAATGCTAGAAATAACTTCATAGGACAGTGATTAACTAAATGCTAGCATGATATTGTCTAGAGAAGGACGAAAAGCAATTACCTAATTACATCATAAATCAATATTTCCTCTCGCACTAGTATGACTGAGTATTATATCCATAAGTTTCTGTTAATGAATACCTATATGAAATATATAATAAATACATAAAGCTAAAGGGCTTGTTTGTTTATTTGAACGCGCTAATCCCAGGAACTAATGTTCCGATTTGAATTTGTTTTTTGTGTTGGTTAGTCCATTTATTGAGGAAAGCTATGGGCTATAAAATATCACGCTACGACCAGTAGGTGCCAAGCAGAGAGGGTGAAACCGCGCGGAAAAGTAGCTATTGCGAAATATTTTGCGATGTTTACAGCCATATAGCATTCATTACATTCTAAAACACTTACCTCCTTTGATGTTCATTTTAAATACATTTTAGAGATAACAATCTGCCGTCTATTCCATCGTTTTCCTTCTTATTTCAATATCCGCTGACTGTGAAGGCTTTTAAACACTTTTGTGTGTCATCTTTGCATCTGTTTATGACATCTCTTGAAAGATCTTCCGCAAACCTCTTTATCAAGTTTTACCTTCAAATAATACAAGAAGATTGAACAATAATGGTGAAAGGGATGCTCTGATGTCAGTACAGAAGAATTATTATAGCGTGACTTTGATTTAAGTAATATTTGCTTTATGATAAACGTTTTCCGATGGTTTCGTTGAAAAAAGTATCTTGGAGTCAATTTCCTAATTGAACATTACAGTGCTATTAGATTTGGAAATTAAAAATGATTTAATTAGTAAGAAAAAGATCTACGTAAAATAAGTATAACATCACAATTCTTGTCTCGAAATACGTCTACATTCTTTATTTTGCAATTTTCTTAAAACATTTGTGAATTGCATGCTATTATTCTGCAGACTGAGGCGATATATATCAGGTGATATCTTTAAAATGTATAATTTCGTTTCCGAGCACGACGCGACCGCGACGCCTAGCTATCACAGCCTAGATACTGTAAAAGAAATAAATATAAACACGTAAAAATATAGATAGAATAAAATAATCAGCATAAATATGAATAGATTTGTTAAAATAAATGGTTAAAAAGACACTACTTAAATACATTTATAACACTAATTACAAATTAATGTGACGTTTGTATGAATTACAGTGATAAAAGTAGTAATTTATTTAATTTAGGATTGAAATTCATAGCACGTATGCTAATAGTTCTAAATAAAGTATGGCTTCCATCAAAGTGATGCAGATACATTAGAACCCAAATATTGTGTACCTGGTCACCTATTCTACTCACTAAGTTAGACTGATAACCTTGTATACCGAACAGTCTTTTCTCCACAACTGTCCAAAATGTGGTAATATAATGAACCTAACTTAGTCAGAATCGAAACAAAAAGATCACGTTATCATTCCCCTGAAGTTAATTAAAGAGATGTTGTAATATTGATATTGATCTAATACTGAAAACATATCTTTACTTATCTCATCATACAGTGATGGAAACCGACCCTAAGTGTCTCATAGACACGTGATAGGCATGCGTTGTAAACTTATCTAAAGTTTTTGTGTATAGGTACCTAGATTTCCAGACTGGGTCGGGCTTAGCAAATAACTTACAGGCGACCTTTAAATTAAACCTTACTTTATACAAGTACCTATTTATGAATAACAGCTTATGTTGTATGATATAAAGAGACAAATTTTTGAATTTTTTTTCATAATATTATGATGAAAAGAAGTTAAGATAAATACTGTACTATGGTAAAACACGTCAATTTGACATAAATATTTATTTAGATTTTATTTTTATGTAACCTTTGCCCGACACTAGCATTTTCTCCTGTGTCGTGGGTGCGTTTACAAACATATAAGTTCATATACATATGACACCCAGACCTGGAACAACAATCTGTAAACCACAAAAAGAGGTGTTCCGTGCGGGAATCGAACCCACGACACGTTGCGCGTCAGCCAGTTGCTCAACCAGCGCTCCAACCGTGCAGTCGATGAATTAAAGAATAATGATGCATAAAATAATAGCAACAACGTCTTTTTGTTATCGCATTTCCTAACACCATGGTTAGATTAGGTATTTCAGACATAGAAATAAGCCCAAGAACTTTACTAGGCAACCAACGAGACTCAGTATGACACTGTTAAGTATCATTGTATTATAAATACCTACACTATTACTAAAGGAGTTGAGTACAAATTACCTACCTACTTCAAACACATTGGTACACACAAATAACAACAAACTAATCACGAAACCAAAGTACACAAACTTTTGGACGAACAATACCACATCATTGAATATGAATGAACTCATACAATGATTAATCAATTCAATTACATACGATTGTCATTCATGCATGAGGAGTTCCCCAGGGCGCTCGCCTAGAGCTTTCTAACCCTAAATATGAATATATGGAGCCATAGTGAGTATGGGTACTCCCGCGGGTGGCGCTCGCGATTTTCTCAACGAACTTGCCCCATAAATCCTCGCCTTACATGATGCTTGTTTGCATAATACAAGACTTAGTGGGGTTTGTTCCACAGTTTGATAGGTAGGCCGCAACGTGTAGGTAGTACATGATGTACTTAGTTACAGGTGGTGTTATTTAAAATATTTATGTAACAACACTAAATTGCCTATTGTTGCTATATCTATAATACTATAATAACTTTATTTAGTAGGTACCTACTTTCATTCGGACGAATTTTAATGTCATCGTATCATTCAATAGTATTAACAAAGACCATGAAGAAAGAAGATACTATTCATAAACACAACAATAATTACGAAACTTACGAACAATTCGATTGATGCAGGTTTTTAACACTTATCTTACTAAAATAATCCGAAATCACTATCCAAGTTTAAAAGCAGTCAATGAATAATGCACAAAAAACAATGCGTCATCAAAATCCACTCCACAATGTCAATTTTCCTGATTTACCCGCGCTTGTCTATTTTTTTTTATTTGACATAGAGAAAAAAACAGCCAGTGTCCAATTACACAGCCTACAAATAATTATATTTTTTTTACATGACTCAAACAACAATCGATTCAAAATTTCAAAAATAGAACGTTCATTTTTTCCAGCCAGTGGTTAATAATGTATCTTTGTTCTTAAATGTTTATTTTTAATTTTCATTTTTAATGACTATGTACATGCATGCACCTAGGTATATGCATGTCAGTAAAAAATATTATTTTTTAATGTTTATCTTGAACAATTAGAGACATGGTTTGGATTTAATAAGAATTTTTATAATGATTAAAGCTGCATTACTGTTACTATATTCTTAGGCATTACCTATTCAGGCTAGGTGACCCCAACTGACCTTTAAGAAATGACGGTAACCTAAATTACGTAATAGTACACAATAAGACATCAACTTTGATTAATAGCTACATACTGTAAAACACAATGTGGCCTAGGTTTACGAAGAAACTAAAATATTATACACTAAAACTGGGCTGCTTTAGCAATGCTTTTAGTTATACTTAAGAGGATTGTGACATGACAACGACCCTTGTCACACTAGTCGTGACAGTGACGTCACGACAAAGACGTAAGCAAAATATTTCTCTCATGATAAGCTTTGCCGTAACACTAATCTTTGGAAAACTAATGCTTCATTAAAATACCAAGATTTTAAGTTACAAAGAGAATTCATTTAGATACTGTTACCATAGAGTTCAAGGTACTAATGAAATTTATTTTTTCTCTTTAAATTTTTTTTTTCATTGATTTCTGCAACTTGGCCATCTGTGTCAACACCAATAGGCCATTCAGATGCGGTGTTTTAATTTCTGTCTTGTCATCAGCAGAAGAAATTCCTTGTTAATTCCTTTCATCTGGTATCACCAAATCTCACGGTAAGTAAAGGGCCACTATGCCATTCCATCTGGAGTGGTAAAGTTCATGGACATATGTAACTTACTAGCAATGCCTATTGCAATGTCCGAACATTGTATGTTTATCATATACAGCCTTCGCTGGTATTGTGGGATCTGACGTCAATGGCGCATGTTATCTTGTTCAAATAACAAAGTTATGGCTTATACTAAAAATAGTAGCAGTAATAGCTGGTACTAATATTAAAAATTCAAAGTGCACATTGTAACTTATGACTTTTTTCATTTTCTGCAAGAATTTATATGCAAAACAGCGTCAAAGCGTCAACCACTTTAATGTTCGCGGTTATACGTAAAGTTTGAAGCTGGGATAGTTGACATAAAAGTTTTATTTTGAAATGAGAATTTTCGTCACTTGCTTGATTTTAATTAAAACGCATTTTTACTTGTTCTTTATTTAAAATACCATCGGTAAACGTGTGGATTGCATTGAACAGTGGCGTAACGTCGAATGCTGGCTACTATTTTTGTTTTGCACATTTCTTCGAATAAAATAACATAGGTATAAGTTATGTGTTTTTTTTCCGCAACGTATCATGAAATAATAGTACTCGATACTCGTGTTTTCCACGAAGTCCGTTACCAAAAACAATGTTGACAAACACAGTATATCTTGGAATTCCTGGATCATTTATCATTGGTAGTACAGTACCTTCCTATATCCATATCCTTCTCTTCTGTTATGACAATTATTATTATTATGTTCTGTAATAGAAAAGGGACGGTTAATACCACAACATTGTTTAGCATCCTAGGGAAGTAAGCAGCGGTCCACAATATTACCTAAATATAGGTAACAGTGAAGTTATGAGTTCTATGTATTTGGTGATGAGAGGATTATTATTATAAGCCGAGTACAAAACCAAATCCTGTGCGATTACTAACAATTTTCGAAAATTAAAAATATTCCAGATAGGCCGGTTGGAAATTACTGGGGGAGACCTGTGTTCAGCGGTGGATGTCTTATGGCTGAAATGATGATGATGATAATGAAAAACATTCCGTTGTTATTTCCTTCTGACTCAAACTCAAACTCAAAAGCATTTATTTCAATTAAACCATAATTTGGTACTTTTGAAACGTCAACAAATATGAAATATATAATAGTCTGTCAGTCTGTCCGTCAGTGAAGCTAGGCGCTCGTTCCAAAATGTCGATTCGAGTGGAGAATAACGAGCAAGAAACTCCATTCGTTACTCTTTTAAAAAAAAGTCTGTTTTACATTGCTCTGATACATATTCCAATATTGTACACAGATGTGAGAATAATGTAAAGACATACCTGACGCAACATACAAATAACAGAACATACTAAAATAGAAAAAAAAAACAAAACCAAGACAAAACAAATATCTTAAGTCTGACATGGTCCTCACATATGTATACTGACAATCCATACAAAATAGTGCTACTATACAAGAAAAAAAAATAAACTCTTGTTTAAATTAAGAAAGAAATGCTCGATGCCACAAGAAAAATAGATTGCCTTCATTGGAATCAAAGTATTAAATTACCTATTATCGTAATCTGAACTAGGTACTGACTACATTTGAGTATTGTCCAGTGGAGCCGAACCAACACGCTGCCAAGCATTCCTATCCTCAAGATAATCAATCACCCTGTAGTAAGCTTGTTTACATAATTCGCGCTTAATATATGTTTTAAATTTACTTTCATTGAGATCTAGTATTCTATTGGTTTAATCATATGGGCAGAAAAAAATTATAATCAAAATTAGTTATGACCAAATGAAAATTATAATTACGATATAATAACCATAATTTATTATAGTTTTGACTATCTTAACATACATACAATGTTTAATTATAAAACTTGTAATAATTATCCGATAGTTATAATAAAATTTTCCACATTTCCTACAAATAGGCACCTATAATTTCACATTTTCCACATTCCTTAATTGGACGTAACTGTAACTGATTGTGAGATCACAGTTCCTTTGCGGGCCACTTAGTCGTCAACGATTAATTAGTTCATTACCTGAACGTTCGGCTCATTTAACTGACAATTTGTAGGTATTCATCGGGCTATGTCACAAGAGGACCCGTTATAAATGGGCCAAAGCACCTAATTTGAACCATCATTGTTTTCATAATTAAAATTTGCATTGCCGTTCAAATACCATTCCTATTATGCTTTTAATTAGGTGCATTAATTAATGTGGCAGTTTTATTCCTATTTATTTTGAACGCTTTTTATGCTAGTAGTTTGGAGCTGTGCCAGATAAATGGTATTGAATCGTTTCCTTTGGGGTTAGTTAACATCTCGTACGTGTGATGATAACTTTAAATTGTTCGGCATTAACCCAATTTCAGCTTTATGACGATTACAAAAGGCGTTAGGATTGTATGGTTATTGCTGTCTCTGATGCTATTAATAGCTGATGCAATAAATTCTTTGTTTTATCTTAAGAAGCTGGTTAAAATTCACAATTTCAACTGAACACTTGACGCCGTGCCTTATTGACTGATTGCTTTACATTTTATGACCCAAGGATGTAGATACATAGTTCTGAGGGTATTGTAGGCGGCACATGTTAGTGACTATATGAAAAATACTGACAAATAGTATTGTTATATTAGCTATTAAGCAAAACACACTCACACTTAAACGATGTTTATCGGACATGTTAAATAAAAAACACACGTATCTAAATATTTCACCCTCCTTTGACATAAAGGATAAAAAGATACTTAATAGCGTTATTTCAGGTTAGGCACCAAAGAACACACCAATAGATGTTGAAACATCGCCCTTTGAGCCATTGTACGTGCTAACAAAAAGGTCGGCTAGACTGTCAAGAACATGTCAAAGTTATTGAACCCAATGTTCCCTATGTTGCGTCAAAGTAGGCATTATTTATACAAAAATATCGCCCGTCGAAGCACCATACTAATGGTATTTACATCACCGAGCACTCACGCTCTGTCATCCATACATGTCTCAAAATAAGGTCATTCCGAAATAGAATTTAACGCTTTTATCAATCCGTCCCATCATCAATTATTCAATACAGGTCAAAGTGGTTTGTGTTTTTCCTAAATGAGAAGATTTTCTCCAATTACAGCAAATTGCAATATAAAACCATTAATATCCAAAGTCATTATACGGTAATGTTCTCATTAAGTACAAATAAATGAGTTTCAGTAGAAAATATATCTCAACTATGCGTTAATAAAGGCATATTTTGTTCCGATGCAAATTATCGACGTAAATTATTGTCAAATGTCTAAAAGAACGATTTATACGCAATACCATAGCAGAGTTATTGAAATATATGTCCCAAAAGACAATACACCGATGCGGGAATTTGTATCTGCAAAGGAGATTATACCGTATATACCTGTGACACGGCATAGATTTGTGTGCGTAACTTGATCAACAGTGGAAAAACAACAAAAATGGATATTACGGGTAATACTCAAATAAAACGCAAAGCAAAATAGGAATGAGTCGTTTTGCATTGAAACATAAATCTAACAAACGACATTTGCATTCAGAAGTACCGAATTATGCAGTATATTCGTTATACCGAGAACTGGATCATTGTGAAATTAGTCTTGTGCGATAGTAACTACGTGAATCTCTAACTATCCCACTTAAACTGGCGGGCTCGTGAAAAATTGTTACAATATTTGAAATAAGTTATTCGACATACCTATAAAGCTGGTTCCGGAGGTTCCTCAACTCATTTCAAGCTATAATAGGGGCTCATATGAGGCGTCACGTCAGTCATAGCCGTACGCCGTTAGTATTATTAAATATGAACCTTACTCCATCATCATCTAATTAATTTGGTACCTAGCTGTGACTTGTATGAACTATAAGGGACATAGTCTAGCCTGCCTTGACTGCACGGTTGGTGCGGTGGCTGGGCAACCGGCTGCCGTGCAACGTGTCGCGGGTTTGATTCCCGCACGGAACAACACTTTGTGTGATCCACAAATTGTTGTTCCGGGTCTGGGTGTCATGTGTATATTAACTTGTATGTTTGTGGAGATAGTGCATAATAAAAAAAAAAGCGCACCCACGACACAGGAGGAGAAGATCCTAATGTGGGGCAACGTTTTTTAAAAAAAAGCAAAAATAAGGAAAAAAGAATACCTAGTATTTGTTTTTTTTTTATAAAAACAATATGTTTTATGTATCTATAAATTGTCTATGTAAATAGAATAGTATCGTACAGTCTAATATATGGTCATTGGTTTGAAAATCTATTATAGCATCATGGCTTTCGTATATCAACAAGATAGATGTACCACTTGTACATACTTGAGTATACAAACCCACAGCAAAATATAGCAAAGTATTACGGGTAGGTAATAAAGATTGTAAAAGTTAAAAGTCTGAAATACTTTGCTGATATGTTTTTTTTTCTTAAAAACATGAGAAATATAGATACTTGATTGAATACCAAGTATATTTGGCATCGAAGCGCCTGGGACTGGTAATTCTATTACACCAAGTGCCAAAACAGGTCACACTTATATGTACACGAGCATATAAATCATTTGTACGAGGTGTCGTGTGATTGGTGTATCACATTGAAATCGCTATCGAAACCTCCGGATGCGTGACGCGTTCGCAACAGAATATTTTATTCATGACACCTCATCGTTCATACGTGCAATAACAGTTTCTGTTCAGTACCAATGGGAAGGGAAAGCGGGAAATAAATCCAATTTGTACCGGCATATATCATGGTCAGAGCGCAGCTTACGATTTATTCACAATATCATGCTGTAGGTTGTGTATCTACGTGTACTGGCACGCGGCCCACTTCAATCCAATCTCGTTGGATGCAACGACGGCGATGAAACAGTTTGGAATATACATAGTTATCATTCAGGTGGCTTGTTGACGTTTGCTGGCTTCACTTGCAATGAAAACTGCATTGTTAAAATATATACCTCTAGTTTAAATTGCAACAATTTTAAAATATTTGAAATAAAAAATAAGACTAAGTTATTGCTAATGTTTATTTTTAAAACTAATGTGACATAATTAGCTTATACAGATCTCCGAAAGTAGCCGCCGATTTGTTGTTGAACTCTTTACAATAGGGCTGCATCTCCATGACGTGGCACCATTTAAGTGTCTTCGGGTACCTGTACACATAATAAAATATACTTAGTCATAATTATGATCGTGAAGGCTACAATAGTGGTATATGGGCCTCTGCCAAGACTAGAAATTAGTGGAGGTACCTCGTCGCACAGTAACTGTATAATTTATCTCAGTCGAAGTATTATATATTGGGCCTCTATTCTGTATTTCTTTGTACTAAAGTTGGAGAAACACACGTTGCTAATTAACTACCTCTTTATTTCGTTTTCGTCCCGAGGTAAAAGGTTCTGTTTCGGTAATACAATAGTTTTACAAAGAAATAAAACGTTTAAAACAAAATATGAGTGGTGAACTGCAAAAAGTAAACTTCGAAAGTGCACACGGTCGAACTCATAGTACATATTATAATCAAAACATCGTGCAATATAATTCTCGAAGAAGTATTTCTCGTTGGGTGGCATGTGCGATGCAAATAATATCTATACATTTACATCTAGTGTCTCATAAGCGAAAGCCATATGAACATTTTTTATAAACGTCTTTATATTTTTGCTTTTACTTTACCCATCGATACTCCTTATGGCAAGTTGTTCTGCCGCAAGACGAAAACGAAATAAAATTTCACGATTAGGTTCGAAAAGATTGGACAAAAACAGTTTTCTTTTTCATTTAATCAATCAACTTACTTCTGTCTATCCACAGGAATAACATACATTAGACACGACATGTTACTATAAGCTGAGAGATCGGCGATTGTAACATCATCTGTGGCAATGTAGGTTGTTTTGCTTAGGAACTTCTCCATTATACTATAACCTTCTTCAATGGTTTCTATCCATTGTGGCATCAACGTTTTTCTTCTTTCAACTACTACGGAGTACTAAAAGGTAAAGATTTAATAAGAAAACAATGTGAGAGAAGATTGCATCGATCCTGGCTCAACTTTGGATAATAATTCGATTGTCCACCATGTGCCAGCAACGTATCCTTTCGTACTTTAACAGTCCACACAAACAGAACCAGGTGAAACTGATTGTACATAGTTGGGATCACCGAAGGGAAAAGATTGCATGGGCGTTCTCCAATGAGATGCACCGATCAAGTAAAAAAACCCGTCATCAAAATTTTGCACGACTGTTAGATACGCGTTGGACAGAAACCGCTGGAAGCAGATCATCCGCTCCAGATACGATCCTGATGCTGACCACGTTCCTCAGACATGAGGGAACGCCTAGAGAGAGAATGTGTAAGAAGAGAAGACTTAAATGCAATGTAGCCAAAGGTACTGGAGCCTTAACATAATTGTATATAAAAATAATCATTGCTTCTTTATGCCTTCTACTATTTTAATCTATATCCAGGCACTGAATAAAGATTTTCTTTAGATTGCGCAATTTGTGCATCTCTAAATATTCGATTATCTTTTTAAAATATTTGTGTGACGATCTATCCGTTTAACAATCAGAACCGATCGTGCTCACCAAGGGACAGAAGATTAAATCATGATACTATGGTATTATAATATCCATCATGATATAAATCATCATTATTGTCATCGAGAATCTTATCATATACTTATTCCTTACTATATATCATTACTAGCTGTGCCCGCGACTTCGTTCGCGTAGAATAGTGACTATGAGCAGCGTTTTTTTTTTAAATATATACTTATTTTCATTTTAGATTTGGATCATAATCACAGTCATTTTGGGTAGCTAAAAAACCTACTTTACTGTAATGCTTCTCTATATACAATATTAGACGTATGGCCATCGGGGGTGAAAGCATACAGGCTGCTGGGATTGCTAACACGGGACAGAGCCACATACAATTGACCGTGCGAAAAACAGCTGATACTTAGATCTATACCCACAACTTTTAGAGTCTGACCTTGAGCTTTATTAATTGTCATGGCGAAACATAGGCTCACTGGAAACTGAATTCGTTTAAAATTAAACGGAAAATTTTTTGGAATGAGAGGAATCTGAGGAATAAAACCACTATCACCTTTTCCGTACCCTGTTAAATATATATATATATATATATTTATAAGCCATTTCTGAGATTAGCGTGAACAGACAAACAGACAAACAGACAAAAAAAAGTTAGTTACATTTTTGGGTTCGAAATCGACATAACAATAGCCCCTGCTATTTTTTTATTTTTATTTTCAATTATTTTTATTTTCAATGTACAGACAGCACTTTTCTACAATTTTATTATATGTATAGATAGATATAGATAGATAGTGTTCGACGTGATTTTTTAATTTGACGTAATTTTTTTATTTATGAACCGATTGACATGAAACAAACACTAGAGCATAACTGAAGCATACCACATTATATTCGTGAAAACCGCATCCAACTCGGATAAGCCGTTTCTGAGATTAGCGTGAACAGACAAACAGACAAACAGACAAACAGACAAAAAAAAGTTAGTTACATTTTTGGGTTCGACATCGACATAACAATAGCCCCTGCTATTTTTTTTATTTTTATTTTCAATGTACAGACAGCACTTTTCTACAATTTTATTATATGTATAGATAGATATAGATAGATAGTGTTCGACGTGATTTTTTAATTTGACGTAATTTTTTTATTTATGAACCGATTGACATGAAACAAACACTAGAGCATAACTGAAGCATACCACATTATATTCGTGAAAACCGCATCCAACTCGGATAAGCCGTTTCTGAGATTAGCGTGAACAGACAAACAGACAAACAGACAAAAAAAAGTTAGTTACATTTTTGGGTTCGACATCGACATAACAATAGCCCCTGCTATTTTTTTATTTTTATTTTCAATGTACAGACAGCACTTTTCTACAATTTTATTATATGTATAGATGTACAGACAGCACTTTTCTACAATTTTATTATATGTATAGAGTATAGATAGATATAGATAGATAGTGTTCGACGTGATTCTTTAATTTGACGTAACTTTTTTATTTATGAACCGATTGACATGAAACAAACACTAGAGCATAACTGAAGCATACCACAATATATTCGTGAAAACTGCATCCAACTCGGATAAGCCGTTTCTGAGATTAGCGTGAACAGACAAACAGACAAACAGACAAAAAAAAAGTTAGTTACATTTTTGGGTTCGACATCGACATAACAATAGCCCCTGCTATTTTTTTTATTTTTATTTTCAATGTACGGACAATACTTTTCTACAATTTTATTATATGTATCATATCATACCATTATATGAAACTAAATAGTTTGTCTGTTTGTTTGAACGTGCTAACTCCGGAACTATTGGTCCCATTTAAATAATACTCCCTGTGTTTAATAGTTCATCTATCAAGGACGGCTATAGGCTATAAAACATCTTGCTACAATCAATAAAAGTCAAGCAGAGCGCGTAAAACCGCGTGGAAGTAGCTAATAGAAGATAAAAATATTATGTAAACTTGAACCTTCAATCCGTAAAGTATTCTACAATTAACCTTGGTCAAAATGCCAACCTTGGTTGGGTGCCTATGTAAACAAAACACGTTGCCTTACTTACGTACATAATGTTAGTACTTATCGAACCGTTAGCAATATTTCAGAGCTAATATTATGACGTTATATATAGGTACAGTATTTTTAATATAATGTTTTTAAAAGGGCTCTCTATCTTTGACATTTTTATAACAAGGGACGAACTGAAAGTGCTATAATATTTTTCACCCAAAGGAACCTACGTCTTTTGATTTAGATACTATTTTTTAATAAACTTTATACATATATATATAATTCTTATGTGAGTGTGTATGTCACAGAACTTCTCTCAAACGACTGGACCGATTTTGGTGATTTTTTTGTGTGTGTTCAAGGGGATCTGGAAATGGTTTAGATTCACAAATCAGCCCGGCAGATGGCACTGCAGTCGATGTTTAGGTTGTTTATCCTAAACAGCTGAACTAATTTGAATGAATTTTTGTTCATACATTCAAGTGGATATGCAGGACAACGTCTGTTGGGGCCGCTAGTATACTATAGATAGTAATAAATAAAATAATTTACCGCAATCTTTTTGAATCCAGAAAATATAATTTCATTGATAAATGATAGTTTTTGGTTGACTAGCGCTCTCGTCTTATAATCTTTTGGGTACCATGAATCTTCAGTGCCGTATGCATCAGCTAAATACATTAATATCGCATGACTGAAATGTTAAATTGAGGGTTAGATCAAAATAAATCCTATCTAAACCTACATTCATTCATCATCATTAACAGAATGTAAATGCCCACTGCTGATCAAAGCCTCTTCTCACATGGAGAAGGTTAGAGCATTAATCACCACGCTTGCTCAATGCGGGTTGGCGATTTTAAACTTATAATTAGAAATTATTAGCCCAGGTTTCGTCACGATTTTTGCCGTCACCGTTTGTCGGTGGTGTCTAAATAATCTTAGAAAGTACATATAGCTCACTCGGAAAAAGTCACATTGGTACTTGCTGTTGGTAGGTTTCGAACCTACATTCATTAAATTGGTATAATAATAACCTACACGTACACTATTTGTCCAATACAACACTCAAAGAAAAAATAAGTAACTAAAAAATGTTTTACAATTGGTACCAAAGTTCTATTTTTACTCAGATTTTCCAGCTTTTTTTATGTTGACCTTTCCAAATTGTTTTCACTATAATATATATTTATTTTTTCACCGAAGCCTAAGACTATATTTATTTGTCATATCCCTCTAATCTCTTGAACCCGCCTACTCTTACAGACAAGTTTACAATGGGATACAAAATAAATAAAAATTATGATGAAAATACATGAGGAAAAGACCCTTATAATTACAAGAATAAAAACAAGTGATTTAGAATCAAAACAACCGCAGCTAAGAGGAAGAAATAAATCAATTTTCAGAATAATAAATTAAAACGTGTTAAACCATAACCGAGTAAAATGGCGTTGTTTGAATTGTGGATTTCCCAGAATTTAGGATCAAGCATGAATGAAAAATTGCTATATACCTACATACATACATGCGGGCTTAAGCCACAGGCTATTTTTGACCGATACCGACGTAAACATTTTATTTAAGTTCAAAAATAATATATAGTGACTTAAGACATTTACTTTGTGACAATGAGAAGTATAATTTTCGTTCGATTGTAATAGTTTTATTGAAATTTAGGGTTTAATAAGTTAACGATATGTATTGTGTTCTAAGCAAATATATTTACTAATATAAACTCTAATAGTACATAAAAACTTTAATATTGGGTAACCTATTATTATCACTACATAGTATAAAACAAGGTCGCTATCCTCTCTGACTGTTCCTTTTAGTTGTGTAGGCTTTGATCTTTAAAACTACGCAAGGGATTTTGATGCGGTTTTTTTAGATAGAGTGATTCTTAAGTAAGGTAAAAGTACATATATAAATGTATAATATAATATGCATATTGCACCCGTGAAAAGCCGGGGCGGGTCGCTAGTTTTCTAATAAATGAAATGTTCATGAATTGTGTTGGAAATAAAGCATTTTGGTTTTAAAATTAAATTAAATAATATACCCATCGTGCAATATAAAGTCTTCATCTTCAAGAACAGGAACTGTTCGCATTGGATTTTTCTAAAATATAGTAATAATATAAATAAATAATATATCAATGTACTTAGACTACGTTATATACATAAATCCATCATGGATTCATGTATCTTCAATTTCTACGGTTGACTATGAATTTAATAATTTTTATACTATCTAAAATAAATGATGAACTTGACGCCTCGACAAAGCTTTAAGAAGGGATGAGTGGATGGAGCGTAGGGAGGCCTTTGCCCTGCAATGGGAGACCATGGCTAAAAATAAATAATAAAATGTCCAACATTATGAATTGTCTTACATTTAAAAATTCAGGATCCAACATTGACTTATCGGATAGATTAACTTCTATATTTTCATATGGAACTTGAAATATCTCAAACGCCATTATAGAAGCCCGTACAGACGGACTTAGTTCTGTTGTATATAATTTTATTACCATCTGAAATATATCAAACACAAAATGTTTAGGAAAATAAGCCTTACATAGGTGCCTTTTGTATTGTCTACATGGATTAGTTTCGTTTGAAACCATTTTGATATTTTTTTCATATCATGTTTAAGCATGTCTGGTATTTTCGTCACAAGGACAAGACTTAGCTGAACTTAGTTCTTAAATGGTAAATTGTTTTAGTTATTAATAGGCATCAGAAGTGTGTTTTGAAATAATCAAGTTCTCAAATTGTTAAGATAATTGGTCAAGAATGATAACTATTAAGAACCAAAGGACATAATAATCTATATCTAGGTATATTAATATTATAAAGAGGAAAGATTTGTACCTATTTTTGTATGTTTGTATGTTTGTAATGAATAGGCTCAAAAAGTACTGGGCCGATTTAAAAAATTCTTTGACCAATAGAATGCTAATTCTTCCAATTTGACATAGGCAATATTTCATTTTGAAAAAAATTAGGGATCCTTGGTAAAATTTGAACAATGTAACCGAAGGTGTAGAAAAATGAGTCTTAAAATGTCTTTCGTCGAATGCGCTGCCGAGACTATTAGCGATAGAACAAAATAATGTACAACAATATTGAAGAACATCATAATGTCTACAAAAAATTCCGCGGTAGCATGTGTCCAACTATTGTAGTTATGTCACTACCCCCCGTGCGAAGTCGGGACGGGCTGCTAGTAACGATACCCCTACATAATGTTATCTAGTTACATGAGTTACATTAATGTTACGATACTTTACTTACGATACTATTGTTTTTTTTTTGTTGTTACACACTGTGTCATATGTTGTATTTATTTCTCCTTTCGCAGGGCTGCAGGAAGAAATCCCATAAGGGATATGCAGTACCTATGTACCTCGGTTTTGTTATAATATATATATTTTTTTTTTCTGTGTATTGTCTGTGATGTGTATTTGAACAAAATACTTACCTTTTTAAAACCTTATCTCCTACAGACAGATTCATCTCCTACAGAAGATTTTTTCCTTCTTTTTTTTACTTTCGTTTTATTTAGTTGTGTAGTTGTAGGTAATTTTAAGTTGTAAATATATGTATATAATTATAAGCATTCTTATCAGATTGACTGTAATATTAATGTTAAATAAAATAAAAATCTACCTACAGAAGTAAATAAATTTCGGAAGGTCTTCCTATACACGTAATATCCGTCCTCGCCAAGCTCAAGGGGGCGGTGACTCCTGCGGAGTTCGGGGCCCCGGACGGGTTTGCAGTCAAAGTGACTGCCACTGGAGCCCGTCTCTTGGAGGTCCCCGGCGCGACCAGCGGCCCATCGGCCGACGCCCTGGCCGAGAGGCTTAGGGCGTGCCTCGGTGCGGACGAGGCCCGCGTGTCCAGGCCCACCAAATGCCTGGATGTCAGGATTTTGGGCCTGGACGACTCCGTCACGGAGAGTGAGGTGGTGGCCGCTGTGGCCAGGACGGGAGGGTGCCCTGCTGACCAGGTCAGGGTGGGCACCATACGTCCGGACAACTCGGGGCTGCGCACGGTGGTGGTGAGCTGCCCCGTCACAGCGGCCAAAACATTAAAGGAGGGCAAAAGGCTCTTGGTGGGATGGGTCTCGGCGCAGGTCAAGCTGCTCGAGACCCGGCCTCTGAGGTGCTACCGCTGTCACGTGGGGGAGCACGTGAGCGTCAAATGCACCTCGGAGGTGGACCGCAGCGACTGTTGCTTCCGCTGCGGTCGGCCCGGTCACAAGGCCGGCTCGTGCTCCGCCCCGCTGCACTGCAATGCATGTGCGGCGGCTGGCAAGCCGGCCAATCACCGGGTCGGGAGCAAAGGCTGCTCCCCTCCCGCCAAACCCAAGGGCAAAGGTAGGCCCTCCGCCGCCCCTGCCGTTTCCGCCGCCGCCGCCGCCACTGCCACCGCAGTCGCCGCTGCCGCCACTGAGGAGGTCGGAATGGACTGTCAATAGTGGCTCCATTCCGCCTCCTCCAGGCGAACATCAACCACTGCGCCGCTGCTCAGGATCTCCTGCTCCAGAGCATGGCGCAGTGGTCGATCAATGTCGCCGTGGTCTCCGAGCCGTATTTTGTCCCGCCCAGGGATCACTGGGTGGCGGACCTGGACGGCTCGGTGACCATCATCTCGTCGGCCGCCGCCGGTACCCCGACTCTTGAGGCTGCTCAAAGAGGCCGGGGTTGTGTCGCAGCACGGTTCGGAGAGCTCGCTGTGGTGGGCGTGTACTTCTCTCCGAACCGAACTTTCGCCGAGTTCCACAACTCCTTGAGGGGGTTGGTCACCGTCGTCGTCGGGTTCCGTTCCCTCCCCGTGCTCGTCCTCGGGGACTTCAATGCCAAAAACTTGGCTTGGGGTTCCCGGTTCACCGACGTCCGGGGTAGGATGGTGGAAGACTGGGCCCTTGAGACAGGCCTAGTCGTCCTGAACCGGGGTTCTGTCCCCACATGCGTGCGGATGCAGGGCGAGTCGGTGGTGGACATCTCGTTCGCCAGCCCTGCTCTGTCACCGCGTATTGTTGACTGGCGCGTCATGGAGGAGGTGGAGACGTATTCCGACCACCGGTATATCCGGTTCGACGTCTCCGCCGAGTCCGCAGACCCGCCGGTCAGACAGGCCCCATGTGGCCCGCGTTGGGCGCTGAAACAGCTGGACCGGGAGCTGCTCCTGGAAGCCGCCATCGTGCAGGCCTGGGTGATACCACCGGTCAGGCCTGCCGACATTGACGATGAGGCCAAGTGGCTCCAGGACGCCATGTCCAGGATCTGTGACGTGGCGATGCCCCGGATCCGGTCGAGTCAACAAAAGCGCCAGGTGTACTGGTGGTCGCAAGAGCTAGCAGCTCTACGCAAGGCGTGCACTGCGGCGCGACGCCAGTACACTAGGCACCGCAGGCGCCGTATCCGTCCTCCGAATGCGGAGGCGAGAGAGGCGGAGTTGTACGAGGGATACAGGGCGGCCAAGGCCCTCCTCAAGATAGAGATATTGCGGGCCAAGGAGGAGGCCCGCCGAGAGATGCTGGGGACTCTGGACAGAGATCCGTGGGGACGCCCGTACCGGATGGTACGCGACAAACTCCGCGCTTGGGCTCCCCCGCTCACCCAGAGTCTCCGGCCAGAGGTCTTAGAGGAGGTGATTGGCGCCCTGTTCCCCCGACTGTGGAGGGGCTTCACCCCTCCGTATATGACTCCGCCCCCTGCGGTGCCCGACGCGGGCTATAGCGACGACGACGACGACATCGTCCCAGAGGTGACCGAGGCAGAACTGAGAGCGGCGGTGCGCCGGATGGGCGCCAAGAACACCGCCCCAGGACCCGACGGCTTGCACGGCAAAGCATGGGTCCTGGCCTCAGAGGCTCTCGGGCCTCGATTAATCGGTCTCTACAGCGCATGCTTGGAGAGAGGCCAGTTCCCGCTGCTCTGGAAAGCGGGAAAACTGGTCCTCGTGCGGAAGACGGGGCGCCCTGCGGACTCTCCGTCCGCATACCGGCCCATAGTGCTGCTCGACGAGGTGGCGAAAGTGTTCGAAAGAATAATTTCGAACCGCCTCGTCGCGCACCTGACGGACATTGGGCCGGACCTATCGGACGGCCAGTTCGGCTTCCGCAGAGGGCGCTCCACGGTGGACGCCATCATGCGCGTTAGGGACCGGACGACGGGGACTGCAGTGTCCAGGGGTAAGGTCGTAGTGGCGGTGTCTCTGGACATCGCCAACGCCTTCAACTCCCTGCCCTGGAGCTGCATCTTGGAGGCACTCCGATATCATCGGGTGCCTACCTACCTCCGTCGTGTAATCGAGGCATACCTGACGGACAGGTCCGTCATCTACCCCGGTCACCGGGGCGAGTGGAACCGGCGAGAGATGTCACGCGGTGTTCCACAGGGTTCGGTTCTGGGGCCGCTCCTGTGGAACATCGGTTATGACTGGGTGCTGCGCACCGACCTCCCGAACGGCGTTAGCACAATATGCTACGCCGACGACACGCTGGTGCTAGCGCACGGGAGGTCGCACCAAGCGGCGGCCGACTTAATGGCGACAGCGGTTGCGACAGTCGTTGAGAGAATCCGGCAGTTGGGACTCGAGGTGGCGCTCCACAAGTCCGAGGCCATGTGTTTTCATGGCCGCGGGAACGCGCCACCTCCGGGTGGGTCCCAAATAACGGCGGGAGGAGTTACCATCGGCGTCGAGACGACGATGAAGTACCTAGGACTCGTCCTCGACAGTCGGTGGAACTTCATAGAACACTTCCGACGTTTGGCTCCAAAGTTGGAGAGGACGGGGGCTGCGTTTAAACGCATCCTCCCCAACCTCGGGGGCCAAACGCCTCCTGCCGGAGGTTATACGCCGGGGTCGTGCGGTCCATGGCCCTCTACGGCGCCCCTGTTTGGGCGCCAAACCTGTTGCGGCGTCCCGCTCGGACGCTGCTCATGGCACAGAGGGTCATGGCGATCCGAATGATCCGCGGATACCGCACGATCTCTGGGGAGTCGGCGAACCTCCTTGCCGGATTACCGCCGTGGGATCTGGAGGCGAAGGTGCTCGCGCGCGTGTACGGCATGCGCGCGGAGGCACGTCGCCGGGGCGAAACCCCGCTGCCGCGCCAAATAGGTGCGTGGCGGGATGAGCTCCGGCGCGATCTCATGGCGGAATGGCAGCAACGACTGTCGCAACCGAGGGCTGGGCTCGCTGCCATCGCAGCGGTAAGTCCCCTCTTTGAGGAGTGGCTTGAGAGACGCTACGGCGTCCTCACCTACCGCCTGACGCAGGTCCTCACCGGACATGGAAGTTTCGGGAGGTACCTGTGTCTGATGGGGCGGGAGGAAACGCCCGGGTGTCATCACTGCGAGGACCGCCCTGAGGACACGGTGGAACACACGGTGGGAGAATGCCCTTCGTGGGCTGAGCACCGCCGTGTCCTCAGGGAGGTGATCGGCGATGGCGACCTCTCGCGTCCGGGCCTAGTGCAGGCCATGATGCGGAGCGAGGGGGACTGGGATGCCGTCTCCTCCTTTTGCGAAGCAGTCATGCTAGCTAAGGAGGAGGCGGGACGCGTGAGGCAGCGAAGCGCTGCCTCCTCGCAACCCAGCCGTCGCGAAGGACACACCGGGC
Source organism: Spodoptera picta (assembly GCA_038387885.1). NCBI lineage: Eukaryota > Metazoa > Arthropoda > Insecta > Lepidoptera > Noctuidae > Spodoptera > Spodoptera picta. The sequence goes on from JAZHFQ010000686.1 coordinate 1,605,567, forward strand.
GTCGGGGATCGCGAGACGATCTCCGGCCACCGTAAGTGCGGGCCTGCGGACGGCGAGCATGGGTGGCTCCCCGTCCGACCAGAAACAGACCCGAGCGTACGGCGCGTCGCGTTCCGCGCGCGCCTCAAAGAGCCATCAGACCACCACAGATGGGGCCCAATAGGGCCGATGCCGATTCGGAGTCGCGGAGAACCTAACGGGTAACCGGGGCTCCGGCTCGACGTGCAGGAGAAGGAACGGGGTGGTTTTTAGTCAGTAAGAGTCTGACACTCCCTTCCGCCTCACCCAGGCGGGAGAAGTCATTCGATGATTTTCCCCCCTTAAAAAAAAAAAAAAAAAAAAATACACGTAATATCTAAGTTTACTTCCCAATTATCTGAAGCACTACGTTGTGAGTGACATGTTGTAAACGGTCTGTCTACGAGCGTTGCAATGACCCGTTAACTGCAGCTAACTGTTATGGTTTCTGTACACAATCACCTATCTACAATCTTCCTATATATATATTCTAAGTTTCCAAATAGTTACATGTAGGGAAACAGAACTATGTATTATGAATATTTTGAGTTACACATGATTCATGAATTTAAAAAATATAGCTACAACTTACTTCATAAGACAAAGTTTATTATGAAGCCAGTCTACAACTTACAGGCACGTAGGTACTATGTCCAATAATAACAACGTAATAATCTCGTCATTATAAATAAAATCTTTAGAAAGTAAAGTATAAGTATAGTTATAAGACATGGTTATGTATATTGATAAAAATTGACAGTAATTGACATATTTTCAGATTTATTCGTTTCAATAGTTTTGGATGATTTTACAATGCAACCAAAGAGGTATATTAGTACCAAACAGTAAATAAAATGAAATGAACCTATTATTTATGATACTTAGGTACATTTAGTTGGTCATTTTTAAATTAAAGTGCGCTATGATCTGCCTATTTTAGGAATACAAATAATCGTTTAAGAGTTTAAATGAATAAGTAAATTAATTACTTAGGAAAGTAAATATGAATTTGTCGTGTTTTTATGAATTACATATCAATATTGTTCGTCAAAAAGTCAGATCAGGAAGACTACATAGTGCATAATAATAAGTCATAATAAATTGTTGTCAATGAGTAGGTAATTTATAAGTAGATATTGTTTTATACTCATTGCCCAATATCAAGAAATATCTTATACATAGTTGGAATGAAACAAAATAATAAGTTTAAATAAATTCTTTTATTTATTACTCATATACATGACAATATAAGCACACTTGTTATATTTAGTCTTAGTCTTATCTTATAAAACTTAAAACGACAATGATTTAACGAATAATAAGAAATACAGGAATTTATGCAACTCTGCTATTAACATACGCTGCTAATTCATTTGCACCTGCTTCATCATATTTCTTACAATATGGTGCTGTTTTCAGGTTTTCTAACCAGGCCGATGTCTTTGGGTATCTGGAAGAAAAAATAATTTAAGTATCGCTTGTACTTATTAGTTTTTTAAAAACAATATTTTTTTTAAAGATTTGGAGGGCAAACAATTATACGGACAGATCCGAAAGACTGAAAGAGTTACAGGTTGCGTTGCCCATAACCGTTTTAGGCCTCCGGTAATCTCATTCACAATTACGTTTTTTGTGAGATTTATATTTTGCGTATGTAAACTGATTATGTTTGACTTACTTTTGAGCGTCTAATTTTATAATTTGTGTGAGAGACGTCAAAACAGCCAAGATAGCTACGTCAACGATTGTGACATGGTCTCCAGCGATATATTTTGTCCGGGACAAGAATGCTTCCATGAACTCGTAGCCTTCTGTAACAGCTGCTATTAATTTTGGTTCAATAGTCTTCTTTCCTGTCATCACTACTTGTCCCTGTAAAATAATAAATAGAGTTTAATATAAACCGCCATAAGACGATAATATTAAGAGAAACCAGTGATATTGCTTAGAAAAATTTGGTGTTATCTGTACTTGATACTTACAGTAACATCTCGTGCTCTAGCGCAAATAATAACTGCATCGAAGATTAGTTTCTGGTTAACAAGCGCACGTTTCTTAACGGCTTTGGGATACCAGGAGTCGTCCTTTCCGTAGGTGTCAGCGAGATACGGCAGTATTGCGTGACTGGAAATAACATAAATATCACCATTTGTTTCGTCTTCACCATGATTTTTTTCGATTAATATACAATATTGTATATTGATTTTATGCTTGACTAATCATATGGTTTTAAGTACAAATAATAATAAACAAACCTGTCATGTAACGTTATATCTCCATCTTCCATAACAGGGACTTGGTGGATGGGATTTTTCTGTAAAGAAGGAAATATTTTACCTTAGATACGAACACTAGAACATGATTAAAAATTAAATAAAATTGTAGTTTTAACAGTAGTTCTCTCATGTCCAAAGTAGGTGTGGCATTGTAATGTTTGCCTCTGGGATTGTAATGTTGTATTTATAACGGGTTGTCAAGTTACCTTTAAAAATTCTGGTGTAAGATGTTCACCAGCCTGAAGGTCGACTGGTATCTTCTCGAATTGTACATTGAAGATCTCACAAGCCATCATGCATGCACGCACCGGCGGGCTCATGTTGTAGGTGTATAGTTTTACAACCATCTGGAAATTACCAATTACCTTTATAATAAACTAAATAAACGCTTGAAAAACAAACACTTTCAAAAATGGAAAGCCACTATGTCTGGTGAGTTATAAAAAAATTAACGTTACTTTTTTTTGTGAAAAAGTCTGCGGTCCCTGAAAGACAAACCTACAGTGACTACTAAGCTTCATCATCAGCATTGGGTATGTCATCGAATTGACTATTATAGTAAACTTTTAAGTAAATACATACATTGTATCGATCTAATAATTGGAATGATGACAGGGTATGAAAATTAAAAATGTAATTAGTCCGTAAGTTATTATAGTTATTTTTTTATTTTGTCGTATAATAAAACAATACTTATATAAAATGAATCAAAGTTTAGGAGTGATCAAATCAATATATCGTCGAAAGTATTCGTTTCTCTAAGAAAATAAAAAATACGTGTCTAATGATTTAAAATAATCTACCAGACGTTAAAATAAGAATTAGGCATCTACCATATTATGTAGGCATATCAATTACTTAGTTTATAAATAAAAAAAATGAAATTAAAAATTATGGTTTACATAACATAACATCACGCCTTTTATCCCCGAAGGGGTAGGCAGAGGTGCACACAGAAGTAACACCCACTTTTCACTATTTATGTTATGAGTCCCATGTAATAGGGTGTGAGCCTATTGCCATTATGGTTTATTTAATGCTATTAATAATTATGGTTTAATTTAATGCTATTAATAATTTAAGTAAATTTTTATTGACGGAAAGCACTTGCAATTATTTTTTACGTAAATATGTAAATTAGTAGTCTACCGTACGTCTCAGTCGATTTGATACTGAACGATATAGGAAGCTATTAGCTGTTTATAAATGGATACGGGTACATTATATCATTGGTTGTTATCTGATTGTATAATATCAACATGGAACGATTGGACTTTTATCAAAAAAAAACAAACAAAACAGTAGGTATTGTTTTATACTCATTGCCCAATACCAAGCAATATCTTATACATAGTTGGAATGAAACAAAATAATAAGTTTAAATAAATTGTTTTATTTATTACTCATATACATGACATTATAAACACACTTGTTATATTTTGTCCTAACTACATAACATAACATCACGCCTTTTATCCCCGAAGGGGTAGGCAGAGGTGCACATAGAAGTAACACCCACTTTTCACTATTTATGTTATGAGTCCCATGTAATAGGGGGTGAGCCTATTGCCATATACCGGGCACATTTGTCCTAACTAATAAAACTTAAAACGACAATGATTTAACGAATAATAAGAAATACAGGGATTTATGCAACTCTGCTATTAACATACGCTGCCAGATCATTTGCAGCTGCTTCATCATATTTCTTACAATATGGCGCTGTTTTCAGGTTTTCTTTAGGCCGAGATAATATTGACCAGGATGAGAGCCTATATCAAACTCCATTTAGGAATCAACTACTTATTTAGTGGTTATCTCGTCATGCAATATAGACAGACACCAAATTTGACTATTATCAAAAAATAAACACATTACCTTCATTGGAATATAGGGATTGACACGTTCTGTTTTAGTTTTACCCTCAATTTTGAAATTGACCTGATTATGGTATCAGATAAAAAATACCCATAGCTTATGGAAGTGAAAACTTCAATTATATTGCTATCTATGTATGCCCTTTAGTTAATCTTATTTTCCACGAATTTCCGCGATTTCACATACCTACAACACGTTTTTTTTGTCCATTACAGAGTTTTGTATAAAGAGCCCAATAATTTAACATACGTATATTTTCTGATAAACTTTGGTTTAATTTTTAACTTTATTGAAATCAGAACCTATAAAGAATAGGTAAAACAAAAAAGATGTTTGTTTTATCTTTATAATTGGTATGCATCGGGCCGATAATAGCTTCATCCGGGTACTATTTTCTAACATTTCAAATAAGTGTTCCTAATTATCATTGATAAAAAAATCTCTTGAAGATAAAAAAATAATACAAATATCATTTGCAAGACAAGATATCGGATTATATGCATTTGCATCCTTGCATATACCTAAATATCTATTTGTGTATTCTATTTTTGCATTATTGCACATTTGGAACATTTCATTAACATTACCTACTTATTCCAGTAGTTATTCGTGATGTACTATGCCGCCACAGTTCGACTTTGAAAGGCTATATTCAGCATATAAATTAATATTAAGTGACAAACGTCACACGTTTGCTGTAGGAATATTGAAAAAAAAAATACCGTCACAAAAATTATACTAATTTAGTTTCCTGCATAATTTTTTCTACTATATATATAATAATGAGAGGCTAAATGTGTTCTTAAGCATAAATCTCTGAACCGATTTCGCTAATTCTTTCTTGTTGGGTTTGTTATTGTTAGGAAAAGGTATATAAGAAAAAGAATTGTCGAGAGAAATTACACAGGGTCCGCTAGTAACTTTTACTTATAAGTGTTTTTTATTGTACATATTTCACCATTTTCAGCGCTTATTTGCATGCATATTTTGGCATTTTGATAATGCGTATAATCCGATGTCATTTAATCTCTCTCGCCGTTCCAGATTCTTCCGCTTGGCAACTGTAATACTTATTACGACAATTGTTTTTATACCTACCGATAGATTGTTATCTAACCATCAATCTATTATTAAAGACTATATACATAATATTTATATCACATATGCGTAATAAATTGGATTAATCTCCGTTATCATTTATTGTATGGATTACAATCTTACATAAAAAAGTACCTGATTGGAGTAAAGATACATATTTCATACATATTTCATACATATTGTGTATTATTGTGCAATAAAAAAGCAACAATTGACTAAAGTTTCACATTCACACTTGCGTAATAATCAAAATCTTGATACGATTTTAAATAAATCAAATAAAGCGTAGCGGTTTTTAACTGCGCAGCATTGAAATCAGCCTCGGAACCAAACCGCAAATGCGGTGCTTGTTTCTTGTTTCCCACAAATATGCAGTTAAAAATCGCCGCGGTTCCGTTCTCGTGCGACCGAGGCTTTAAACAGGCTATTTCAAACCCTAACAATAAATGTCCAAGAATTATATTTCCTGTAAAATAATTACATAACATTGGATTCTAGATTCACCCCATCTTTACAATAAATTGCTAATATCTAAAACAATTGCATTCCTATATAGTCGTCACCTAGCAACATTAATCACCTACAGATTATCTACAGTTGTAATTCAGATAATGCCGAGAAAGAAAACTTAGCGATAACGCTAAAATTTAGAGCAAATTATTGTACGTAATCTGTAGATTATGATTATAAATAGACCACCAATTCTTAATGAATTGCACAATAATACATAATATATGTGAAATATACATAAACATTGATCAAACTTTTCCCAAATTACAAAACAGCGGTACTGAATCTATTTTTCAATGAAATATATAAATGTTTTATTATATTATGATACATTATTATGCTATGTTTTTAACTCAAAGATGTACCGGACACAAATTAAGCCCGAAGGTTTACAAAATTAAAAAATACGTAAGTTATGACGTAAAATAAATACCTATCAAGTTAATTATAGTTTTCAATTTTACAAAGTTAAATTACATACCCACAATCAGATTACTTCCAAACATATGTATTAAAGATATTTGTTACTCTTGCCAAAACTCTAGAAACTTAGCAGGTAAAAAATAAGTAAATTGTGCGTGAACAAAGCCGCGGGTTTAGCTAGTCTTAGTACCGAAACATATTCATACCTGTTTCAATCTGCCTAATTCGTTGATTTTTTGATAAAAATCCAATCGTTCCATGTTGATATTACACAATCAGATAACAACCAATGATATAATGTACCCGTATCCATTTATAAATAGCTAAATAGCTTCCTATATTGTTCAGTACCAAATCGACTGAGACGTATGGTAGACTACTAATTTACATATTTACGTAAAAAATAATTGCAAACGTGAGTGCTTTTCGTAGTACATACAATTTTACCTAAATTTTTAATAATATTAAATTAAACTATAATTTTAATTTTATTTCTTTTCATAAAATTATAAACTGAGTCATTTATATGCGTACATAATTATTAGATACAATGCAATGTACCTATATATTTACTTTAAGTTTAATACAACAGTCAATTCGATGGTATACCCAATGCTCGAGGAAGTGCAGTAGTCACTGTAGGTTCGTCTTTCAGGGACTGCAGACATTTTCACAAAAAAGTAACTTCGTCTTTAAAATGTTAGATTTTAGTTTTATAATAAAGCTGCACACGATAAGGGTTTCTATTTTTGAAGGTATTTTTCAAATGTTGAATTAGTTTGATATATAAGTAATTGCTAATTTTCAGATGGTTGTGAAACTATACACCTACAACATGAGCCCGTCAGTGCGTTCATGCATGATGTGAGATCTTCAATGTACCATTCGAGAAGATACCAGTCGACCTTTAGGCTGGTGAACATCTTACACCAGAATTTTTAAAGGTAAGTTGAAAACCCAATTAGAACGCAACGTTACAATCCCAGAGGCAAACATTACAATGCCACAGCTACTTTGGACGTCAGAGATCTACTGCTCAAACTACAATATTATTGTATTTTTATCTAGTGTTTGTATCTAAGGTAAAATATTTCCTTCTTTACAGAAAAATCCCATCCACCAAGTCCCTGTTATGGAAGATGGAGATATAACGTTACATGACAGGTTTGTTTATTATTATTTGTACTTAAAACCATATGATTAGTCAAGCATAAAATCAATATACAATATTGTATATTAATCGAGAAAAATCATGTGAAAACGAAACAAAATATAATTCTTTGATTTTATTTCCAGCCACGCAATACTGCCGTACCTCGCTGACACCTACGGAAAGGATGACTCTTGGTATCCCAAAGACGTTAAAAAACGTGCGCTTGTTAACCAAAAATTATTCTTCAACGCAGTTATTATTTTCGCTAGAGCACGTAACATTATAGTAAGTAGCAAGTACAGATCACATGAAATTTTTTCGATACAATATTTTTTTAGATACATCGGATCATCAGTAATGACCAAAGAGAAATGTCTTATGGCGGTTTATATTATACTCTATTTATTATTTTACAGGGACAAGTAGTGATGACAGGAAAGAGGACTATTGAACCAGAATTGATAGCAGCTGTTGCAGAAGGCTACGAGTTCATGGAAGCATTCTTGTCCCGGACAAAATATATCGCTGGAGACAATGTCACAATCGCTGATGTAGCTATTTTAGCTGTTATGACGTCTCTCACACAAATTATAAAATTAGACGCTCAAAAGTAAGTCAAACATAATCAGTTTACAAATATAAAATACAAATCTAATAGAAAACTAGTGTAAAACAAAGCTTACGTTTTACTTCGTCTTGTGAGTGAGATTACCGGAGGCCTAAGACGGTTATGGGCAACGCACCTGTAACTCTTTCGGGTCTGTCTATCTAATTTTCTGCACCCAAAATCTTTACAATAATTTTAGCGTTTTTAGAAATCAAATTGATACAAGCGATAAGTACTTAAATTGGTTTCTTTTTCAGATACCCAAAGACATCGGCCTGGTTAGAAAACCTGAAAACAGCGCCATATTGTAAGAAATATGATGAAGCAGGTGCAAATGAACTGGCAGCGTATGTTAATAGCAGAGTTGCGTAAATTCCTGTATTTCTTATTATTCTATATTATTCTATAAATCAGTGTCTTTTTAAGTTTTATAATATAAGATCAAATATAGCAAGTGTGTAAATGAGTAATAAATAAAAGAATTTATTTAAACTTATTATTTTGTTTCATTCCAACTGTGTATATGATGTTGCTTGGTATTGGGCAATGGGTATAAAGCAACAACTCTTTGGTTGCATTATATAATTATTCAAAACACTGATGAAAGAATCTGAAAACAACATGTTTTCAGATTCTTTCATGAGTGTTTTACTGTACTTTTATTGTAATGACGAGATATTACGTTTTTTGTTGACGTGGTTTGCTAGGCTGGTGGTAGAACACGAGAGGGTGCACCAGGCGGCGGCCAATTTGATGGCAAGAGTGGTTGCGATGGTTGTTGCAAGAATCTGGCAACTAGGAGTCGAGGTGGCGCTTCACAAGTCCGAGGCTATGTGTTGGCATGGCCGCGGCAATGCGCCACTTCTGGGTGAGTTCCAAATAACAGCGGGAGGGGTTATTATCGGTGGCGAGACAACAATGAAGTACCTAGGACTCATCCTCGGCAGTCGGTGGAACTTCGTGGAGCACTTCCGACGTTTGGCTCCGTCAAGTTGGAACGGACGGAAACAGCGCTTAAGCGCCTCCTACCTAACCTCGGGGAGCCAAATGCCTCCATGGCCCTCTGCGGCGCCACTGTGTGGGCACCGAACCTGATGCGACGACCAGATCGGGCGCTGCTCACGTCCCAGAGAGTCATGGCCATTCGGGTGATTCGTGGGTACCGCATAATCTCCGGCGATGCAGCAAACCTCCTTACCCGATTACCGCCGTGGGATCTAGAAACGAAAGCGCGCGTCTACGTTTTGCACGCTGACGCGCTTCGTCGGGGCGAAGCTTCAAATCGGTGCATGCTGCCGCGCCAAAATTGTGCGTGGCGGGACGAGGACCGATCGCGCCGGCTCAAAAAAAAATGTGGTCAGTAAATACATCATAGAGAGACGTACGTTCATACCAGTAGATTTACTGCTACTCTGATTCGACGAAAAATGAACTATCCCTCGAAACTTCGTAGGTTTCCTACTACAATTCTAGTTTTTGCGAAACTTCGTGTGAAGCTACGAAGTTTGAGGCATTTTAACGTTAAACCCTACTCTAATTCATTTTATGAACGAACGAAAATTCGAATTTAGAGATTATTGTTCGGAATTTTAATGCCATTTCGATGAAACCGAACTAGTAATTGTTTGATTATAATTGATTTTATTGAATAATGACTGAAAATGGCTTCAATTTTCATTAAGTCAAATATGTATGTAGTTGCTAATAATTATATACCCGTATATTTTTTTGGATCAAGAACCATGGTATCTAACTGGAAATAACATTCAGGGTATTCAAATAAATGGATACCGACGTAAAACTAATTATGGTATCAGTACAAACGAAGTCGGTTAAAATAAATATTAGCAATTACAATGCATATTTTAGGTACTTCACATCAATTTATATGAAAACATTATTTATAAACAAAATAAATTCTTTTATAAATGAACTAGCGGCCCGCCCCGGCTTCGCACGGGTACATACACACACACAAATACACCATTCTTTTTTGCGTCGGGTTTAAAAAAAAAGTAAAATTTGAAAGGAAGTTAGAATTTTTTTATTTATTAATGTTTTTTTTTGTTTTTTTTTATTTTAATTTTTTTTACAAATATCATATTATCTACAAAAAAACAAAAGCCATTAGTTTTAGTGAGTCAGAGCTTCCCTGTAAACGATATTTGAAGTAGTTTTATTTTGTGGCAGCAAAATAAATTGATTTTCAGGAGCTCAGACACGTGATAGGCCAACATACAGTTGGCCATGAGTGAAACATTCTATTCATAGATCGATCCCTAATAATTCGAAGGTTTGGCCTTGGGACTTGTTAATAGTTAACGCGAAAGATGATTTGACCGGAAACTGAAGTCGTTTAAAAGGGATTGGCAGATCAATTGGGATCATCGGTATCCTCGGTATATGAGCTAGTTGACCAGCCGGCACGTTATTTTATTACATTGACTCAGCCCCCCCCCCGTACCCCAGTGACGCTTACATGGAGTCTACATCGCATGCTGGCTAGCTGAGCGCGGTGAGCGGCAACCACGCGGCTTTTTTCTAATATTTGCACTTTTAAACTCGTGATATCTTCCGAATGAAATGTCCGAATTGAATAAAAAGGTATTGAAGCCGTCTTCTTGAATATAAGGTAATTTATTTTGATAAGGATTAATACCAAGGTACAAATAAAGAGCCTTTTCAAGCGGCGGCATGTCAATTAAATTTTTTGAATAAAAAACCGTTTACATAACTATAATATTTAGACATGCTGTCGCGACACTTTTTGTAGATAATGATGAGTTCTGCAAAGTCCGTAGTAAATGATTTTGTTCTATCATCAATAGTTTTCGCAGCGCACGCGACGTAAGGAATTTTTCAGGTCATTTTTTTACACCTTGGGTTACATTATTGGAATTTTAGGAAAGATCCCTAATTATTTTTAAAATATAATATAGCCTATGTTACTCGGGGATAATGTAGCTTTCCAGAGGTGAAAGAATTTTTGAAATCGGTCCAGTAGTTTCGGAGCCTATTCATTACAAACAAACAAATCTTTCCTCTTTATAATATTAGTATAGATATTGAAAATCATATTTGATTCATCACGGTTGAAATAATATATTGTAATTCTTTTATAAACATCACCATGCCGGCACTCGTACGGTCTGGTTGTGTTTTTTGTCGCGGATCGAATTGTTATATTATTTTTTGTGCAAATAGTTGTTTACGCTAACACGTACCACAGGTGTGCGCCGGTCCCTCCGGTCGCAGGCACCTAGCTTGACCGCACAATGACTGAGGATTACGTAAACATTCCTTCGCGGTGTGATACACCCGTACCTATAGCCAGAAATGACATACAAATCTTATTAAATGATTCCTCGGACATGGATGTCATTGATGACGATCTTAATAAGAATAAAAAGGATCAGTCGAGAGCGAAAAAAAAAAAGGAAGAGAAGAAAGCACTGAAGAAGAAGAAGGTTGGAAAGAAGTTAAAGCTACCAAAAAAAAAGACTCGTCATGATAGTAGAAATTCCGCGAAAGAGGAAAAAAATGAAATATATGTTTCACATAAAGAACGTCTCCCGAAACAGTTTGCAATGGCACGTATTTTAAAAGAAAATAATATCACCGCAATAAGAGAAGTTAAATATATAAGTCCTTTTAAAATACGGTTTGCTTTTGATACTGAATTGGCTGCACAGAACTTCTTTATGTGTGAGAAACTATTGGAGAGAGGGTGGAGATTTCAGAAAGCTATGGAACTGTCCATCTGTTATGGTGTAATTAAAGATGTAGACCTGGAATTCAGCGAAGACGAAATCCTTAAAAACATTTCTTGCCAAGCACCCGCAAAGCTTCTAAGTCTTAAAAGGCTTGACCGTCGCTACAGGGCTGAAGGAGGTTGGTGTCCCAGCGAAACCCTTCGACTGTGTTTTGAAGGTGATAATCTTCCCACGTCAGTTCGAGTGTTTGACATGAATATTAAAGTTTTGCCGTACATACACCAAGTATCACAATGTTCATAGTGTTGGAGATTGGGACATGTCAGAAAAATGTGCCCGTCAAAAATTGTTATTTGCCCAAAATGTGGTGGCCATCACGAAAATTGTGATACATCAATGTTTTGTTGTGTCAACTGTAAAGGAAACCATATTTCGCTTAGTAAGTCATGTCCAGTTTATAAGAAGGAGAGAAGGCTTAGAAAAATTATGTCCGAGTTTGGGTGTACATATCGAAAAGCCCTAGTATGTTACGTCCCACCCGAAAACCAGACCCCTTCCGTTGCTAACTTCCGTCCTCAAGCCTCGGTAAGCTTAGAAAACCGTTTTTCCTCAGCCCCATTTGAAGACATTCTAGTAAATTCTTGGAAACCTACTTTTGCCGAAATTATTAAAACGAAGGCCATAATAATATGCTAAACAATCTCCTAACCAGATTACTAACGATAATGTTTCCTCTATGCCTAAAACAAAAAAAACAAAAAGAAACCGCCTAAAGAAGACTGGATGTTTTGGCATGCAGATGCTGCCGATAAAGACGATCATCAATTACCTGTCGAGGAGGAAGGGAATGATGAACGTCCTTCATTCAAAGAATTGTTGTCCAGACTCAAGGAAGTGATTTATCTGAACAATGTCAGTTTTAGTTATAAGATAAAGTGCATCTTTCAGTTGTGTCTAGAATGGTTGACCTTAGTATCAGTGAGTTCTGTTTCAGAGTGGTCGTGGGCGAATGCTTTGTTTAATTTCTTTTTATTTCGCAATGGCTAACAAATCAATTAAATTGAATGTAATCCAGTGGAATGCCTAAAGTATAAGGCCAAAGCTGCCAGCATTTTGTGAACTCCTGCGCCAGGAAAGAGTACATATTGCTGCCCTTAGTGAAACATGGCTAGAACTAAACAGTAGTTTTAAAGTTAATAGTTACAATGTTAATCGCACGGATCGTGATGATTCATACGGCGGTGTAGTGTAGCTATACATGTACACAAATCTGTTAAGTCGCAGCTGCGGCGCATTCACGTTAATAATATGGGTATTGAGGTAGTGTGCGTGCAATTATTTAACTGTGACCCGATCGAATATATTGTCTCTGTTTATTGTCCATCGAGAATCTTTACAACTGAACAGGATTGGGATACTCTTTTTTCATTGTGGACTTCTTACGACTCATTAATCGAAAACAGGTTTTTCTGTTTGAACAATGGATCACATACACGAGTCCGTTTGGTTGACAATATTTTACAACAGTCTTCCCCAGATATGTCTCTAGTTTCTGTTGACGTAGCAATCAAATTTAATTGGACTGTTTTCAATGAAAACCTGGGTAGTGATCATTTAATAATTAAATTGTCAACATTATGCACGACCTACTTACCTCCTATTACAAAAAGGAATTTTAGCAAAGCAGACTGGACTTCATACAATAAGTATCTGGAACATAAATTCCAAAGCCTATGTTTACCAGATGACTTACAAGACGCTTATGACCGTTTCTTAGATGTTTTAAATGACGCGGCTAACCAATTTATTCCTATGTACAAGGTTAATCAAAACCCTACTTCTGTTTTCTCCCCGAAACCATATTGGACCCCAGATCTGTCACAAACCGTGGCCCATCGTAGGTTAGCATTATCCAAATTTAGACGTAATCCCACACCTCAAAACCTTGAAGATCTCAACAGGAAAATAAGTATATCCCAAAAGATAATTCGTCAGGCTAAAAGGGAGAACTTTCAAAAGAACTTTGCTCCTCAGTTGATCACACCACATCATCTAGCGAAATGTGGCGCAAAAAGAGATGGTTGAAAGGCTACCGTTCACCCAGAAATTTTGTAGACGCCCAAAGCTCCACAAATCTTCTACTTTCAGTAACACCTGATTATGTATCCCCACCAATCCCTACTATTTACAATATGAACCCTATATTAGAGTGCGAAATCTCTTTTCAGGAGCTAGTTAAATGTGTCAAATCAAAGGATACATCTCCTGGATGAGATGACATATACTCTATGATTAAGAATTTACCTGAAGTAGGTAAGTCTAAATTATTAACTTTATTTAATCGTTTTTTTATAACAGTTTTGTGCAATATTTCTATCATACCAATTCCAAAACCTTGTCGTGACCCTAGTAACATTTCTTCACTCCGACCCATATCACTACTGTCATGTATTTGTAAAATTTTCCACTGTGTTTTGTATAGAAGGTTGGAATGGTTTCTGGAAAAGAATAACACTTTCTCCTCTAATACAGTCGGCTTCCGTAGAGGTAGGTCGTGTTTAGACAGTTTGAGTTGCCTTATCACTACAATTCAAACCGGTTTTTCTGAAGGTTGTTCCACTATAGGATGTTTTTTAGATATAAATAGTGCATACAACAATGTAAACAACTCTGTTTTAATAAAAGTATTAGACAATTTAAAAGTCGGGTCACGTATCTGTATGTATTTATGGAATTTTTTACATAAAAGAGTACTGAAGATAAGAATTGGCAACAGTTTTATTAGTAGATATTCCGGTATTGGTTTGGCCCAGGATGATCCGTTATCACCACTTTTATTTAATATAGTAACGTCACATATTTGTAAACATATACAACACAATGTTTGTATTTCACAGTACGCGGATGATTTTGCTATTTATGTACAGTGTTCTTCTGTTAGTGAGGGGCAACGAAAAATCCAGATTGCGCTTGATCTCATTAACGGCATGTTGACACGTGTAGGATTAGAAATCTCCCCGATAAATCGAAAATCAGTTTTTTTAGTAGAGGTTTTCGAAGGCCAGTAATAGATATATTTTTAAACGGAACTTTGTTAGAGGTAGTAGATCATGTAAAGTACTTAGGGTTATGGCTTGATAAAGGGCTTCGATGGAAGAGACATATTCATGAGGTTCGTGAGCGAATTTTTAAATTAATGAATATTTTTAAAGTTTTAGTAGGATCTGGGTGGGGCGTCCATCCTAAACACTCAAGAAAGCTGTATATATCCCTTATTTGTAGTCGTATTGATTTTGGTAGTTTTATACTTGATACTAGCGCAGACACACACTTAATTAAATTGGACAGGTTACAAAATATTTGCCTACGTTTATTAGGTAGGTTTATCAAAAGCACACCGATCCATGTAATGGAATCCGAATTGGTATTGCCTCCCCTTTTTATCCGCCGTCGATATTTAGCTGGTAAATTTTATTTAATATCCAAATGTTACAACTTTCCACTTCTCAGTTTACTGGATAAACTACATGGATATTGTTATAATAATCCATATTGGAGAAATAAGAAAAAACCTTTGTTAGTTGAGTCTCACGATATACTCAAACGAGAAAATTTGTACCGCAGCAGTCAAATAGGCATGTTTTCCATGAACACTTGGGTTAGCAATATGGACCTTTCAAATATTGTAAAATCTAATTTAGATTCAGTTAATAAACCTAAGCATTGTTATAACGTACATTATTTAAGATCAATATGTTGTAATTCTTTAAACGCGCACTATTCCGGTTTCTATTGTTTGTATACAGACGGCTCGAAGCAAGGCGATTATTGTGGTGCTGCCGTTTATGATTCGCAGACTGGAATTTCTTTTAAATTTAAAATTGTATCGACTATTTCTATCATGCATTTGGAGCTTATTGCTATAGCTGAAGCTTTAACTTATCTTGAGTCTGTGGACGTGGATCGAATTGTTATTTTCACTGACTCAAAAAGTGCTCTTCTCCATCTTGTGAAATGCACGAGTATTTCTTCTTTTAGGGGACTTCCACTGGGATTCACTATATTAAAAATGCTAGCTAATCTTGTTGCCAATCACAAAACCGTTGTACTGCAGTGGATCCCCTCTCACGTTGGATTAGTAGGTAACGAGATGATTGATCGTTTGGCTAACGAAGCAAGTACAGATGGGGAATTTTACCAATGTGCTCCTTGGCACACTGAACTTTTGCCCTTAGTTAGAGACAGATGTATCCAAACATGGTCAGAATACTTCGATGAAAGATCCTTATCTAAGGGTATTTGGTATAGGACCATTCAACCATCTCTTGTTCGCATACCCTGGTTCAGCGAGGGGAGAATGAGCAGACAGAGGATCACAACGGCATTGAGGCTCCGCTCGGGTCATGTTCCGCTCAATAGCTTTGGGTTTATGATGCACAAAGTACTTTCACCTAATTGTACAGTTTGTGGTACAATCGAAGACGTGCATCATATCCTAGCGGAATGTGGTCGTATCGGACCCCAGAGGCGTGGATCCTTTGTTTGCGGTTCTAATGTAGGATTTTTTAATAGCATTCTGGCCTCTCCACTGTCGGTCGAGGCTAGAAAACTATACAAAATTATTATTATAGGTTTAAGGTGTCGGGTAGACTAATCAGTAATATTAAGTATTAAATGTATTAGGTATAAGTTATTCGTGTACGCAATAATCGGGGTGACATTTTCTCCTGTGAAAAAACCCTGTAAATAAATGAGAAAAAAAAAATTATTTTATAAACCATGTTTAAATAACCGACTTCAACTCTTTCCTTTTTAAGGTTGGTTTATTAATATACTAAAACTTTATCCTAAGTGTTAACCTAACGGGTTACCGATGCTCCGGCTCGACGTGCAGGAGAAGGAACAGGGTGGTTTTTAGTCAGTAAGAGTCTGACACTCCCTCCCGCTTCACCCAGGCGGGAGCAGATTTTCGATGATTTTCCCCCCTTAAAAAAAAAGTGTTACAAACACTTTGCTGAAAACGAAATGGGTTCAGTTTTTCAGTTCGTTTGGCCGCTATCTTGCCTGCTGGTAAGCGATGATACGGCTTGCGATGGAGCACATCTACCCATATATCTAGCTATCCACTCGGGCCTTGAAGACACCCTTCAAGAAACGCAGACTTTGGCAAAATTCTACTCCTTAGTAGTTAGCACAAGGAAGTTTGAAGCGAAGCGCTTCGAGCGTATAGGTAGGGTATATCCACTATGAAGCGGTAGCGCTTCACTGATTGTCTTGTGGTACGACGTACGATTGTACGACGATGGGGATGATGGAGATGAGGACTAGAGGGAATCAAGTTGTGCAATGTCGCGCACACTCACTGAAATATAATCCGGTAGTTGACAGTTAATCAAATTAAATACGTTTATTGAAATGTCAAAAACGATACTTTTCTATGAATTTTGTATTGAACCTGTGACGTCATCATATTTCTGCGTCAAGTAGCATACTTATTTCCTTAAAATTAGCGAGAAAAAATCCAAAAGTAGGTAAATCGTTAGATAAGAGTATGATTATTTTTTAATTATTAAAAAGTCTGAATGCATTAAAAAGTCGAAACAATTTATTTTAAACGGAGAAAACTACCCAAGTCTTTAATGATTTTAGTACTAAAGTAGGTAGAAGGTATAGTGCACGAATGTTTGACGGATATAATAAAAATACTCGTATTTTCGG
Organism: Spodoptera picta; assembly: GCA_038387885.1. Lineage (NCBI taxonomy): Eukaryota > Metazoa > Arthropoda > Insecta > Lepidoptera > Noctuidae > Spodoptera > Spodoptera picta. The sequence continues at coordinate 1,622,961 of JAZHFQ010000686.1, forward strand.
AACTTACTTTGTTGCTCTACTTACTCCAGTATTCTTTGTTTTTCTTGTCAAAGACATTGTCTGCAAAATTAACAACCAAAGGCTAAAATCAGCTAAATTTTAACAAGCTTCATTAAAATTAATTTAACAATTTATAGTTTCTCTATTTAAGAATGACGACAAATATCTGAGGAACTAACAACATTTAAACTATGACAACTCTAATTAAAAGTACGTTGAATGTCATCAGCTGTGATCGAGTTTGTTTTGCGAAATGTTTTTGTCAAAAAGGTACTAGGTTGGAATTTGTTTATACAACTTAGAAGAAGCTTATTAACTTGAAGTTAGCGGAGCGTAGATCTACGTGAGACACAATGCATTTTCTATTGTGTCTTAAATATCGACATATAAGAGGTAAAACATGCAAAAGAACAATACGAAGTGGAGGTCGATTATCGATATCGATAGAAGTGATTTTGCATAAAACAAGAAGCTGGAAAAATTTTATCAAATTAAGATTATGTTTTCGCTTCAAAGTCAAAGTCAAAGTCAAAATTATTTATTTCAATTAGACCAGGATGGCACTTTTGAACGTCAAACAACAAAAATTTATAAGTGAAGCTAGTTGCTCATTCCAAGGCGTAGATTCCTATGGAGAAGAACGAGCAAGAAACTCCATAGGTTACTCTTTTTCAATCAGGTTTTCAATACAATTCTCTAGTTACATAGTTTTATTGGTTCGATTATGTGAGAACAATGCAACACCTAAATCCAGTCAGAAAGACTGAAAAAGAAAATAACCTTGAGGATAATAAAATAAAATGATACAGTCTGGAGCTGACCAGTTCCAATCGACGGTGCCCGTTCACGAACATTTGGCGAAACCCAGCACCGCCCAACTCAACCATTTTGTAGGGAATCGAGCGATCCAATGCACGTGCCACCGCCAACGAGATCTTTGAGTGAGCATGACAACTCCAAGCTGACATAAATGCAATCTACTAGTCTAATTTGATTTAATTAATTACAGGGCTCTCACATTTACAATAAATTGTGCAACGTTTTAAACTATAGAGGTACAAATATTTAAGCAGCATGATTAATTACACAAATAGAATTCATTGAACATCACTGTGTTTCATGTATTATCCTGCGGAGCCGGACCAGCCTGCCTCCAAGCACTTTTATCCTCTATATAATCATTTAGTTTGTAGTATGCTTGTGTACATAACGTTTTTTTAATACATAGTTTAAATTTTCTTTCATTTAGATGCAGTATTTCTTGGGGGATTTTGTTATAACATTTAACACCGATTCCCATGAACGACTTATGTACTTTTGACAATCTAAAAAACGGCGGACTTAATCTATTCTTATGTCTAGTTTCATAATTGTGTCTGTCAGACACTTTACTAAATAAATGTAGGTTTTTCCTACTGGACTTGGACTGTGGCTTTAACGAGTAGGAATCGTATTACTGTTTATATTTTATCTGCCAGAAGTTAAAAACCTACAAAATAAAACAAGGATTTTTTACATTCCACATTTATTTATAGGTTAGGTTTGGATTTCATTTGGTTGGTACTTACTAGCTGTGGCGCCTTCATTGATTTTCATTAATAAATAGACAAACTATAGTCAAAGAAGAGTAGCATAAATCAGAGTTGTATAAATTATAGTTGCTACCTGATAATTATTGGAAAAAGTGTAATATTAATGCATGTCTTCTCAATTTTCTGATGCTTGCGAAACTGTATCGTTGCGACATGCGCCTGCCTGTGCAGCGTTCATGATGGTTTCCGATATCTTGAACGTGCAGTTTGATATGATACTTGTTAACTTACAGGCAGGTGAACTGTTAACCTACACTAACATCTTTAAAAGGAATTTGATGCAAATAAATATGTAGGTACGATATGTAGGTAGATCACGTTAAGTTAATATGATACCCTAATTTATAAACGTTTCTGCATAATATTGAGCAATAGTGCTGCCATATTTTAGATTATGTGATTTCTGAATAATTTTCCATACATATTTATAATTAAGGTTACTGAAGGCAAAGGGAAGTAGGGACCAGGACCACCCATGCAAATATTAAGGGTTTGTAGTTTATTCGTGGTTATTTATTTATTGCTTATTAATAAGTCAGACTGTATATTGTTACCGTCTTAGTAAGCAAAAGTTAAGAAAACTGAAAAAAATATTTAATGGATGTTCTTTATTAGGTATTTCTTACTCATAATTATATTAAAATTAATCATCATTACATATTATTATTATTCGAAGGATGTTACAAAGTAACTTTGCTCTTAACAAACGCGCCCAAGGCATTGGAACCTTCTTCATTCCACTTCTTGCAGTATGGGGCAGCTTTCAAGTTTTCTAACCAGGCAGATGTTTTTGGGTATCTGAAGGAGAAAGATAATTAATTGAGTAAAAATTCTTAATACTCATTGATATTATTATTTAATTCATCTTTTTTCACTATCATCAGCCTGTTTTCATCCAATGTTGGACATTAATAATTAGTTTAATTTTAGTCGGATTTTCCTTCTTCTTCTTTCCTCCTTTCCATAGTCCACTGATGACAACCTCCTTTTAGGAGTCGAGTTTAAAAATTCATATATCTTACTGTCCTATTTTTTTTAAATACAATTTGCAATCAGGAATTACTGATCAATAAAACTTTAATAAAATAGCGTTTGATTCATGAAGTCAACCACCGATAAGAAGCAAAAAAATAACTCTAAACGTAATTTTACTTACTTATTAGGTTCCACTGGTAGAATGTGTTCGAGAGACGTCATAACTGCCAATATTCCAATATCAGCGATGGTGACATGATCTGCAGCGATGTATTTTGTACGGGATAGGAATGCTTCCATGAAATCGTAAGCTTCTGCAACAGCCTCCAGCAATTCTGGTTCTATGGTCGTCTTTCCTTTCAACACGATGGAGTACTGAAATTAAAATTATATTTCAATACAAACAACTGCAACTATTCAGATCTATAGATATCATATTTTAGGTGCTGTGGTATTTTCTGAAAAAATATATTTAGTTTTTTGATTATATTTGTCACATTACTGGTTTTGGTGTGTACAAGTGTGCGAGAGCCATGCTTCAGCACAAATGGGCCGGCTCGACCGGAGCGATACCACGGCCTCACAGAAAACTAACGTGAAACAACACTCGCGTTGTTTCGTCATACCTATGAGTGAGTTCTGAATTCCCAACAATTCTCAAATTCTTAAGCCCCAAAAGGCCGGTAAGGCACTTGTAATGCTCATTTTAGACAATATTTATTTGAGAGTCTTTTTTGAAATTGAAATGTTTTATTTATATTTACAAATACGTTACATATTTATCGCCTTATTTTTTGGGTTTTATACTTACTGTGATGTTTCGTAGTCTAGGAAAAATGATAGCTGTATCGAAGAATAGTTTTTGGTTCACAAAAGCCCGTTTCTTGACATCTTTTGGATACCAGGATTCATCTTTTCCATAGGTGTCAGCTAAGTACGCCATTATTGCGTGGCTGGAAATGAAAGAAGTATCCGTTAATACTGCAATGTATTTACTTATATTTTATGAAGACCTTAAGTTATGTTATGCAAGTTCGCCTTTACTGAAGCGTCTGTCGGGAGAAGTCTATATCTAGTCATTTGTAAAACAGAGGTCTAAATGTATGTACTTCAATCGCTATAAGTCAGAATTTTAATTAGATTCTAGATTTGACAATAGCTACTGTCATTTTGTGAAATAATGATACCACATATAATAGTGTAGTGATGGCCACAAAAATCGATAAACAATCAGTGTGTGTGTTTTATAATAAATGTTACAGAAAGTGACAGGATAGCGATAGCGATGACGGCGACAATTTATAAAATAACTTATTACCATAATACATCTATCTGTTTTATTTGTCATGTTCCTTCATGATTACATTTTTTTATTTATTTCACACACAATTATAAAAGAAAAGTCTCAGATCATTATGTAATCGTCAAAACTAAATTATCAGTCAGAAATATTTAATTCCCGGATATCCTTAGTTTACGAGAGTAAAATTATAAACGAGAAGAATCGACCCAGAAATATTGCATTTCCAAAACGAATAATTTCGTACTTGTCATAACGTTGCAACACTGAAATTGTCAAATCTGGAATCGAATTAAAATTCCGAGTATAGGTTATCAATGCCTTCTTCCTCAACTAACTATAGGAGTAATTCGTACATTGTGTGAGCGAGCAATGATTTTAGTAAACTTTGTAAAGATTTTTAGTTTGACCCATTTAACCTTTTATTTGTCTAAGACGTGGATCCACACGAGACGCAATGTATTTTCTATTGTGTTTCATATCGGTGCATTCAAAAGGTTCATAAAAACCCCACTGTGGCGCGCAGGCAGCTGAACCTTGACTTCTTTAATTCATAGTGGGTACTCAATGATTGTGTTGAACTGCATAGCATTATGGATTACCTATAGTTTGATTATTATTGGTGGTTTTGGTGTTGTGTAGCTGTGTTAGAGTTCTTTTTAATCAAGTTGTATAGCTGTTGGTTTCCCAAGTTTTAAATAAAAACAAATAAATTAGTGTCAAATAACATTACGCCTTTTATGCCCGAAGGGATAGGCAGAGGTGCACATTATAGCATTTAATGCCACTGTACAATGTAATACCAACTTTTCACTATTCACGTTATGAGTCTCATATAGAGGTAATAGGGGATGAGCCCATTGTCATATACCTACCGGGTACAATCCCAGACTCCGTGTTACTACTGGGTATTTTAAAATCACAGTAATACTTTGCCTGACCCGGGAATCGAACCCGAAACCCCTTGCCGGGGCGTACTTTCGACTCGGCGGGCAGTTGGTCATAATTATGACATTAATATGTAAGATTTTACAATCGGTCTACATTAAATTAGGATTTCGCTTACTGAAATCGTTAAAAAAAAATTTTTTTTCTTTGGCAACCGAGTCTCCATAAATAAAATATTATTTTGATTCTAAAATTGTTGCACCTACTAAACCCTTTGAGTACCGTCATTATAGACACAATTAACTCGTCGAGTACTGTCATTAAAGATGAATGACGGTACTCAACGAATTAAATAACAATAGGTTGCGGTCAGCGGTGGCCTCGCGGTGTTTAACAGTTTAAAATATAATGTGCGAGAAAAAATGGAACTAACCTGTCATGTAACGTGACATCACCATCTTCCATAACAGGGACTGTGTGGAGAGGATTTTTCTGTAAAATAAGAAATAAAAAATAAATCTCCCCATTGACCACAGTGTATAGTCTAACTAGACTACTTAGTCTAAATAGACTAAGAGACATTACAGCTGACCTAGTATAACTAGACTAGGGGATATAATAATGCACAAGTGTGCAAACACAAATGCACTCTCTGTTCCCTCGCTCTCTGAACCAAATGGGACGGCAGACCGACGCGACCGGAGAGTCAGGCGCAGGACCAACGGCTTTATATGTTTTCCGAGAAACGGGGTTCAAACACCGCCCAAATTCCTGACTCCGGGCTAATAATGGTTATTTTACTCAGAAATTGCCATTTTCACTTTTAGGTCAGCGAATCGCATCTGCGACACCTTGCACAGAAGCCGGTCAGCCCAACCGCATAACAATATAATAATATATTGTCTTATGTCGTGGTGGTCCAGAGGTTTAAGACGCCCGCTTCTCATTGAGCAAAACCGCATTGAGCAAGCGTGATGATTAATGCTCAAACCTTCTCTGTGTGAGAAGAGGCGTTGCTCAGCAGTGGGCATTTATAGGCTGTTGATGATGATGATGATGATGACGATAATGATGATAATGATAATATAGATATAGTTATGTAATTACCTAATATCAGACAGATGCGTCAGTAGAACGGATTTATCATAATATTTTTTCGCATAAAGACATGGTAAAATTGTTTTGATCCACTGATTATGAGTGCTACACGTCATTAGGTAATTTTGTACGTTACTGTTCAAATCATGAAGTCTTACCTGTAAATATTCAGGAGTTAGATGGTCACCTGCCATTAAATCAACAGGGATCTTCTCGAATGGCACGTTGAAGATCTCACAAGCCATCATGCAGGCACGCACTGGCGGGCTCATATCCAACGTGTACAGTTTCACACCCATCTGGAAGTTGTAATAGTTTAACAATAAAATTATACATTCAGTATTCACTCCCAGTATTAAGTCTTTATTTTATGGTGCTTGTCCAACTATAATACTGTTGACTGCCAATTATTTTTTTGATACATTTGTATGTATCCATCCATCGATTATCCTATGTATATATATTTGTATTTGGTCAAACTAATATTTGTCACAACACATACACATAGCCTTTTGTTCCCGAAGGGATAGGCAGAGGTCCACATTATGGCACACAATGTAACATTCATTTTTCACTATTTATATTATGAGTCCCATGTAATAGAGGGTATGCCTATTGCCATATACCGGACTCAATTCTAGACTCCGTGCTACCACTCAGATTAAAAAAAAACCAGTAATACTTGGCCGACCCGGGAATCGAACCCGAGACCCCTTGCTCGGTAGTCGCAATTGTGACCACTCGGCCAACGACGCAGTCAACTCATAATTATTGTAATTCTTCTTACAACACTCACAAACCTATGTTAGTTCGAAAAAAAGGAGACCAAAGTATATTTGGTTTCACATATTTTTTTTTCACAATGTATTGGAAAAATAAACGACGTGTCGCGTATATACCTTCATAACTATACTTACAGCATTCTACTCCAGTCATTCATAAATTTACTAGAATAATAAATATCACAACTACATAATTAATGTACCTCATAAAGTATAACAAGTTATTCTATGTATAATAAACTAAAGAAATGCATTAAAATACATTATGAAAAAGTAACGGTCAAATATTAAAAAAGACTTACATTTGTTATGGAGATTTTTCTGTCAAGTATTAGAATTTAAAAGACACAACTCACGACTGTACGCCTCACTCGATACTGACCATGATAAATCCGGCTAGCTATTTATAAACGAACACAAGTAGGTACTATCAGTTATCTTGTTTTGTATTGTCAACATTCAGTGATATGATATCGTATTATTTTTGTTGACTAACGTAAAAGGCGGATTCCTAAGGGAACGCCTTAGTGCTGCTATCTTCCGTAAGTCTTCTGTGAAGGTAAGTAGGAACATCCTTAATGTCAAATACCTAGTGGTATTTTGTACTGTGTAAATTGGTAACAGGGGTTGGTTGCAGGTCGCTTCCAACCAGCCGGCCGGTCTGAAACCCACTGGGGTAGGCCTATGTTTATTGTTGTTGTAATGGACGTCTTGTGGTGTATAATTATAATGATGGCTTATTTAGTTCGCTAAAATGTTTGAAAATAAACATTATCTTTATTAACTTTATCTCTTTATTATATTATGCTGCCGATAATAGGACTGCAAGTTCGCCGTTCAATAAATGTCGTTTAAATGTAAAATTAACTAATTTGAAACTTAGGGAGACACTTTAAATCAATTTTTATAGTTTATTTATAAAAAAATAATAGGTAGTTACTATTCACCTACTTAAATATTGTAAATATTTGAATGAATAAAAATAGTACAATATAGTAGCTATAATTTCTTTTACTAGTATTGGTTATTTTATATTTAGTTTTAATGCTTACAGCTTAGAAATTTTTCAAAAAGATGCATCGTTTAATGGCAAATGATTTTAACTAATGGGTAGTTCTCAAAAAAGTGGCACAGTAACCTGTCAGCCAGTTTTTAGTAGATACGAGTATTTTTTATTAGGGCTACTGATCTTTTCTATACAAAATTATACATAAAGAGACTTTATACATTAAGGCCAAGTGAAAATGAGAAGTTTAGAGTAATATATTTAAGAAAAATAAAAATTGTAATGCCATTTTCTCAGTAACTTGTCGTGTCCAAACACAATGTGTCTGACTTTGAGGTGAAATAAAAAATTAATACCTATCAATAAGCACTTAAATAAAATAAAACACAATTCGTTATATGATTGTTTTAACGTGATTTTGATTGCTGCCCGTAAACACATATAGTTCTTGAGATATTTATTCCCAAATTGTGTCCAGAGACTTTTTCTCCACAACCTGGTGTTGCACACTACTGACCATTACCCACAGACTATAACGTTAGCAACACGCTATCCCAGCGCGAAATGGGCCGACACTATCGGGCTACCTGTTGTCAAAGAAAGAAGCGATCAGTATGTGTTTGTTTTCTTAGAAAATACATCGATACATCGCAATCGGATTTTGTAACAGGTATGTTGTCTATTATCTGACCTATTTATTTTTGTTTGTACGTTAATCGCTTCGAAATATTTTATTCTAAAATGTGTCAATAGGTGCCTGTATATTATTCTATAAGTGATACTTAAAAAAAACTAACCGTTTTGTTGGTATCGCATTTTAACCTACGTTTCCTCAATAACCTTTGTGTCTTTACCCTGTTGAAAATGCACAGGTTAAAGAGATTGCTAACAGGTTAAAGATACATTACTCATTTTTTAATACAATTTGTACTCGTGAAATTCGGTTATAAATTACTTAGGTATTAACACTTAATATCCTTACTAGTTATATATTTGAGTTAATTGATGAGTTAAAATAATTTTTATTACTCTTTGAATAAATAAATTTGGTTTCCTTTTAATGATATAATAAATTATAATTATATAATTTATTACTATTTAGGTTTTTTAGTTAGGTCAGCTAGACAAGGTTTAATCTATTTTTTCCTGCTTTCAAAGGTAAAATCCCAAAAAATAAGAAGAGAGAAGATACTTTAGCGTGAAAAAGACAACTTGAAAAAAAAGGGATATGAAAATATTAAAAATGATTCAGAACTATACGCAAAATACAAGGAAAAATATAAAAAAAAATATAGAATGATATAGAAACGAAAAAATGAAGGAAAAGTAGTATTTGTAAATAATTTAACACCAAGGGATTAAAACCGTTAAGAAAAAAGGGGCGACAAGATGCTAAAACCTATCAACATAAAAACAAGATTTAATTTTGATTAGTAATATAGCTATTAGTAATACATTAGTGATCTTAGAGAACAATAGTGATAGTGAACTTCCGCGAAGCTTTTATCAAAGTAGAAGAATGACTAGATCGAATTCTAGGTCTAAAGAACGGTTAAAATATGACGAAGCTGTTATTCACGTCGATTACTTGGAAAATTATAAATGCGCTTACTCAATATCGAAATACATAGTCGTCGACATAGTTACTATAAAATTTATAAAAATATACTTTGGTATCACAGCTTTAAAATGGATCTACTCTGAATCTGTTCACAGTAAAGGAGCTCCAGATGGAGTTGGGGCCGTATTAAAACGTCCTGCTGATTTAAGTGTGAGCCATTGAAATGATGAGCAGGATTTCGAAACATGGAGTAATGCAAAGCCAGAAATGGTAGTGTTAAGACAGCTTAGTCGTACAAAAGAAACCTGTTTAACTGACGTCGAATTCTGTAAACACGGTATACATCTGGGTTTTCACCGAGTTATTACAGAGGAAGTTATCTCACCAGCAATACCCTACCCAGATGGCCAAGAAAAAGATCGTCTGCTATAACTTCTTCTCGAACTTTAGGCAATTGTTTTGACTCTGATGAAGATAGCATTGTTACCTCTAGTAGGAATGTAGCAGATAATCTAATTCCACCAGAATTAGTAAGTATTCTTTATATATCGACATCGTTTTCAGTTTTGTCTGAAATGAAATTACCTCCGGAAGTACTCCAAAAAAGTACTTTAGATAAGATAATAGATGAAGGGCCTGCGAAAGTGACTGTGTCCCCGTTGAGTTCTTTTAAGATTATTATAGATATGTTAATGATTCGGACTGCTCTATTTTTTAACTATTTTCTATTTTATTTATGATTGTTTACATAAGGTGTTCAAAAATATCTGTAACAAATAGAAGGAATCAACTCTGAGCTAGTGAAAAAGCGATTAAGTTCTCGACACATTTTTGTTGACTTAAATGTATGGAGATCACAATTATGACGTTTTTATCTCCGTTACAGAATCGGTCTCATAGAAATGGTTGTTCAGAATGATGACTGCAATCGCCCCGTTCATTTATTGCAGACATTTTACTGACAAATTTTAAGTCATAAGAAGAAATTATAAGCACTTAGTACTTTTAGAATTACCATTGAGAGGTGGTTTAAGACTGATTGGCATATACAGTGAAACTTGGTTAAGTGGGACCTGGATAAATGAGAAACCTCAATAAGTGGAACTCGTGCTGAGGTCCCAACACTTTGGCACTGAATTACCTGTATTAGTGGGACGAGGTAAACCTCTATATCTGGGATTTGTTCTTTCGATTTATCATCATAGTTACCTCTATAACTGAGACAGCGAGTAAATTTTATATGTATAAACCTCTGTAACGAAGATAATATTGTTTGTTTAATCATTTTTATTCTACCCACAAATTCCCCATGTCCACATATTTCCAAGTCCACCTCTATTAATGGAACTCTCTGTAAATGAGACAGATATTTATTTATACCTGTATATCTGAGACACTGGGTAAGTGGAATACCTCTATAAGTAAAACGACATTGCAGGTCCCTTGATGTCTCACTTAACCAGGTTTCACTGTAATTTAGTTATGATAAAATTTACCTAGTTTGTTCTAGTTGAAAAAAAAACACATGTTTATCATAATGTTTATGTTTTTTTTATAATAATAATAAAATTGCTAATTGTTTTAGACTGATTAAATTTTACTTTAGATTATGAAAATATAGCACAGCTATTCTATTTGTGTCTGTATCCATAAATGTTTAAATTAATGTTTAATTCACGTCAGGAAGTTGTGAATTATTATTATTATTATTAAAACCGTTATTTTTGTTAGTTTATATGATAAAATAAACGCAGATTTTGCATAATTGCATTGCTTTTTTCTGTAACCTGTCTATTTCTATTTAACCTGATATCGTTTTCTCAATAACCTGTACAAAACCCCTTTAACCTGTGAGATCACTTTTTTGGAAGGCTCTATTTCACTCAATTTCCAGTTAATCTGCTTCCCTTTCATTAATTCTGTTTCAGTAAAACACTGCCAATAGATTTATATAAAAAAAACTCGACATTTTAAATATTTTTTGAAATTGACAAATTAATTCGATCTGAGCCACTTTTTTGAGAACGACCCTAATATCAATGGAGTTTCTTGCTCGTTCTTCTCCATCCGAATCTACATTTTGGAATGAGCACCTAGCTTCACCTAGCTTCACTGACGGAGTGACTGACAGACTATTATTATTTTGTATTTGTTGACGTTTCAAAAGTACCATATTTCTATTTATTTATATTCTATTACACATATACCACACAATTTTTATCACCGCGCAAGTTAACACGACCACCACGAACTTATTCATTCATCGCGCACTCGCGTACGATTAGGACAATGACTCATCAGAGCAGATATGAATAAAGCCTGATGTAATCATCCAAGACTTTGGAAATAATTTAATTATGACATCATGTGGTGGAAATTGTAAGCATGAATTGCAGAACTTGGAAGTTAAGGGGTAGATCCTGTTTGTGTTGTTTGTCTTTTTCATAGCAAAGATGTAGCAAAAGGCATCCTTTATAACATTAAAGTGCACACAACAAGATGACAAGTACATCATGGCGGATCACCTGGACGATCGCCTATGGAAAACGGCAACACCAGAGAACATAATAAAGTACATAGATATTTTTTTGAGTGCCGAAAATTATCCAATGACTTCTCCCGTCTTGGGTGATGTTAGAGAGACTGTCATCCCGTTCCTATCCTTGTTCTTTGAGCAACCCATTAAGTCTTCCGCGGCTCCGAATCGGGAAGCAGCCCAGATGTGGGCCCATCTGTGGTGGTCTTTTTTTTTCTTTTCGCTGCCTCACGCGCCTCCTCCTTAGCATTTCTGGTGGTCTGGTGGTTATTTGAGGCGTGTATGGAACGCGACGGGATAAGTGCATAACTGATAAGATAAAGAAGCATGCTCGTTTCTTAAAAGTTTAATAATCATATCAGTTCAAAAATACTGCAGGCGATAGTTCATTCCACAGTTTTTCAGTGAAATACAGACCATTTATCTGTTGAGGACTGCCAACCATCAAAATGATGGGGATATTAACTTCTTGAGACTGCTTCATTGGCCGAGTGGTCGCAAGTGCGACTGCCGGGCAAGAGGTCTCGGGTTCGATTCCCAGGTCGGGCAAAGTATTACTGGGTTTGTAAAAACCTCAGTAGTAGCATGGAGTCTGGAAATGTGCCCGGTATATGGCAATAGGCTCACCCCCTATTACATGGGACTCATAACATAAATAGTGAAAAGTTGGTGTTACATTGTACAGTGGCATTAAGTGCCGTAATGTGCACCTCTGCCTACCCCTTCGGGGATAAAAAGGCGTGATGTTATGTTATGTTATGTGTTAACTTCTTCTATCTGTCTAATTTTATTCTTCGAAAACGACCATGATTTTACGCCTTTTGCTTACTCATAACTAATATTGGTGCATTCAATGAGGATGGATATCAGGATGTCTGTTTCTCCATCACACTGCAACGGCTGAACAGATGTAGATAAAGTTTAGCACCGAGACAGATTATGGTTTGGAATAACACACAGGCTACCTTTATTTACTATCCCACGAGACTTTAATACCCAATATTACTTTCCCGTGAGATGTACATCTTTGCTCTATGGTTCATTAGAGATTGCCATTGTTAGATGAACGTGTGACAATATTTATTATGAAACAACCGTCATAGTAGAACATTACATTATGATGACTTGACAAAATTGCATAATAGTCTTTGTGAACATATCATCGTTATCGTTAAAGATGGTCAGTTGGTCAGTTTTTCTTATCAGTACTTAGATACAGAGTGACGTGTAAAAAGTATTTATGCGTACCTATCATACACATTTCGCTTAATCATTCGATCAATATGAGAGTTTCGACGCAGTCAAAATTAAGTAAGATTTAAAAAATATCATATGGCTTCACGAGCAAATTACTTAACTAGAGGACTGACCGACAGACTGACATTATTTTATTATTTGTTTGTTTTGACGTTCAAAAGATCCTTCCTGGAATTTCCTTCTTCCTTCCTTCCCTAACCTAACTGAAATAAATGGTTTTCACTTGGACATTCCTACATCTGAGAGATTTGTTCCTTTTTTAATGGGGTAAACAGGTAAACGAGCAGAAGGATCACTTGATGGTAGGTAATCGGCGTCGCCTATGGACACCCGGAACCCCAAAGGCGTTACCGGTCTTTTGGGGATTAAGAATTTAAAGATTGTGGTGGATTCGGAGATTGGGGAGACTGGCGATGGGAGGTAATTTGGCCTCCGGTAACCTCACTCACACGGCGAAATACAATGTAAGCGTTGTTTCACATCGGTTTTCTCTGAGGCCGTGGTATCACTTCGGTCGTGCCGGCCCATTTGTGCCGAAGCATGGCTCTCCCACACTTAAATATTTAGACGTTATTAATGCTTATTGCTTATTTATAAGGAATTTCTAAAAATTGTATTTAAAAATTATATTTTATTCATTGTAATCTCCGAAAGAGTATGTATGTAGAAATATGTGCATATCTATATAATAATAAGTACATCGCATACTTGACTACACTCGATTGAAGAGTGGTAGTATTAACGGGAACACCAAAACACCTCGGGTGAATCAAGTGATTGAAGTGAAGTATTGTTGCAGGTATTTCTATAGGTACATACATCAAATTCAGTTTTTCAAACCTCACATAATATAAAAAGGTATTCGTTGTCACAGGTACAATGTTATCGAAGTGAAGTCACCGTTTCTCATGCATGAGGGTACCGGTCCGAAACTGATGAATACAGCATTCGGTGTCACAACCAATAGCATTTCAGGTTAATTTGAATTTATCAGTACACCTTTCGATTTGAAAAATACCCCTCTGCCACGGGTAAGTACCAATGTGATTTTTCAGAGTTTTATGTATGTAGAGGTAGATACTATCTGAGATAAGATTATTTAGACACCACTAACAAACTACGAAGGAATACATCGTGACCTAGGTTTATAATTTCTAATTATAAGTTTGAAATCGCAAACCCGGACTGAGCAAGCGTGGTGATTAATGCTCGAATTTCCTCTGTGTGAGAAGAGGCCTTAGGTCAGCAGTAGCCACCTATAGGCTGTTGACGATGAAAAAGGTATCACTACTTACTGAAGTAGGTACCAACTACAATAGTATTATTATGTAATAATCCATTCTATTGAAATAAAATAATAGTAACCGACTTCTTTCAGGCATTGACTTGTTTAGCGAAGGAAAATTTACTTTTCTCACAAAATTGCTAAAAGATTATTACTAGGCGCTATTGTCAATTAACGTTTGTAATTAACATAACATAACATCAAGCCTTTTATCCCCGGGCCGAGGTGATTATATGCCACTGTAATAACACCCACTTTTCACTATTTATGTTATGAGTCCCATGTAATAGGGGGTGAGCCTAACCAAACCCAATAATACTTTGCCCGACCTGGGAATCGAACTCAGGGACCACTCGGCCAACGAACCAGTCTTTATTAACAACGTATTGCTTTTTTTACTTTTGCTGCGTACGCAATCGTTGCAGCGTACGTTACAAATAAATATACCAACAACGTAATCACGCCTTTTATCCTCGAAGGACTAGGCAGTCGTGTTGTGCACATTATGACACTTAATGCCACTGTACAGTGTGACACCCACTTTTCACTACTTATGTTATGAGCCCATGTTATAGGAAGTGAGCCTCTTGTCATATACCGGGCACAATTGCAGACTCCAGATAAACCATGATACCTATTTTGAAAAAAAAACAAACAACTTACAGCCGCAAATAAGAATAGCAATCGTACCTAGTAGATAGGTACGATGGCTATTCGGCTAATAAATATATCGTCGTACGACGTCATTAATAAATAAATAAATAAAATAAATAAATTATCTATTGTTACTCAAATAACTTTTATTACTTATTCTTAATAATACATATTGTAACTTATGACGATAAATACTTATTTCAAAGTTATTTATTTTTTACCAATAGCGTGCATAATGATTGCAGTAAGAGATTTTACGCCTTCTTCGTTATATTTCTTGCAATATGGCGTCGCTTTCATTATTTCTAACCAGGCAACCGTTTTTGGATATCTGAAAAGAAACAAAATATATATTCAGCGTTTCCGATTGGTAAAGCAATTACCTAATTGACGGAAAATTATTTAAAGTTAAATTTTCATTTAACTTTATAGTACAATACTGATAAATCTAGTTAAAACTCAATGTAGACAATTCTAGCTTAACATGCTCTTATTAACTAATTATGTTTCATTATCAACTTACTTCTCCGGATCTATTGGTACAATAGGTTCCACAGATGACAGATGACTTAATACTGCAACATCAGCGATGGTGACATGGTCCAAGGCGATGAATTTAGTCCGGGATAAGAACTGTTCAACAAAACCAATAGCTTCTTCAATGTTGTCCAGCCATTCTTGCTCTATAGCTTTTCTTCCTTTTTGTAGTAGATAGTACTGTAAAAGAAATAATAATGTATTAGTATGTGTAATTCATTATTATGGCTACAAGAATCATGTTTGCTATCAGACCACCACAGATGGAGTCCATTAGGACTGATGCCGATACTGAGACGCAGAGGAATTAACAGGTTACCGGGGATCCGGTTCAAAGTGAAGAAGTAGGGACGGGGTGGTTTTTATTCAGTTTTATTCAATAAGAGTATGACACCTCCTCTTGCTTCACCCGCGCGGGATAAGTTATTGGATGATATCCCCCCACAACAAAAAAAAGATCACCTAAATTGTATTTGATATCATCATTATCAACTGCTCATAATCCAAATACTGGACCATAGTCCAGACGAGTCTTATAAACCCCTTCTGCATAAGGGAGATTGTAGCATAAGTGAGAAGTAATATTAAGAATAACATTGTTCGACCCTCCTCTAGTACGTAGTCTAAGAAGAAGAAGAATAAAGAAACATTTGGTTAGCAGTTTACTTGAGTATTTAAACTAAAAGATAATTAAAAACTTGGACTTTTAATTTCTTGAATATCTTTATTATCCTTTATTATCAAATTGATACTTACTGTGATGATTCGTAACCTCGGGAAAATGACACCTGTGGTGAAAAATAGTTTTTGGTTTACCAGCGCTCGTTTTTTGATATCTTTTGGGTACCATGAGTCGTCCTTTCCGTACGTGTCAGCGAGGTACGCCATTATTGCATGACTGAAAATAAATAAGGAATACGTAAATCCAAATAATTTTTGTTCTATAGATTCGCTTTTTTGCTAACGTCGTTGACTTTAAACAATTTGCTAGTAAGTCCAGTGAACAAACCTGTCATGCAATGTCAAATCTCCATCCTCTAATACCGGGATCGTGTGGATCGGGTTTTTCTGCAAAATTAGAAATTTTATTTAATGTCTTTATTACCATAATGTAGTCCAATTATTTAAACACAGAAGCTAATGTTATTATGGAGGAAACATCTGAATGGGAAAAAGAAAAATGGAAAGTTTTATTCATTGGTATTTGTTTACTTATATGTATTTAGCTACATAAAGATATGCATAGATAAAGGTAAAAGTCTAATCATGTAAAGCATTTAGTATTGTGGTGGAGTAATGGAGATGATGACTAAGTCAATAATAAATATTTCTATGAGTTGATTTTTCTGAGGGAAAATCATCCACTGACTTGTGCCACCTTGGTTGAGACCAGAGAGCGTCAGACTCTTCCTGACTAAAACCACTCTGTTCCTACTCCTGTTTTGAGCCGGAACCCCAGTAACCTGTGGTTACATGGGTTGATTTAATAACATAATTATATTTATCTTATTTTGTTTCCGTATATTTTTAGCCACTTAGGTATATGGCTATAAAAAAAATTAGTGACGCGAACACAATATTACGTCACTAATTGCTGTATTGTTTTTGACATTAAATTAAAAGTTACTATTGAATAGTCCCCTTTATATATCTGTTCTATATTTAGCTTACCTCTACATATTTTGGATCATGGTGTTCCAGTTTTAATAAGTCGAGTGTTATCTTCTCAAATGGTACGTTGAAGATATCGAGAGCCATCATACTGGAGCGCACCGGCGCACTGAAGTCTGCAGCGTATAATTTCACACCCATCTGAAATTCAAGCACATTTTGTAAGAAAAGTATTATTTAGTATGTCTCACGAAAGTTACAATACAAATAAAGTCGTATATAACAATAATATAATGCAAAAGAAATATTAAGACTGGTTGGTGTACTACGAAAAACAATAAAATAAATAGGTATCTACGAACTCAACAATAATTATACAATAATTACACTCATATGTACATATACATACATACACATACATACATACACACACACACACACACACACACATATGCATACCTACTTACACTTAAATAAACCATAATTATACATGACCTAAAAGAAAACAAAATAGTTTGATGATGAAATAATGTATATGTTATCTATCCTTAATCCAGATTGTTTAATTTTACCTAATGCTCGTTAAGGTAATTAATTTTAATTACTATGCAAATGCATAGATTACAGAAGGAAACAAAACATATTTAAATAACCACACTCCCATTTAAATATCATAAAAATGTAAACATTTCAATGTATGATAAACAAAATACTAACGAATGTTTCGTATCATAAATTTAAATATATAGTACTAGCTACTTCAGCGCGGTTACACACGCTCTGTTCAGTTCCTATTGGTCGTAGCGTGATGTTTTATAGGCTATAGCCAGCCTTAAGCACAAAAATAATTATTTAAACCAGACTTGTAGTTACGGAGATTAGCGCGTTCAAACAAACAAACAAAAAAGCAAACTCTTCCGCTTTATATATAAAAAGTATAAGATAAAAAGATATCCGCTATGCAGCAAAAACTAATCATATTTACTCAATACGTACATATTTAGAGGTATAGTAGGTTTTTTTTTTTTTTTTTTTTTTTTTTTTTTTTTAAGGGGGGAAAATCATCGAATGACTGCCCCCGCCTGGGTGAGGCGGGAGGGAGTGTCAGACTCTTACTGACTAAAAACCACCCCGTTCCTTCTCCTGCACGTCGAGCCGGAGCCCCGGTTACCCGTTAGGTTCTCCGCGACAGGTATAGTAGGTATACAAACGTCCAAAGCATTCGTAATGACCGTTAGCAACAGTTTTGGTCATTCACGAAACATTTTCAATCAATTCTTGTATCTATGTATACAGTATACTTAAGAGCAGTACAAATGATTAAAAGACTTCTCCGTTTAAATATATATTATTCTTCAAAACACTTACGTTTGTATTTGTTTCTATGTAAATATCAAAATGTAAGACACAACACACGGCACACGTTTGTACGTCTCACTCGATGACTGACCAACACAAGGTCCCTTAATGATTTCGGTTATCTAGTAACTACCGTGTCGTGTGTGGACTTTAACCAGGTCGGGACAAGGACGAACTAATTTTGATGATTTTGGAACCTATGCAATTGTGTATATCGCACTATAGTCTACAGGGGGCCTCTTAGTGGGAGGCATTGAGTGACGGTAATAAATAGATATCATTACTAACTCAAGCTTTAGTTTGGTTGTTTGTGTCACTATTGCCCGAATACTGAAATCTTTGTTAAATATAGCCCTCAGTTAATCGCTACTCAAATTTAAGCACGCCTCAAATATAACTGGTATACTGAAACGTCCATCTTATGTAAGCAGCCGTTAAATGTTTGCTCTATGGCAACATTCTGTACAAAAAGCATGTTCTCGATTACAAAATAATTTTTTTACATTACGTATTCGTTTAACGCAGCATGATTCGATCAAATAGCTAAATCCGATGATAATTTATGTACTAAAATTTTATGAATTCACAGTCTTGTTCATATTTTATTAATGTATATCATAACAAAAATATTTTTAAGTACCTACACACAATTATAATATGAAAATAAAGATATGTAAAGATATTTAATGAAACTTAATGCGTATAGGTATATAGAACTGATCTGATCTATTGTTAATTTATATGCTTCTTGCTATTTTTGCAGGCATAATGATATTACAGAGAACAAAGAGACCAACGCCCATATGAAAAAAAAAGATGCTTGGGATTCTATGTGTCAGCACTATAATCATGATGTAGCTGTCCAGAACATGGCAGCATACCGTCGCCGCCTATACTGTTATAGTTATAATAATAAAACTATTTTACTATGATTGATAATGTCCATTTATTAGCATAGTCCTAATACAAATAGGTATACAAAGTTTTGATTGCTATCCAGACCTATGGGTTGTGCAATCTTCATCATCAGTCTGTTCTCGTCCACTGCTGGATATCCTGTGCCTCTCTATTAGCACGCCACTGAGGTCAATTTTTAACTCTACGCATCCAATCGCAGCCAGCCACTTATTATTATTATCATTTATTTAATTCAGGCAGGCAGTTGAAACAACTGATACTGTATTTTTCTATTAGTAGGTAGTTAAATTCTCTCCACCGCCCTACACTATGTACGTCTGTTTAGACGCGTTCTCCACTTCAGTACACGTCTACCCCAAATGGTCATTACTGCCATTTCAGCTTGATAATCCTTTGTGCTACGATGATAACTTCAGTTTTCTATCGGATTACCTCGTTACGGATCCCATACTTCAGAGAGACTCTGAACATCGTCCTCTAATACCGAGTTCAAGCACTAAACTGTTTCTTTGGAAACACAGAAGTTTACACGAGATTCCACATCATTATAATTATTGTTCAAATAATGGCATGTATCTATGATGCATGTAGTATGCAGCACCGACCTCCCGCCCGCAGATATGCGCTCATGCAGCAGAGATGCGACACAAAACACACACGATACGCAATAAACCACTCTAACCAAACTCGATATATTTTTCGCTCGACCGCGGCCGCGGGAGCCGCCGAGTCAACAACTCCTGAGGATACTCCGTGCTTCGTTCATTCAGTTCTTCAGCGGAATAAAATATATATAAATATTCCCATTTGCTAGTTGTTCAAATGCGTTCAATTTCAATTCATTGTGTCGTGTTTGACGACTTTCATCAGCCAAAAGAGAAGATAGCGTTGATAGAGACATTTTAAACACACGACTTTATACGTAAATTATAATTCCTACAACGCTCAAACCGTTTAGGAGGCCTTCAGGGGGGCTAAAAAGGCAACATTGTATGTTTCATATCTGAATCATAATATGTGACATTTGTCATGTCGTAAAAAGACAACATTTTGATGATTCATAATATGAACGGAAAGTGGTTCATATTTGCAATTCATCTAATATGACACTTTTGAATGGAAATTCGTAAAATGGTTTACAAAGACTGAATTCCTATACGTCAAATAAGCAGATTTGTCAGATGTTACTCAAAGGCAACATCAGTTCATTTAGTTTATATTTTTAATAAATTAATGAAAAATCGGAGATTTAGGCCTTTCTGAAAACCTTTTGGAGCATGCACGTGTTTTAGAAAGGTTTTCATATCGTCGGCAAAGTGAGACTCATCAGGAAATGCAAGTTGTTTTTGAAATACCGGAGCCTGAATAGGTTGGATTGTTTCGAGTAAATAATAGTGTGTGTCGCAAAATAATCCACAGAGTTGGAAGCGAATTTAGCCTCTCGACGTGGTGGAATAAGTACTGTGTGCAAGATAAGTAGCCACCAAACTATTCATTACTTAAAGTAGTTATATAACTAAGGTGTGAAAATGATAGATATGTGTATCTCATATATTTATTTCTGTTTAAGGTATTAAGTGCACTCTAAGCTCTTACGCCTCTGGATCGTACCAACTATTTATTGGAGCTACCGCGTACCACAACGGCACTACGAATTGCATTGTCGGACTCGGAATTTTGTGGAGAGATATAAGTAGGTATGTACTCAAATCTCGCTGGCTGGTTTGGTTGATTGCAAGATCACCCTGCAACAGGGAATTGATAACAAATGCTTGTATTTGAGGAGAAACAGCGAGAAATGACTGTGTAGGTGTGTGGATTTGGTACCTTTACAACACGACATTTACAAGCATACCTGTAATATTTAACGTGTCGGTATATTAGTAATAGGTATGATTGAAGTGTATCTACTGTACAACCTGGCTTACAGGAGTCGCAGCAGATAGAGAAGGTTGGGGCAGGTTTATCCAAAACAAAAATCGAACATCTGAAAATGGAACATGATGTATGAAATTAAATTTTTTCTAAGTTGCAAAAATTACCTTACATTATGATATTAAAGCTACTATCATTGCCTGGTTTATGGTAGGCTACAATAAAACAACATGCCATTGTTTCAGTTAATATAAGTACATGCAAATGCACTTGTCCTGCTGTAGTGCAACTTGTAATGAACCAATACTTAAACATCGCCAGTGAGATTTGAGTACTCCGATACACCTTTCTACAGTATTCCAGTCCGACAATGCTTTTGGGCGCAGTGCCGTGGTTGAGTGTCTGGCTAGGTATTTATGACTAGTATTAGTACACAAATAACAAATAATTAAATTATATTTACCTTTTAACGTGTATTATTTTTCTTAACAAAATCCATTCAATTTTCGCCTTGCTACGGGAGGAGCCCTTTTCTATATCAATTCACTTTTCGAATTCCATTCACATCTCGAACTCTATTCACTGTTACTTACTTCCCGATGAAATAATGTTTAAGTTAGAGTTTTATATTTTTTTAGCAAATTTGTTTATAAATCAAGTTTAAATTTACTGTTCATCTGACAGTGACTAACTGATGTGACGTATATCTATGACTATGACGTAACGTAGGAGACATTGCCAGCAAAAAGGAAATAAGTAAAACAAAATCAAATACTGTAAGTAGTTTTTACACTGTATTTTGATTAATTTTCTACTTTCTTGATAGATATGAGAAAATATTATAATTAAAAAACATTTAGGATCAATTTTTTTAATTCAAGTTATATTAAAAGACAAGATAAACAAAACCGGTAAAGTTACGGTTCGGTTTCTCTCTATATATTTCTTGTGTAGCAACATCGGCATCTAGCATGATTCAGTTATGAAATGAATTGCAGATGTTTCATACTTTATTGTTACCATTTTACGGTGACATAAGTGATTCTCTTCCAATGAATCAAATTTGTCACATTAGAAATGATTCACCCAATGTTACCTTTTTAGCCCCCCTAACCACTCTTACATTTGAATGGACTTTTGACAATATATTGACACATATTTATACATACACGGGTACACATATAATTATGTATACCCGTGTACACCTACGGTATTGTATTAATCCTAAACAATGAGATTGGTTGCCCAGACCTTCTGTATAAGCTGTCGTTTATGTTAGCAGCGGGACCATCCGGAGTATTTTTTCTATAAGGAGGGAAAATAATCGAATGACTTCTCCCGCCTGGGTGATGCGGGAGGGAGTGTCAGACTCTTACTGACTAAAAACCACCCCGTTCCTTCTCCTGCACGTCGAGCCGGAGCCCCGGTTACCCGTTAAGTTCTCTGCGACTCACCACCCAGAGTAAGTATAGACTGGCGCCCTATATATGTTGGGCATCGCCGTATCCTAAGAGAAGTGATCGACGACGATAACCTTCCACGTCCGGCTTTGGTTCTGGCTATAGTGCGGAGCGAGGGGAACTAGAAAACCGTCTTCCGTCCGCGCGCGCTTCATAAAGACATCAGACCACCATAAATTGAGATTCCTCAGTAGAACTGATGCCCAACCGCTTCGGATGACGTCGCGGGTTATCGGGGCTTCGGCTCAAATTGGATTAGGAACGTATTAGTTTTTAGTCAATAAAAGTCTTCCAGGTGGAAAATATAGGTACAGGTAAAATAATGCAATATTTAAATAGTTTTATGACGTTATTAATTCTGCATTTGTGTTTTATTTTACTCGGTAAATTTCAATATATCCCATAAAAAATCAGGAGAAGCAAACTTTGCCCTTTCCTATGCAATAGTAGTAGGTGATCGTTGAACTTTGTCCTGCTCCTCAGTGACTGTTGTGGAATGAATAAATAACAAAATATAATTATTATATTAGCGTGTGATAATCATAGGACCAACATGAAGTGTTTATGAATGTAGGTATCATTCGGTTCACCTTGATTTTATTTAATCAGCTCGATATCGTTCGCGATATCTCCAATTCTGTTACTAACGTTATTATTAAAAATGGTATCCGTTGCATACATATCTAGATAATAATATGTTATATCAAGTTTTGTTATATTAGGTTATTAGTAAAACAAAAGATTATTCTAATATTCAACGTGCAACTAACTGTTGCCCGGGACTTCGTCTGCGTCAAATATGAATTTTAGTACATAACTATTTTTTGTTTTAATTCTTCAAAATAGAAGTAATCTAGCTTATCTATCAGCTACCTGCCTTTAAAAGTCTCGCTAAATCGGTGCAGCCATTCCAGAGATTAGCCAGTCCAAACAGACAGACAGACAGACAGACTAAAATTGTAAATATAAAACATTTTGGTATGTCTATGTGTAACGTACCCACAGATATAGTTAGATAATCCATGCATAAAGTAAAAAGCGGTTATTTAATATTACAAAACAAACACTCCAATTTTAGTTATCTGTATAGATTATCGCAAGTTAAATAAAAGAACAGATTAAAATTAATGAATTTATTAATGAAACCCGTCATATTTAGTTACAATATGTGAGTTAAAAATGTTATTCGATACAATCCTTAATATATTTATCCAGGTCTTTAACACCTTTTTCGTTGTGTTTCTTGGAATATGGCTTTGCTTTCATTTTGTCCAACCAGGCGATCGTTTTAGGAAATCTGAAAAAAAAATGTACTTTAGTAGTGCCCGGTATCTATATGGCTTAGTGAGAAGTGGGTGTTACATTGTTCACTGGCACTAAGTGCTATAATGTGCACTTCTGCCTACCCCTTCGGGGATAGAAGGCAGATGATGGTTTTTAGTTTTTTAGTACTGATAAACAACACTTAAAGTAAAAACATAGCTATTTTAATCTATATTAATAAAAATAAATCCCTGTAATGTATGTACGCGCATAACTTGAAAACGACAGTATCAAATATGACAAATCTTTCTTTTATAAGTTTGTTATTGACAGGAGGTTTGTTTGACAAATGCAACGTAACTAACAAAGTAAGAGGTAAAAAGGAATATAATATGATGAAAGTAAAATGATCATTTAAATGTAAACGTTTCATCTTACTTTTTAGTGTCAATAGGCTGCATATGTTCTAGAGAAGACACGTTACTGAAAAGTGCTAAATCTGCGATGGAGATGTCATCTCCGGCAATGTACTCAGTTTTAGACAGAAATGCTTCTATGAAACTGTACGCTTCCTCGATGCGATCCAACCATTCTTGTTCTAATTTCTTGTATCCTTTTTGTAGAACGTAATACTGTGAAAAAAAACATAAACAGTTAAAAGAATACCTCTACATGTTACAATATACGAACATGTTGATAAATGAAACAATATTTTAAATTAAATTTCCTAGTTCATACTAAAGTTTATTTGAGACTCTGTGTATTTAGTTATCGAATCGACAAGCCCGCCACAACCTCCCAAAGCCTCTGCAACACCGGAACACTGAATTCCGACCCGTCTCAGGGACCATGAATGGTTCCCGCAACGAAATAAATCAGAAGAGAAGAAAAAAAACCGAGACGATAACTGCAGGAGACAGAAGGAATTAAGCCTAAAGGCATATAAAGAAACTGCACAACTGGGACAAGCCCAGTCGCCAAGCGCGAGGGAAATATTATGACTAAAAACCTACTTAGGCCCTATACTCCGAATTTTAATTCGATTCCAGATTTGACAATTTCAGTGTTGCAACGTTATGACAAGTACTAAATAGTGACGTTGCGAAATTATTCGATATGGAAATGCAATATTTCTGGATCGATTCTTCTCGTTTATAATTTTACTCTCGTAAACTAAGTATATCAGGAAATTAAATATTTCTGAACCGATAATTTAGTTTTGACGATTAATCAACGATCTGAGACTTTTCTTTTATAATTGTGTGTGAAATAAATAAAAAAATGTAATCATGAAGGAACATGACAAATAAAACAGATATATGTATTATGGTAATAAGTTATTTTATATATTGTCGCCGGTAATTTATATGTAGGGGTATCGTTACTAGCAGCCCGTCCCGACTTCGCACGGTGGGTAGTGACATAACTACAATAGTTGGACACATGCTACCGCGGAATTTTTTGTAGACATTATGATGTTCTTCAATATTGTTCTACATTATTTTGTTCTATCGCTAATAGTTTCGGCAGCGCATTCGACGAAAGACATTTTAAGACTAATTTTTCTACACCTTCGGTTACATTGTTCAAATTTTACCAAGGATCCCTAATTTTTTCCAAAATGAAATGTAGCTTATGTCAAATTGGAAGAATGTAGCATTCTAGTGGTAAAAGATTTTTTTAAATCGGCTCAGTACTTTTTGAGCCTTTTCATTACAAACATACAAAAATAGGTACAAATCTTTCTTCTTTATAATATTAGTATAGATATACAAAATTATTTTCAACAAGGTACCTAATACTTACAGTAACAACGCGTAATCTACCAAAAACCACAAATGCATTGAAGAATAGTTTGTCATTGACAGCCGCACGTTTCTTAACGTCTTTTGGATACCAGGAGTCGTCTTTTGCGTAGGTGTCAGATAAGTAAGCCATTATTGCGTGGCTGGAAATGAGAACGAAATACATTCGACAATTATGTTGACTTTGATAATCCGATGTTGACAAAAAACTGCCTGATAGTCAGGCAATCGGGGCCCGTACCCAGGGCCCCCATACTTAGGGGGCCCCGAAGGCCTAATTTTTACGACCGACACACACCCGCTACAAATTACGCAGCAACCGACTGTCGCGCAACTTGTAGCGAGTTCGACTCCTGCAAGGAGTACATCGTTGTGTGCATCACATTTGGAAAGTTTGTTGTTTCGGGTCTGGTTTAAAAAAAAAAAACATTTCAAAAACACCCTGAATTATTGTTTAAGGGCCCCAGTGTAATCTAAGAAAGCCCTGCTGATAACTCTATTTTGTGATTCAGTAAATGTGGGGCCTATGTATTTAAATCTAGTGGATGCACATGTTCCTTGTAAATTGCAAAATGCATATAAATTAAATTAACAGTTAAATTTAATGAAACAAACCTGTCACATAAGATTAAATCTCCATCCTCCATAACAGGGATTGTGTGCATAGGATTTTTCTGTAAAAAGTAACAATATTATAAGAAATATTGAACTATCACCTAATGCCAAGTGATCGACGCCACCCATGAACACCTGCTACATTAGAGAAATTGAAAGTGCTTTGCTGGTGTTTGGGAAAAGCAATAATATGATAAGAAAAAAGGTGTAGATAGGTTATCTAAATAACATTCGATCTTCAAAAACGGCACAATAACGCACACACGAATGTGTTAACAGCGCAACGCAACAATGAGGTACAATGTGGCCAATTCGCCACATTTTAACGTCCCACTTTCGCGCTTCGATTGCTTGTAATCTATCTAAATTTTTTTTATAATATCATTGGGAGAGGTTATATGTTACCTACCGCTAAATATTCTGGAGTATGATGTTCGCGTTTATCTAAGTCAAGTTCGACCCTCTCATATGGAGCGTTCAAGACCTCACAAGCCATCAAGCACGCACGCACTGGTGGGCTGAAGTCCATAACGTACAGTTTGACAACCATCTGAGGAGAAAGATATAAAATTTTAAAGTAAAATTCAAAATTATAAATATCTAATTAAAAATAACAAGAAATAAAGTCGTCAATATACATGTGTTGGGCAGGTTGCAGGCGTTGTATATTCCAGGAATTTTATCTACATATAAAAATAAATTGACAGTGCTTGCTTAATAATACTAGGATTTTTTTTAAATTAATAAATAATTACATTCAATTTTCTAATGACCAAAGACACAAACACAACACGCTGTCATATCGTGTTGTGTTTGTGTATTTGGTCATCTGGTCACGTTTCCGTTGATTACTAATTAATGAAAGATAAAAAGCTATATATTTTTAATAAAGTGATTCGGAAACCTGGTGTTTATTCTTATCTTGAACTTTGATTGTGATAATAAAGATGTCATGTTAGATATTTTGCATTACGTAATAAAAACACACCATAACAAGAAACTTGTGATCTGTGACACGGGTTTTACCTCCAAGAGATAGTCTCAGGTTTATTTGTAAAATTGTTTGTTATATATTATTAGTAGTGATGGTGAAAGAAACAAATGAATATTATTATTTTTATTAATTATAGGTACAATTGAAAAAATTGGTGGTTGACCATCATTATGCTATATTTGCATGCACTCGGCGCGAGCGACTATATCCGAGAAAATAGGGTGGAGTTTGAAAGTGACAATTTTTATTATAGTAATTGCTTAAAACCCTACTGTTTGATAGGAACAGCTTCGAAAAGGGGGACCGTAGAAGGATATAGCTTAGCTGGGCTATAGGAAACTCAATCAAGTCTTCTCGTCACAGATATCACAATGCTTGAAGACAAAAGTCCAGTCCAACCAAAAGTCCAAATTGAGCTATAGAGAGGGCTATGCTCGGACTCTCTTTGAAGGATCAAATCCGAAACGAAGTGATCCGACAGAGAACCAAAGTTAATCATAGCCCA
Organism: Spodoptera picta; assembly: GCA_038387885.1. NCBI lineage: Eukaryota > Metazoa > Arthropoda > Insecta > Lepidoptera > Noctuidae > Spodoptera > Spodoptera picta. The sequence goes on from JAZHFQ010000686.1 coordinate 1,650,837, forward strand.
AAGAATTAGTAAGTTGTAGTGGGAGTCGGCCGGTCACATTTGTCGAAGAACCGATAACCGATAACGGTTGTCCAGGCAAACGTAGTGTAGGGCGCCCTCCAGCTAGGTGGAGTGACGACATCCGCAAGGTGGCTGGTATTGGTTGGATGAGAAGAGCTGAAGACCGAGCCCAGTGGCGTGCTATTGGAGAGGCTTATGTCCAGCAGTGGACGAATACGTACTGATGATAATGATGATGATGAATTTCTTAAAATTAAAACAAAGGAAGTGACACTTTGTTTCCAGATCAAACCATAATATTTTTTAACAAAAATGCAATTCCATTATCATCAAGGTATAGTTCTGAATTAATAGCAAAGAGATATGTCGGTACCTACTTATCTAATTCACATTTCGTGTAGATGCTATCAAAAATTAAGAGAGGTCATTGTGATATGATTGCAAAGTAAATAAAACACAAATGGGCATTAGTAAAGTACTTAAATACAATACTGTTCCAAAAACCGTACTCTTGCTAAAAACTGAACCGATTTGCTGCCACTGTTGTAGAAAAGTGAAAAACTAACAGTAATAGTACACCAATGTGTAATCCCTAAAAGCCTCGACATTCATCCTATGAGGCTAGCGTTAGGCAGATGAATTAAGGGCCTGATACAGAAGATACTCTTCTTGAAACGGCACATATCGTGAGGAGGTTTCTCTCTCCAGAGACACAAACCTATATTTTTAAATATTATTATTTTGTTATTTTGTCAGTAGTATTTAAAAATGCATTTTAGAGAATTTTAAATAAACATATAGAAATAGTATACCACATATTTGTTATGTGCCAATAATATAATAATGCGGCACAGTTCCTATTCTATGATGTTCATACAAAAAGCATAAATTTTATTGTTATTTAATCTCAAATTGACTAACTTCATTACTCCTGGTGAATTGGCTATACTCAGGAGGTACATTATATTAATATACTCCCGCGTTATTATTAACACAGAAGTATTTACTAAAAGTTCTAGTAAAGAGACAGAAAAATTTCGAATATTTGACAAAAATAATAAATTAGGTTTAAAACACTCACCTTTATAGTTTTTTAAACGTAAATTACGTCTATGTTACACACAGATACGACACGACACGCTATAGTATGTCTCAGTCGGTGACTGATGAAGGCGAAGCGATTGTGCTATTTAATATGCAATCCCAAATATTAATCAAGTGTTATCAGGCTCACGCCTAGTTCGGTCGCGGATGCTCGTTCTGTCAGTTGTAGAATAACTGTTATAAGTATAAGTCATAATGTGAAACAGTAAACTGTAACCACCTTTCTGAATAAATATTATTATTATTTTTTTTTTTTTTTTGTCTTTACCATTCACGGGACCACAGGGTCCCGGTCATTTGGGAGGCGTACGAGGGGCCGAAGCCAACTGCGCAGAGGCCCTTTGGACAACTTTAATATAAATGTAATAGACACACAAACCGGCGACTATCCCTGTATGCACTATGGAAATGCACCCAAGGACAGTCCCCGGTTAGTGCAGAACTATTGTGGATAATGGAAAAAAAGGTAGGGCTATGGATGGGTTGCTGTGGCTGGGAAATTGGGAACTATGGATGACTATGGCACCTGCCGAAACAATGTAATTATTACATGTAAAAATGGCAGGCGGAGACTCGCCAACTCACCGACCGGGCCCCGGGAATGGTTGCTAGATATAGCAACAGAGGGGCAACGAGAATGTGAGTGGCTGAAGGGTTAAGAAACTACCACCGCTTTCTACTCAGATCATCTGCTCCAGCCGAAGCCTCCTGCATCCCTGGCCCACTCGCGACTTACGAATAGTTTCTTACCCTCCGAGCAGGATCACTGCTCTCGCGACTCCACTCTGGACGGCCAATGAAGGCAAGCCAGAGGTGGGAGACCTGTTCCTTGTCATCGTTCACTCCAGCCAGCCAATTAAGGCAAGCCGGAGAAGAAGGAACGGTGACTTCTCCCTGGAGCACTCGGGATGATGGTAGCCCGCGGGATCGCTAATGCCCGTCACCTCGCCTCAAGGTGCCCTGCGGGCTTATTATTATTATTATTATTATCTTGCTTTTATGTTTCGATTCAGGAAATGATGTATAAGAGATAGCTCAAATCAGCTGTATGCTAATCATCTAACCAAAACCGAATTTAGATAATAAACGTTTAGAAAGGATATATGATCTAGTTTTTTTAAACGCAAAGAAGCACCTGTATCAGTCCAACTCACAACAGCAAATTGGCTTGAGTTATATTACCTTAAAAATCTGTCTATATATATAATATTGGGACCATTTAGATTTTTCAGAATAGCATTTAATATTTTCTCAGTCTAGCGGTATATTACATTAGCTTCACCTCGTTGTCGAAGAGTGACTTAGCTGGTGAAAAGTGACCCTTATATTTGTATCTCTCAATAGCCAAAATAAATACATAATAATATACCACACTGCGGAATAGTTTTGCCAAATCATTTGACCAACGTGGATTGGCTAGATAGATGCTTTGTGGATTGACCTCGACTTAAATTTTTATTAAAATAGCCATGATGTAACGACAATTTGAGTAGAATACATTTGTCCTTTTTATACGTATTAAAAAACTTCAAGCGTATCAGCAATAATGTTTGAAAGAGCAAAGAGTGATGTCACAAATTTTGGGTTTAGATCTTGTTTATTATTTTTGACCGTTAGACGTGGTCCCTAACTTCTGGCATTTCTGGATGTCCGTCAGCGATCACATTAGTATTATAACTGTAAAAATTTGTTTATTTGACAGTCTCGTCAACTACATAACATTACAACAATCAGAAAAGTACTTTTTTACAGAAATAAAACAATTATGTTACTGAAGATTCATTTGTTTATTCTTAACTATAAATATATTCATACGTACGGTACGACACAGATTTGAAATATACACAGTGCAAAGGTTTTTTAATTACAAGTAAACACTTTATATTTCCATTTTAATAATTTCAGGAATTTAAAAACTTCTTAAGAAGATCATTCAGAGCCTTTGCGCCTTCTTCATTATGTTTCTTAGCATATGGCGTCGCTTTGAAATCTTCTAACCAGGCAGATGTTTTAGGATATCTGAAACAAAAGATAATATTTTTAATTCTTGATATAACGAACCTTTTGAAATGCAAACAGAACTTGGCATTATGACCGAATAATGTACGTGATGGGGTCTTACAAACAGGAAATAATGAAGAAAATAACATATTAAAGAAAAATTAAATTAATTTAGGACCCTCTTTGCAGAAGATACACATGACCTTGAGTGTGAAACACTCAAGTGCATACCTTTAAGTTTCACAAGGGAATACAGGACAGAGCGGCCTGATTGGCTTACTCCAATGAACCTACCAATCACAACGCTGAACGCGGTCTCGTATCAATTACTTTAAACGTAGAACAAACTACTAACGTACTATCAAAGGACTAGTTTGCATATATTTTTTTATGTAAATAATTTTTAGATTTCAATACATAATTTTTTCAAAAAAAAAAAAGTTATGTGAGAAAGGATAAGTCCCGTTTTACTTACTTTTTAGCATCAATAGGTAAAATATATTCGAGATTGGTAAGATGACTCAAAATTGCTACATCGGCAATCGTGATATGGTCTCCAGCGATATATTTCGTTTTGGACAAGAATGCTTCCAGGAAATCGTAGCCTTCAGCAATGTCATCCAACCAGTCCTGTTCTAGAGTCTTTCTTCCTTTTTGGAATACATAATACTGTGAAAATAATAAATGTTACACCTTTATGTGATAACTAACATCTGCCAGTGGCTTCGCCCTCGGTGTCATGGGCACGCCCGCCGCTAGCATTCGAGCACCCGCGTGCAAATACCGATTATGCCGCCCCCCTTTTTTTAGTTTGGGTAAAAAGTCCTCAAATTACTCTTGACGAAGTGACTCCTACAACTCTTACTAACTAAAAACCACCCCATTCCCTCCAACACTTGCTCAACTTGCCAGGGCTCCAGTACCCATAATGACAGCCTACCCTCCAGCAACGGAGTCGCGGAGAACCCGGAGTCGCGGAGAACCTAACGGGTAACCGGGGCTCCGGCTCGACGTGCAGGAGAAGGAACGGGGTGGTTTTTAGTCAGTAAGAGTCTGACACTCCCTCCCGCCTCACCCAGGCGGGAGCAGTCATTCGATGATTTTCCCCCCTTAAAAAAAAAAACCCTCCAGCAAGGCAACAATCCTGGTGGGTCCGTCTGTGGTGTCTGATGAAGTAATGACTCTTTAAGGCCTGCATTTTACACTACGCGCCGTACGCTCGGGTCTGCTACGTGTCAGGTGATCCTTGCTTGCCGTCCGCAGACTCGCGCTTACGGTGGCAGAGAAGGCGACGCGATACTACACCAAAAGCGTCTCCTGCGGCAGAGGTATCTCGAAAATGTAAGAAAATGCTCGATAGGTTTCGAGTAAGTCCAGAAAGTAATCGAGGACGCTCGATAGATTTAGAGTACCTAACTCTCGAGAGTGATCGAGGACGCTCAAAAGTGATCGAGGACGCTCAAAAGTGATCGAGGACGCTCGAAACTGATCGAGGACGCTCGAAAGCGATCGAGGGCGTTCGATAGTTTTCGAGCATGGTCGAAAGTTATCGGGGACGCTCGAAAGTGATCGAGGACGCTCGAAAGTGATCGCGGATGCTCGAAAGTGATCGAGAACGCCCGATAGTTTCCAGAGGAAGCTCGATAGATTTCAAGGCCACTCGAAACTGATCGACGACGCTCGAAAGTTATCGGGGACGCTCGAAAGTGATCGAGGACGCTCGAAAGTGATCGAGGGCGCTCGATAGTTTTCGAGGACGCTCGAAAGTGATCGAGGATGATTGAAAGTTTTCGAGGAAGCTCGATCGGTTTCGAGGTCGCTCGAAACTGATTGAGGACGCTCGAAAGCGATCAAGGGCGTTCGATAGTTTTCGAGCATGCTCGAAAGTAATCGAGGACGCTCGATAGTTTTCGAGGACGCTCGATAGTTTTCGAGGACACTCGAAAGTGATCGAGGATGATTGAAAGTTTTCGAGGACGCTCGATAGTTTTCGAGGTCGCTCGAAAGTGATCGAGGATGCTCGAAAGTGATCGAGAACGCTCGATAGTTTTCGAGAACGCTCGATAGTTTTCGAGAAAGCTCGATAGGTTTCGACGCCGCTCGAAAGTGATCGAGGACGCTCGAAAGTGATCGAGCGCGCTCGATAGTTTTCGAGGACGCTCGAAAGTGATCGAGGATGATTGAAAGTTTTCGAGGACGCTCGATAGTTTTCGAGGTCGCTCGAAAGTGATCGAGGATGCTCGAAAGTGATCGAGAACGCTCGATAGTTTTCGAGGAAGCTCGATAGGTTTAGAGAACACTCGAAAGTGATCGAGAACGCTCGATAGTTTTCGAGGAAGCTCGATAGGTTTCGACGCCGCTCGAAACTGATCGAGGACGCTCGAAACTGATCGAGGACTCTCTAAAGTGATCGAGGGCTTTCGATCGTTTTCGAGCACGCTCGATAGTTTTCGAGGACGCTCGATAGTTTTCGAGGACGCTCGAAAGTGATCGAGGATGCTCGAAAGTGATCGAGAACGCTCGATAGTTTTCGAGGAAGCTCGATAGGTTTCGAGGACGCTCGAAAGTGATCGAGGGCGTTCGATAGTTTTCGAGGACGTTCGAAAGTAATAGAGGATGCTCGAAAGTGATCGAGGACGCTCAATAGTTTTCAAGAACGCTCGATAGACTTCGAATTTAAGGCGCTACTGACCGGTATAGTGCCTCAAACGTAATACACAACGCTAATATTGCTTGCGTTGAGTAGGATTTTTTCCCGGCGATGATATTTCTTATGCTTTCTGCTTACTCTGGACAATGATTTTGAATATTAGGTAATAAGTCGCTCGATTTGGCGCCCCCATGATCGTGTGCCCGTGTGCTGAGCACGCTTTGCACGCGCTCTTACGGCGGGCCTGGTCGTGTGTTACAAAATAGCCGATGTTTAAATCCAGACGATAATCTCTGTTCCAAATTTCATTTCGATTTCTTCAGCCGTTGTAAAGTCAAACAAACAAACATTGGCATTTATAATAATTAGTAGGATTAAAATCATTATTGAATTTAACTTTTTAGGTACATATTTACCATAATGTACTTCCAATATATAATTTAGTCACTTCTCTACTGCTATGTTTCCTAAAGGTATGTCTATTATGATGCACCATGTACGTTTCACTGACAAAATTTTAAAATGCAAATCTATAAGATCTCTTTACTATATGGACTTGCATCTAAAGGCTAATTCTTTGTCACAGATCAAACATAGAAAAGAGACATTGTATGTTGATAGAGTATTATCTTTATGGTACTTACTGTGATGTTTCTTAATCTACGATAAATAACAGCTGTATTGAAGAACAGTTTTTGGTTAACTAGTGCTCGTTTCTTGACGTCTTTTGGATACCAAGACTCATCTTTTCCATAGGTATCAGCTAGGTATGCCATTATTGCGTGGCTGGAAATAAAGGAGAAATCAGAGAATGTTTCTGTTCTAACTGTAAAAGGCAGGTAACTATACCTACACACATTAGTACATTATATTTTATTTAGAAAATCACAGTCCAGTTGGCAGTCCTAACTCATGTGCTTTTAGTCTTAAGTCATTCTGTCTCCTGCAGAAATTCACCACGAGAAGTAAAAACTATCGTTTTTTTTCTTCTTCTCTAATAATATCTTCTGATTTATTTCGCTGCGGGAACAGAATATAATTATTTATGTCCCAGTGCAAGTGACGCGCTGGACTTTAGTGTTTTTATGGTTTATCTACTGTAGATCCTGGTTTACAGATGTTGCAGCGGATTTGGAGGTTATGGCGGGCTTGTCCCATTAAAAAAAGTTCAGCTCATGAACAGGTTGGCAATTATGCAAGTGAACATACCTATCGTATAATATTAAGTCACCATCTTCTAGAACAGGAATTGTGTGGAGAGGGTTTTTCTGTAAAAATAGATACATTTATTCATCTAAATATAATAAAATCGTTAAAACCAATTGTATTGTAACAACCTAGTCTCAGTATCAACGAGATCTACCTTGTTCAGGTATTTAAATAGTTTAACTTCTAAATAATAGTATTGCCAAAAATATTTCCTTTACCTCTAAGTACTCGGGAGTAAGATGTTCACCTTTAAATAGGTCGACAGGAATCTTTTCGAATGGTATGCCCAAGATCTCACAAGTCAACATGCATGCTCGTGACGGTGGACTAAAGTCCATGACGTATAGTTTCACACCCATCTGGAGAAAAACATGCACTTTATCATTACAGAGACTTTGAACAAATAGAAAATGTAAGAATGGAGTGATGAAATTACAATATAATTTATGAAACAATTTATCATGATAACATAAACATGTCAATGTTTTAGTCATTGAAGCCACGAAATAAGCGATTTTCTAACTAACATTTTTGAGAAGACAGTACAATTTCCATTGCAATAAGGTTGTTTTAGCAGTTGTATTATTCATTATTAACAACAGCCCATAGTTATATGGAGCCTATGCTTCCTCTACATAAGAGCAGTTTTTCCACTTTTTCCAGGCAAGGTCACAGTTTTTATTAGGAAGGTTCAGGTTTATCAGAGAGTTCTGTTTATCAGTCTCTATTATAGAGGTATAGAAGCTGGATACTAAGACCAGAGTTCTGACTTCCCTGAGAAGAATATACCCTGAGTATATCAGAACAGTTAAACTGATGAATTAACTAGGCAACTTCTTGGTGAGTAAGCGAAACAAAATTATAATGTTAGAGTATTATGTGGTTACATGAACCATATCGGTATACTTATGTTTATTTTTTTACAAACAAAACATTCGATACCAACAATCTTCTTTCAACAAAAAATTATTTGGTCTTGGATGTCGGGCGTTGACCCTCAGTGCTGTTGTGACGCACTGGATAGACCAACATGCGGGAGCAATCGCCTGACTAAACTATTATATGTATATCTAACATTTATCTAAGAATATTGTAACTACTTGTTTATTTTTTTGTATGTTACTATTTTATTCCTCATTATTGTTTGTATTTTAATAACAAATGTGTACTAAGTCTGAAAAACGTTTAATTATTATTTAGGAAAAAATACGATACGACTACAAAGTAGGTACTTACATTTGTATTTATTTCGGTGTAAATATTACGCAATATGTCAAACACGACACAGTACACAACACTGCCCGCCTCTCTTGATTACTGATCTAGACAAGGTCAGGATGCCGTTTATATAAACACAAGATTCAATTTTTTATCTATTCGTATTAGGCATACCTTTTGCATTGTCTTTGGACAATAATAATAAAATATGATAGGTATGCGATACGTAATCCGAACAATACAAAAATAAACATACCTACATGAATTGTTTTAGAAGGGTTGTATCGTATGATTTTAGTGTTTCTTAAAGTTTGTAAGAAATGAGTTGGATGTGTTGGAATTGCTATACAGATGTTTTGTAAATCGAATTACAGGGCGGAATGTATTTTAAAAATCTCCATATTCCTTACTGTCGTCACTGGTATCATTACAGCTGGTTAAAGGTGTACACATTGGGCTGTAGGCTAAAACTGGGTAGCATCGTTCCTTGATGACTCTAAACCTCACACTGTGATTTCCAACGCCCTTGAGGTAGAGATTGTGGAAAACCCATCTTATTATTATTATTTTTTTTAATGGCATAAGCCGGTAAACGAACAGACGGATCACCTGATGAGCAAACGGTGTCGCCCATGGACACCTGGAACACCAATACGTTATAAGTGGGTTACCAGCCTTATGGGAATTGGAAATTTGTGGATTGTGGAGAATGAGTATGTATTAATATGTAGAGAAGCCCTATGACTCAGCGGTAGAATATCACGGGCCGTTGATGATGATGTTGATGAGTTAGAAAAAGTATCTCCGCATGCGGGAAATAAGATGTATATTAATCATCTCATAAAAATTTTCACGGTATGTTACTTGTAGAGTATTTAACACACCCTGTTGTCACTGTGGTGCTTGTGATGACAGAATTGGATACGTGGACCCTAACTACTGGCAATTGGCTCTCCAATAAGTCTACTTCTTTATTGTTTGTTTTATACGATAATTGTACCAGAATTCGCCAATGAAAAATTGTATAATGGTTTTATTTCAAAAAATAGACCAAGATTTCATAAAGGTAGTTTAATCACAGTTAGTAAATACAATTTAAATATAAATCAAACTTTAATAACAGCATAGTTATGAAGAAGTAAATGGTCATTTATATAATTAAAAAGAATCTTGGCACCTTCTTCATTATATTTCTTAGCATATGGCGTCGCTTTGAAATCTTCTAACCAGGCAGAAGTTTTAGGATACCTGAAATAAAAGTTTTATTTAATTCTTAGTAGATTAGTTGCCTATTCAATCCAATATATTCAATATTATTTCTTACTTTGTCTATATACTAGGTTTGTATTGAACTACCTAGCTGTTGCCCGAGACTTCGTCGGCATAAAATAGGAATTTTAGAACATACCTTTTTTTTGTTTAAGTTTTTGGAGAAATAAATGGAGCCTATGCTCCTCCTTCGTACATTAGCTATCTGCCAATATAATTCTTGCAAAATCGGTCCAGCCATTCCAGAGATTGGCCAGTATAAACATACAGACAGACAAAAATTGTAAAAAATTGTTATTTTGGTATATGTATCATAAGTATATTTATATGCATGTAGTAAAAAGCGGTTATTTTAATATTACAAACAGATACACCAATTTTATCTATCTGTATAGATTTAGCATAAAGTTATACAAATGGGGGACCTCTTCTTTATTATCGACTAAGGAGGAAGGCAACATTTTAGTCAAACACTAAACCAATTTATGTTCCCCTTTGCAGAATATACAAATGCCCTTGAATGTAATATTACATTCTTATAGAGGTATATTTAATCTCAGAAATATAGACTAAATGGTACAACCTTACTAATATTATAAAATCGGAAAGTGAGTTTGTTTGTTTGTTCCGCTTTCACGCCGTAAATACTAAACCGATTGCTTTGAATTTTTGCAGACGTAAAGCTAGAAGTTTGGATTAAATAATAGGGTACTTTTCATTCCGGAAAAAAATGATATTCTCGAGGGAAAACGAAATTATTGGTATAGATGGCGCTGTGTGTATTGGTATATGTCACATAGAATGCTTTTTATCCTTTTGTGGCGCGAGCGAAGCCGCGGGTAAAAGCTAGTATTATATAATTTATGAAATATTTAACTTGTTAATAGAATATAGAAAATAATAGAATGAAATATTTAACTTGTTAAATATTTCATTCTATTATAGAAGTCATTTCATAACTTCTATAAACACGTATCACTTCTATAAACAACAGTTTTCTGTCGGCAGTCAAAAGTTTAAAAGAGTTAGGCATAAGATACCATTACTTACTTTTTAGCATCAACTGGTAGAATATATTCGAGAGTAGTTAGAAAACTCAAAATTGCTAAATCAGCAATTGTGATGTGATCTGCAGCGATGTATTTCGTTTTGGACAAGAATGCTTCCAGAAAACCATAGGCTTCAACAATATCCTCCAACCAATCTTGTTCTAAAGTCTTTCTTCCTTTTTGTATTACATAATACTGTGAAAGATATAATATCGATTAGATCCTTTTGGGTGTGACACGTGTTTATTGAAGCTTTTTAGATATTCCTTTTTTGATTGCTTACCAATGCGTTGCTTATTTATTTTTTTATGGGATAAGTCGGCAAACGAGCAGCCGGATCACCTGATGGTAAGCAATCGGCATCGCCCCCCTGGACACCTGGAACACCAAAGGCCTCAAGATTCAAGTGCGGTACTGGCCTTTTGGGATTAGGAGTTTGAGCATTGTTGGGGATTTAGGGATTGGGGAAGGGGGGGGGGGGTAATTTGGCCACCAGTAACCACACTCACATGACGAAAGACAACACAACACAACGTTGTTTCACGTCGGTCTTCTGTGAGGCCGTGGTATCACTCCGGTGGAGCCGGCACATTTATGCCGAAACATGGCTCTCCCACACTTACGAAGTTTTATGTTTTAGAGATTATGAATAATCAAAGACTTACTGATATGATTCGTAATCTACGAAATATAACAGCTACATTGAAGAACAGTTTTTGGTTAACTAGTGCTTGTTTTTTGACGTCTTTTGGATACCAAGATTCATCTTTTGCATAGGTATCGGCTAAGTAGGCCAGTATCGCGTGGCTGGAAATGAAAAAAGGAGATAGATAATTTTTTAATTTTCAGTTAAAATTTGTTTAAATGTGAACTACTGACCTATCGTATAATATTAAGTCACCATCTTCTAATACAGGGATTGTGTGGAGGGGATTTTTCTGTAAAAAATAATGCATTTCGATTCGATTTCAAAATAATGCATGCAAAAAAATAAACAAATCAATAACATTAGTTCCTGAGCTGCGTCTTGTACCTAATATTTATTTTATCAAACATTTTGAAAAGATGAATAAATATTTTGTATTGAAACTTAAAATCGGTATATTATACTCTTAAATCAAAGTAAACATTACCTCTAAGAACTCTGGACTTAGATGTTCATTGTTAAATAGATCGACTGGGATCTTCTCAAATGGCACGCCAAAGATCTCATATGCCATCATACTAGCTCGTGACGGTGGACTGAAGTCCATAGCGTACAGTTTGACAACCATCTAAAGAAAAAAACACATTTCTTTTCTTCTTGTTTCTATAAGAAATTTTAAAACTGAGAAAATTAAATTTGAATCTCTTGAAATTATTGCGTAAACATGCCCCATTCAGAAAAAATAAAATATGAAAGCTATAAATACACATGTACGTCACTCACATTTTCTATTTATTTATGTGTAAATATTACGCGATACGCAAAAACACAACACACTGTTGCACGTTTTCCCTGATTACTGATCAAGATAAGGTCATAATGCCATTTATAATAGCAAGGACTTTTTTATCTATCAGGTACACATAGTGTTACTTAGCCTAACGGAACAAGTTTATACTTATTCTTGGGAGACTACATGTACAATATGTACATACAGTTTGTCTATTTATTCATTAAAAGCAATGAGGCAATGAGGGCGCCACAGGTTGATAGTACCTACTAACCAAATAAAATCTAAAACTAACCTATAAATAAATCTGCATTTCTTATTTTAGTCATAAAATCGTTTATTTTGTAGGTTTTTCACTTCTAGCAGATAAAATATAAATAGTAATACGATTCTTACCTGTCAAACAGTGGCTTTCACTGTTTGAGTGAAAACTTAATCTTAATTTTTGATAAAATTTGTCCAGCTTCTTGTACTATTGAAAATCACTTTATAATCGAAATACAATCAGTCGAGCTCTATTTCGAATTGTTCTTTTGCATGTTTAATAAACTTCTTTTAAGTTTTATTCACCTTAAAACGACTCGCAAAACAAACTCAATCACAGCTGATGACAACGTACCTACCTACTTTCATTGAGCGTTGCCGTGTTCCCATAGTTTTAATGTTCTTAGTTCCTCAAAAATTCGTCGTCATTCTTAAATACACAAACTATATACGTAACATAACATAAAAAACATTAACTCCTTTTATTTGCCGAAGGATCAAAGGTAGATTCAAAGGTACAGTCAATGTAACACCTACTTTTCACGAGGTTATTTTCTCTCTTCTTGCTTCTCAAAAGCAAAGTACTATAGCCCATGATAAGCAAACCCTCCTCACTTTAGACAGATTGTGTCATATGCCTTTTACTGCAGTTTGTAGAAAAAACATTAATTAAATCGACTCAACATCTCCTATACATACTAATATTATAAAGAGGAAAGATTTGTACCTATTTTTTGTATGTTTGTATGTTTGTAATGAATAGTCTCAAAAAGTACTGGGCCGATTTAAAACAAATCTTTCACCAATACATTCTTCCAATTTGACACAGGCTACATTTTATTTTGCTGCTAGTATGCCTATAAAACTAATTTCTATAGAAGTGTAGATATTCAAAGTAAACCAGGTGTTTAGTTAGTAATGTAACTACGAAGAAAGTTAGGGACGTGCAACAAGGCACCGGAGTAACTTCGGTTGTCATTCAACACACAACTTGCCCACATGTCCATTGTAGTACTCATTGTATCAACATCTTGAGACCGTGTCTGTCTCAGTTTATGGCATCGGTCCTTTGTGAACCACAGCTATGGGCTGGCACGATAGTTTATGTGGTTACTTTACTAACAACCTGATATGGGCGGACATTTATCCAAGTTTGAGTTACCGCCTCGTTGGGCGAGTGGTTGCAAGTGCGACTGCACCCGGCAGTCTCGAGTTCTATTTCCAGGTCGGGCAAAGTAATACTGTTTTTTTTTTTAAATGTCAGTGCTCAAAATCAATGTTGACTACAAAACCCTACATGCCTGTTTTACCAGTAAAAAGTTATTTTACGTCGTCTTATCTTATTTGGACACATCATTTTTTTTGTGTCAATAATAAAATTAAAACTAAACAGTTTTCATTCCTCTTTATTTATTTCAGATTTTTATCATAGATTAATATAACAATTATTGGTCATCACATCAATCAACAGATCACTAAATTCAATTATTTTAATTATTATTAATAATTTAAAAAGTATTCAAACATCCTTTTGAATTAATTCTGTTTCTGTTAAAAATTAAGAAGAGACACTCTTTTTCACATACGCTCCCAAAGCGTTCGCACCTTCTTCATTATATTTCTTACAATATGGCGTCGCTTTCAATTCTTCTAACCAGGCTTTCAATTTTGGAAACCTGGAAAATAAAATAATATTCCAAATCATTATAGAAGACCAACAAAACATTACACAAATGGTAAACTATATAGATTCTTTGTTGACGAAATTCTGTTTAATCTACAAAGACCTTGAAACACTAGTCCATAGAAAAACAATAGGCTCGCGTAGCTGACCAAGATGGAACAGGCTGAGAATACAAAATCGAGCTACCATAGGTGGAGATGGTCAGACCACATACGCATATAAACATCAAGATATTTGTTCAGGAAAGGCAATTTTAGATAACCGGTACAATGAAGCTCTGATTGTCACCGATAGAGTTCTGCCCTTGACAGTCTACGAAATCACAACCTCAGCAGTAAAAGTCAGACGAAGAAGGAGTAGGAACGATAATTTTTTCTTACTTTTGGGCGTCTATTGGTAGGATAAGATCTTGAGTGGACACAGTACTCAAAATTGCTAAATCAGCGATTGTAACATGGTCTCCAGCAATATACTTTGACCGGGACAGGAACGCTTCCATGAACTCGTAGCCTTCTGTGACACCGTCTAATAATTCCGGTTCTATAGTCTTCTTTCCTTTCAACACGATGTTGTACTGTAAATAAAAGATACGGCTTGACTTATTGTAGTAGGTAAGGTATCTAGTAGAAAATGGCAACCAATTACGGAAAATGGAAGTCTTGTCCTGGTCTGCTTATTGTAACTTTTTTCTTTAAATTATAGCTCATAATAATTTGCATTGAAGACTATTTCGTGACTTGAATTCATTGACACTTACTGTGATGTTTCGTAATTTCTGGAACATAACACCTGCGTTAAAGAATAGTTTTTGGTTAACCAGAGTTCGGTTTTTGACATCTTTTGGGTACCATGAGTCGTCCTTTCCATAGGTGTCAGCTAGGTAGGTGAGGATAGCGTGGCTAAAAAATAAGATTACGAAATATTAGTCATCTGTGGAGATTTATGGCAAAGACTTAAAATAAGACGAGGTTTTTGGAAAAAAAGACATAACCCATAAATCCCCAAGCGGTCACCGGTGACCGCTTTCCACTAATATGACATTACATTATAGACCTTTTTTCTAATGTTTAGAGATTACTTTTGTATGACCAAATTTAGGGGGTGGATTTCAACGGGCTTTTGTCCCCGAAGTTGTAGGCAGAGGTGCAAATTACGGCACTTAATGCCACTGTACAATGTAACACCCACTTTTCACTATTTATGATACGAGTCCCATGTAATAGGGGGTGATCCTATTGCCATACACCGGGCACAATTCCAGACTCCGTGCTACTACTAAGAATTTTTTAAAAATCCAGTAATAATTTGCCCGACCCGGGAATCGAACCCGAGACCCCTTGCCCGGCAGTGGCACTTGCGACCACTCGGCCAACGAGGCAGTTGGAAAAAAAGAGAGTTTAATCAATATTGGTTATGGGTCTGTGGTGTTTTTAATGTGCTGGATCCGTGATGGGTGAGGTGAATTTTCATTAAGTTAGTAAAGAACATTATTTTAACAAATTGAAGTAAGTAGGTAGTAAGTGGTACAGAAATTATCGAGATTGCTAGTTTGATGATCTAAGTAAATATAATTTAAATAAACAAACCTGTCATGTATAGTTATGTCACCATCTTCTAGTACTGGTATCGTATGAAGAGGGTTTTTCTGTAAAAAAATAATGAGACCTTAGACTTCGAAAATGATTCTTTGATCATGTAATGAATATTAATTAGGTCCTCATTGATAATGATTATTTAGAATTAGATCTATAACGTTGATTCAGAGTGTTATAGCTGAGGTATAATCAAGTCGATAACCAATTTTATCATATTAATTAGGTAGAGATTATAGTAGGTATAGTAATTTCTAATTTCTATTTTCTGTGTATAATTTTCTATGGGCATGTGCCTGAAATAAATGAATTTGATTTGATTTGATTTGATTTGATAGTAAACAATATCGGATTTACACTTGCATACAAATTATTGCATATAAACTTTAATTAAATATATCTTACTTTCAAATATTCTGGAGTTAAATGTTCACCACCTTGTACGTTGACAAGTATCTTCTCGAATGGCACGTTGAATACACCAAGAGCCATCATGCATGCACGCACTGGTGGACTCATGTCCAAAGCGTATAGTTTGACACCCATCTGGAAAAAAATATCAAGATTTTCTTTAAAAATAAAATGGTTACATAGAAGCAAGATATCGACAGAATTAATTTTGTTCTATATAGTTTTGTTTTCTTTCCCAAAACATTCGGAGAATAAAATTATTTATTTTTCTTCTGTCCCAGTTACTTTCGTGTATATAGTAGACGAATTAGGCATTATTATAGAAAACGACTACACTATTGGCACATCGATTGAATGACTCGTTAATGCTCAACCTGTCACAGGTTATTTATCCAGATTTAATTTGTTTGTAAACACACATAAACAGATCGACTAGGCTTAAAACATAAGTGATAACTCACATTTTAAATTTCACACTATCAAAAAAATCAACGCGACACACTACAGCAAATCGCACTTGATAACTGGCGATGGCAAGGTCAGCGTACTATTTATATGGTCAATTTCGACTACATTTATCTAGTTATCTTATTATATTTGTGTTGTTATTCAATAGAACTCGAAATATCTCGAAATATTCAATAGAACTCGAAAATATCAAGAAAACTCGATTATATCAAACAAATGGAAAAATCAGATAACAAAACAAAAACAATGTGGAACATAATTAAACAAAAAACAAAAAGGCCCCTAAAAAATATCGGTAAAAATATATCACTAACATACAATAACCAAACGATAAATTGCCCAAAAACAATAGCAAACCTATTTAACGAATATTTCACAACAGTTGGAACAAACCCCAATGATACAAACCAAAACCACAACAAAAAAGGTAGACCAGTAGTCGACTCGCAAGTTCAATCGCATGTTCGATGTACCTACGTCCTGTAGACCGGAAGGAAATTGTAAACATAATTCGCTCAATTAAAAATAAACACAGCTGCGGAGTAGACGATGTCCCTCCAATCCTATTAAAACAATGCGCAAATCAATTATCTATCCCCCTAACATATTTAATTAATCAAAGTTTTCAAGATGGCCAATTTCCCGACGCTTTAAAAATTTCTCTAGTCAAACCCATTCACAAAAAAGGCGACACAGGCACCCCTAGTAATTACAGACCCATAGCCCTATTACCTACATTTTCCAAAATATTTGAGAAAGCAATGTGTAACCGCCTATACAACTTTTTAGAAAAATTCAAAATCCTAGATGATTCCCAAAACGTATTTAGACGTTCAAGATCCACCACACTAGCTGTTTATAAATATGTACAAACCGCTCTTCAGCATATTAATGACAAGAAGTATGTAATTGGCGTCTTACTTGACATGACGAAGGCTTATGACAAAGTACTGTATAACATACTTCTTGACAAACTACACGGCTCAGGCATTCGTGGTCCAGCTCACTCTTGGTTTAGATCTTACCTACAAAATAGATCCCAAATTGTCCAAATAGAGAACTACGACACAAAAACAAATGAAATAAAAACAACTCGATCACAAGAAATAAAAATAACATGTTCAATACCACAAGGTAGTGTCCTTGGATGTGTATTATTTTTACTGTACATCAATGATCTACCAAAAATTCTAAACAAAGACCTAACCCTACCAGTATTATTTGCAGATGATATATCCATGCTGATAAAATATGACAAATCAGAATTCCCTACACCTATTTTACAAGACACCTTAGAATCAGTAACACGATGGCTTGACGATCACAACTTAGAGATAAACTACACTAAAACTAAAACAGTACAATTCAGATCTTATCACTAAAACTAAAACAGTACAATTCAGATCTTATAAAACTCCCCCCCTAACAATAGACACTTCCTTTAGAAACACAACTTTACAAACTGTAGACACATTTAAACTACTCGGCATAAACATAGACACCCATATAAACTGGAAAGCTCACATAGAACACATAAAATCAAAATTATCAAAATTTACATACGCTCTTTTCCAAATTAAATGCAGTACCAATATCGAGACGGCACTATCAGCTTACTTCGCATATGCGTACTCCTGGTTGAGATACGGCATTATGCTATGGGGAGATAGCGTAAATATTCATAACCTATTCATATTACAAAAAAAATGCATACGAATCATAGCCCAAATAGATAACCAAGACAGCTGCAGGCCCTATTTTATTGAATACAATCTTTTAACACTACCATCCATATATATCTATGACATATGCAAGTTTGTATTCAAAAATAAAGATAATTTCACGAAAGTAAAAGACACCCATAATGTAAATACCCGACATAAAAACAGACTGTACCTACCACCATCTAGAATTAAAATGCTTAACCAAAGTCCTTACTACATGGCTGTCAAAATATTCAATAGATTACCTAAAGACCTACAAAACGAAACTAAAGAAATTATATTTGAAAGAAAATTAAAAAAATTCCTAATACAAAAATGTTTTTACTCGACAAAAGAATTCTTCGAAGAAAAATATAACACCAAAATTAAATGTTAAACCTACCCCAAACATACACCCACAAGCACACACCAACATACTATACATTTTAAATATAAATATTCTATGCATATACAATATACTATACATTTTAAGAATACCCACTTACATTTTGCACTTACCCACTAATAATATATTATATACCTTAAGTACTTACCTATATTCCGAACAAATAAATATGTAAAAAAATGTTAACCAAAATGTAATTTATAGTAAGCTGATGACACCCCTAAAATTTGCAACGCCTGAAAAAGGCCGTTAAGCTGTGCCTGTTATTTCATAAGACCTGTATGTATTACCTTAACATGCAAATAAAGAGTTTGAGTTTGAGTTTGAGTTTGAGTTTAGATACCGGAAGATTTGATTACAAACACAATTAGACTTATAGAATGGGTAAACTTATCTATATGCGATTACGTCATTCGGATGAACATGACTTGCATTTTTTTGTTGTGTGTAATCAGAGGATGCCTCTAATCTAGTACTTTACTGCTATCTACTATATTACCTACCTACCTACTTAATTTTAGACAGGTAGTTATTAGACACATATAGGTAACTAACTTTTCAATTTCCTACAAAAATTTTAAACAACTCTGTTTGAAAATTGACATATTATATCAATATATCGTAATAAGTTACTTACCCGTGTGAGAGTTTTTATAATCCAAAATATTCTGTGCTGTTCTTGCTCCATATATGAATCCAAGACTTCGTGCCCACCACTCGATCAATGAGTCTGAGTTTAGAGACTGTAATTTAGAATTATGTTAGCATAATTATGATACATCTATAGGTCAATTACATAGAAAAAAAATGCACCATCATTCGTAATAATTCCCTATGAGTGTATTTATAGGGTGACTGTAAATAGTTTCCGTACTTAGGTACGTGTATAATTTTTTATCCACTTGTAAGTAAGTACAAATATGTTCATTTAAAATTCATTCTGTTAAAGTTCATATTACTAATAATTTTTAACCAATAATCAATCGTTCATTATTGCCATACTTAGGTACGATTCCGAATTCCTCAACGTAAAATACAAATAAAGAGCAGACTTTTGTTAGGTTTTAGTAAATTTTCCCAAAGAAAAATCGAACTCTGTAAAAAATTGAAGTAACTAAAATTCAAAGCCCTTATTGGTTCCAATAAAATATTACCAAATACCCAAAATAAAATACTAAAAAATATTCAAACCACAAAATATTATTCCCCTTGTTAAAAACGCAACAACTGCAACCATTGCATCGATCGTTCATTATAATTCCACACACGATTCAACTGTAATATATCTCGGCACAAAGTTTCTCTGCGTTTGCATATAGCATTGTATTAGACAGTTATAAACTTTGATAGCTTTGCCAGCTATACGCAGTCTCACAGTGCTTAAAGTTGGACGTAGCAGACACAATCTCAGGAACAAGCCGGCAAGGCTCCTGTTTCCGTAGATTTCAACCGCGGCCCCCGAAATTAGCTGTTTTGTGTACAGTAAGGCAGATCTATATGCCTAAATGTGCTCAGATTTGGTGGTCTGTCAGTTTCAGATCTAGTTTTAGTTCAGTTACACATTAGTTCATTAGTTCAGTTCAGTTATATATTATACAAATTCAAATTATTTAGGGGTATGTTTATTTGGTTGACCATCGATATCTCAACATCTTGAAATCTTCAAGATGTAGTTTATATTTTACCTGACTGAAAATTTTTGAGTTTGCTAGCTCAGGAGGACGGGGCGCGTGGGGCCGAGATCAGCATCCTCCTCACAACCCAGCCGTCGCGAAGGACACTCCAGACATCAGGGATCGCGATCTCCGGCCACCGTAAGCACGGGTCTGCGGAGGTCAAGCACGGGTAGCTCGCCACCCGACCAGAATCAAACTCTAGCGTACGGCGCGTCGCTTTCCGCGCACGCATCAAAGAGCCATCAGACCACCACGAATGGGCCTCATTAGGGCTCATGCCGATACGGAGCTGCAGAAAACGTGAAAGGTTACCGGGGCTCCGACTCGAAGTGCAGGAATAGGAATGGAGTGGTTTTTAGTGAATAAGAGTCTGAGGCCTTAGTATGAGTTTGTTTTACGTTTAAAGTATTCGAAACGTGAACGCGTTCGGCGACTGGCCGGCGCCAATGACACCAATCAGCGCGCCGTACGAACGTTAACGTACTAAGGCTCGATCCCCCCGCGTCACCAGGCGGAGAGGCATTCGATGATTTTCCCATTAAAAAAAGATTCTGGTCGAGCGTGTTCAGCCGTGCCAAAGCATGACTCTTCCATGTGGGAAAATATAATTATGTTCCACGTGAAATGAGGCAGTAGGTCACTCAGCAACTCACTACTCCTTAATGCAACATTTTTTAGTCCTACATAAATCAAATCTACATTCCTTTTCTACCAAAATATTATCTTCTATTCTATTTAGAATTAGTAACAGAGTAACCATGGCGATTACCTTTATTTCTCTAACGGGTAGCTATTCAATTTTTGCCGAGGTCTTTTTGATAGTTTAGAGATAGCCCAAGGGCTATTCGTTTCAAAGAAAGGTTGATTATTTTTTAATTGGTGCTTAAAACAGTATTGGTAATTGTAAAAAATTAAGGACAAGCGGTTTAAGTTTACCTATATTAATTTCTTTGCTCACCATTTTGTTACCTATAGGGCTTTAAGTGATTAAAAAAACACGTAGACACCAACGTTAACATTTCCTAAATTCTTATTTTTTAAGAAAGTACTAATAAGTAAAATTATATTACACTCTCATATATATTATGAATAATAGTACCTACTGACATCTTGCAACATAAATAAAGATCACCATCATAATTTCCACTGAGTACCATGGGAAACTCGTCTAAGCTCTCAGACCCCCTTATTCCCATCAGCTGAGTATAGTTAGTAAAGTTCCTAAGACAAATAGAATATAAAGCAGTTGCTCGCGTGTGCGCCGCCTATCAATCATCCGGAATGATGTTTACGAAGTGCCCCAACTTTATCTAAATATTTTTTGCCAAAACCTCTGTCTACTAGAGATCCCTGTTTTAGAAAATATGTGATAATGATCTTGATATTCGTGACTCTTTAGTAAATTGACCTTTCGTTTAGCTTTTGCTTAAGAAATGAAGAAACGAACGTACGTCGATAAACATCAATTTGATAGATTTGTTACTAAAATTGAAATTTTATTTACTTTCAGTTATTTTAGTAAACAACTATCATCACAGAGTTTCCAGCTGTCCTTCTATAAGAAAATTATTTTCAAAATGTATTTTACTGTTCTTCCTATTCAAAAATATTTTAAAGTTTGTTTTATATCAAAGATGCGTGGTAGTACTTCAATCATATTTCATATCATGGCATATTTCATATCATAACACTATCATTCATAACATTCGTCAGAAACTTGCTGAATAATGTTTGTGTTCAGTGAAATTATATAGGGGCCCGGTGCTGGTGGCCTGATTACCTATGCTATATGAGTTGAATTCCAATTAGATGTAGAAACAATATGGCAAGTTTCAAAGAAGAGTCGAACGTAATTATTTATAAAGGCGAGAGATCAACTTCAAATAATGTAGTGTCATTAATTTCAATGCAGTTTTCATGTAGTATTTTATAAGAGTGACATTGGGGAATGACCTAATCTTTTTTCTTTAAAAAACAACATTTTCTAAGTGTACTATTACCTTAAATGATGTAGCAAATCGGATTGGAACAGTTCCCTATCGTAACGTATTTTTTTAGAAATATTAATACATAATTATATATAATAGGTACTTTAAGATTGTGTTTATAATTATTATTTTTACCTTTTAAAGAAAACTTAGGTTTTTATGTCAAGGTTTTATAAATCTTTGGATAATTGAGTACTTGTACTTTGAAAGCGTTGAAATGTGTGTTGTTAGACATATACGAGTGTACCTATTAACTGACGATGATATTGCTTCCACACTATAATGTCATGTTAATTTGAAATTCAGCGAAAGGTACCTATAGGTATACAAAACTCTGAAGCAGGGCAATGTATCATATAAATACCTGTTTCAAAAACATTTTCAATTTCTGTGTCTACGGAACTCTAAGAAAGTCGGCAAGTAGGTACCGATAACTTATGAGCCGCCGACATACCTCTCGGGGTATTGTTTAGTTTCTTTTAGTCTAATTCACTTTCGCGAGTCCCTTGGCAAACATTCATCATAATTCTTATACAGGCACTTATGATTAAATTATTGTTGTAGGTGAGAGAATACAATGAAATTAGGCAAAATGAAAAAATATAAGTCTACTTTTTTATTATATTTGTTGTATCAAAATGGAATTTTCTTTTACAAATGAGATCAAACTGCCTCGTTGGCCGAGTGGTCGCGAGTGCGACTGCCGGGCAAGGGGTCTCGGGTTCGATTCCCGGGTCGGGCAAAGTATTACTGGGTTTTTAAAAAAATCTCAGTAGTAGCACGGAGTCTGGAAATGTGCCCGGTATATGGCAATAGGCTCACCCCCTATTACATGGGACTCATAACACAAATAGTGAAAAGTGGGTGTTACTTCTGTGTGCACCTCTGCCTACCCCTTCGGGGATAAAAGGCGTGATGTTATGTTATGTAAATGAGATCAAAGTAAGAAAGGTATTAATTAGAACTTGTGATGGATTTTATACATCATATTGCGTAGGTAAATCAGGTGAAATGAAATATGAACCCGATATATAATAACAATAATACCGTTCACGTCCACCCACCAGTTCGCATTCATGTTACGGATCCTCGCGCCGTGAATGTAAGGTACTGATAACATATACATAAGACACGAACAGCTAAATTTACTTTAATATTTTAATGATGTGTGGGGTGCAAAAATAGATGACTGACATACATTTACATAGATAGTTGTACATAATAAATATTATCAAAACTAATCAGTTCTTTAAACGAGCAATCTTAATACCTAATTACTTCTGCTAATGCTGTATCATGCTTCCGTTAGTCGAAATAATGATGTTAATGATGTTTCAACATGTCATTCAACACTCATTTAATGATTTTTTATATAACTATGTACGTACTTATGAACCTACATTTGAATCATGCAAAAAAAAAACATTCATGTGTTATGTTCGTCTGCTTCTTATATCTACCTAAATCTAGACTATAGTTTTATAGACAGTGCCAACTTTGTGTTTTCTGAGATTTAATATTGGCTGTAGAAATGTTTACAGAATAGTAGGATTTTGTAATAAATTATCGAGTAACATACCATTTCTGATTGTTTCCCGTTTCATATTGACGGACTTTACTTTGTCGAAGTCATTTTAATTTCATTTAATGAAAATACAGAATCCGTTTTACTAATCTTCTTTGCAAATGCTAGAAAAAACAAACAACAATGGTTATAAACAATGTTAGACTGCTTAGTTGGCTGGACAGGCTGCCGCGCATAGTGTACCGGGTTCGATTCCCGCACAGAGCAACTCTATTTGTGATCCACAAATTGTTGTTTCGGGTCTGGGTGGCATGTGTATGTGATATTGTATGTTTGTAAATGCACCCATAACACCGGAGATAATTCTAGTTTTTTAAAGCAAAAAAAAAAACTTTAGACAAATACTTTGCAACAAAACACTAGTCGATTCCTTACAATATCTTTACAAATAAAATACATACAAACATACTATATGTACAGAACCTGTAGGCGATAATCAAACAACCTATGTTCAGCCAAGACTATTAGGCACACAGCTTTCCCAAAAACCAGTTACGCTAGTACGTGTTATGTGTCGCATTATAGCTGAACGTGACTTCAAATTTCCTATCATCTAGACCTCTGTTAGCCTCCAGAGATTCTGAATCGAATATTTTTTGCGTAATTTTCAGGGTCACATCATATTATGTACAGGATATGTGTTCAGTTCAAATAATTTTTTTTTAAGGGGGGAAAATCATCGAATGACTGCTCCCGCCTGGGTGAGGCGGGAGGGAGTGTCAGACTCTTACTAACTAAAAACCACCCCGTTCCTTCTCCTGCACGTTGAGTCGGAGCCCGGTTACCCGTTAGGTTCTCCGCGACCAGTTCAAATACTAGCTAGTCAAAATACAGAAGGATATTTTCTGTATTTTCCGTTTATTGATATTTTGTACTAATCATTGATAGATTTTTATCATCTTCCTTTTAAAAAAGGTAGATATTAAAACCGTTTATTACGCCACAATACACGTGTAGAAGAACATAGGTATATACCCATAAAAGGGCGCGAAAGGGTGATACTCAGCTTAATGCTGTAGCCCAGACACGAAAGTACGAGTTCATACTGCTTCTTCGTTCAGCAAGTAAAAAGAAACTATATTAATGCTTAAACTCCATTACTCATTTCCAAACTATATTTTGTTTGAGCATTAAGCTGCTCCCTCACCGGAAGCATTCACGTGTAATGTAACATTATAGATTTGACTTTGAGCATTACAATAATAACTCCCTGACTAACGAGCATTTGCGTATAGAGGTAATGTAACATAATTGATTCGACTTTGAGCATTTCATAGCAATATGCGGGGAAGTGAAGCGCATTGATGTTACAAGTTGTATCAAGATATTACACATTGTATCATTGTAAGGTGCCCATTGTAATGCTCGGTTCTCCTCCTTCACTGATGTAATGCTCAGATCTGTAACGTTACATTACACGCGAATGCTTCCGGTGAGGCATCACCTTAACACAATAATGACCTTTCACAAGATTGGTTAATGTAAAAACAAAAGTATAAAATGTTAACTTCAAAAACGTTTCAAAACATTTCAAACTCATCATAACATCACGCCTTTTATCCCCGAAGGGGTAGGCAGAGGTGCACACAGAAGTAACACCCACTTTTCACTATTTATGTTATGAGTCCCATGTAATAGGGGGTGAGCCTATTGCCATATACCGGGCACATTTCCAGACTCCGTGCTACTACTGAGAATTTTATAAAAACCTAGTAATACTTTGCCCGACCCGGGAATCGAACCCGAGACCTCTTGCCCGGCAGTCGCACTTGCGACCACTCGGCCAACGAGGCCAACATTTCAAACTTTATGAACAAATTCTTTAAATAAATAAAAGTAAGGGGCTTTTTCGGTCTCCTCGACTTTTAAAAACTCCAAAGGCCCCTTTACCTCGATGTAACGATTCTATTTATATTTGTTCAAAAAAGTATCTCTGAATGCGCAATATGTTGTGTACGGATCCATATAAAAATGTTTTCCAATGCCAAGAAAGCTTGCAAACACAAGAAAAATATTTTCGTTGCTTCTGATAGACATATTTTGTACGGTACCTTATTATATTTGTAATATCAAAACACCATCAAAGAAAATGTAATAATTTTTTAATTCTGTTCTATAACATTACCCATTAATGTAAATTTCTTTGCATCATATGGACAAACTAGCAAAATAGTGTTTCTACACAGGAAAACCGTATCTGCTTTAGGTAGTTACTGAACTAAGAAAAATGAAATTACCACGTTGAATTAGAATAGTAATTAACAAAGAAAACTACCACCAGGATTGTCCAGTTTCTGTTTCAAACGTTCTACAAAGGGTACGTAGAAACCCTAGAGTATGTAACAGACAAGGTAAGAATAAGAAATGATGCGGATGCGTTTAGTTGGTTCGATATTTTCGCACGTACTGTCATATTTGGATTGATTTGCTGTCATGTTTTTGTTTGGTTATAATGAAGGAAACAAAAACAAAGCGAATCGATTCGCATTCACGTAGGATATGTCCTAAGTGCATGCGTGTGGCTATCGCCACCGCATCGCATTCATAATCGCGTTCGCTTCCAGATTGCTTACGCAGGACATAATAGAAAGGAGTATCTAATTACATACTTGTGTATATGTCGGTGAAAAAAATGATAAATTATTCCTGGAAGAATTAGGTTTTATTGGAAGTCTCCAAAATATTAACTTCATGGTTAAAATATAATTAGTTTATCGACTAGCCAGTAGCGCCGCCTGCTGGATGGTAAAATATTATTTAATTAATTATTTGATAAGTTTAGCATGATTTTTTAAATGCTGCAAATAACAAAGGTACGTCAATTCTAGTAATCCATGTTCAAACTATGTTAAAATTAGGACTTAACTAGTTTTTTCTATAGAGCGCTCTACAACACTTACATACTACAAGGTGTTCTCACTTTAGCAAATGTGCCGTGACGACCGCGTCCGCATTCGGTGGTCATTACCGGGAGATTAATGACGTCATCGTGTCTACTTCCACACAATCACCACCATCACTGTTCCTATTGTGATGCGTGTGTGTGAGCAGAGGTGGGCAGGCCCCAATTAAACCTTGAGCCTAAACACTGGAAGCAATTAGGATGCAATTTACGAAGATGTTTGGATCGAAAGTAATAATAATAAATAATCTTTATTGTACACCTTAAAATAATATAAACATATATGTAGAGTTATAATCAAGAATAGTAGGGCACAAAGGCGGCCTTATCACTAAAAACGATCTCTACCAGGCAACCTTTGGGTGAATGGAGCACTGAATGTTAGTGGAGGTGATTCTAGGCATACTCAGGTACTTACATCACATACCTATACATACACATACATACATACATTCATACATACATACCTACATACATACATACATACATACATACATACATACATACCAACATACATACTTACATACACACATACATACATACATGCATACATATACATACACACACATATATACATAAGGATATGTAAATAAATAAAAATAAAATATATACACATGACGGATAAGAGACAGCAGGGAAAAAGAAATAGTAATTTACTACACCGTGGAGAGGTAATGTTTCCTCACGAGTGCTTTAAACGTAGCGAGTGTCTGTGCTCGTCTTACAGAAAGAGGCAATGTATTCCACAGTCGAATAGCTCGAACAGTGAAGGATCGGTCAAAGGATCTGCTCGCGTGCTGGGGCATCTCAAGCTTCAAATCCTCCGATGAACGTACTGGTCTAGAATGTGTGTCATGGAAGAACCTGAAACGTTCTTTGAGGTAATGGGGAGTTGAAGGATTGAACAGTATACTGTAGAGTAGAGATAAGATATGAGTATTCCGGCGAAGGCGGATCGGCAGCCACTTGAGTTTAGCACGATATTCGGAAATGTGGTCATATTTACGTAGTCCAAATATAAACCTTATACTAAAATTTTGGAGTCGCTCAAGTTTATTTAACTGCACTTCGGTAAGATCTGGATAGCTGACGTCAGCATAATCGAGGATGGGATGGAGAAGTGATTGAGCAAGCACAATTTTAGTAGCAGTTGGAAGAAAGTTTCGGAGTCTCAACAAGGACCTCGCCGACGCAAAAATTTTTCGACTGACTTGTCCCAGTTGAGGTCCCCATGAGAAGTCCTGGTCTATGACAATACCCAAGTCCCTTACCGCATCACTATATGGTATTGTAGCACCGTTAAAGACAATCGGCGGGACTTGGGACCATATAATCTTGCAGCGCAGACGAGGGCTACAGACTACAATGACTTGGGTCTTCGCGGGGTTGACCTTTAAACCATAAGCCGTACTCCATTCCGAGATCCGTGCCAAGTCGGTGTTTACCATCTTGACCGCCTCGGAGAATTCACTAGGTGGTGCCTGAGAGTAAATTTGTAGATCGTCAGCATACAAGTGGTAGGAAGATAGAAGATTA
Organism: Spodoptera picta; assembly: GCA_038387885.1. Taxonomy (NCBI): domain Eukaryota; kingdom Metazoa; phylum Arthropoda; class Insecta; order Lepidoptera; family Noctuidae; genus Spodoptera; species Spodoptera picta. Next base: position 1,678,988 of record JAZHFQ010000686.1, read on the forward strand.
TTTGAGATGGAATTTATGAAAACAGCGAACAGTAGAGGAGACAGAACGCCCCCCTGCGGTACGCCAGCAGTCGTATCAGACCAGGAAGAGTATAAACCCTCAATGGCGACACGCTGTCGGTGGCCACACAGGTAACTACGGAAGAAATCAATCACAGTTGGAGATATGTTAAGAGAGCCCAGTATTCCAAGCAGTAGATCAAAATCAACGGTGTTGAAGGCGTTGCTAAAATCTAGCAAGGTGAGGAGGGTTAAATTGCCGTTTTCAACACCAGATCGTATGTCATCAGTGATGTGGACTAGTGCCGTAGTGGTGCTATGTCCCGGACGAAACCCGGACTGGTAAGGATTAAGGAGACTGTGTTTGGTGAGGAAGGCACTAAGCTGGTTATAGATGAGACGCTCCAGGACTTTAGAAAGAAAGGGTAAAATAGAAATAGGACGATAGTCGGTAAAGGATTCCGGATTTGGTTTTTTGGGAAGTGGTGTGATTTGCGCTTCCTTCCATGCAGAAGGGAAAACGCAACGGGATAAGGAATAGTTAAGGATGTGGCAAATGACAGGAAGGATCTCATCCAGGATAGGGAGCACCATCTTACGGCTAACACAGTCACTCCCCACCGCATTGGAACTGATGGATATTATACTCTTCCTAACACCACAATCTGTGAGTTGATCGAAGAAAAATGGTGAATAGTAGGGAGAGGAAAGAGAAGAAAGATAGTTTAAGGTTTTAGCCTTGACAAACCCATTAATATAAGGTGAAGAAGAAAAGTGTGTGGAAAGTAGTTATATGGTCTTCATTATTATTATGTTATAAATGCGAAAGTGTGTGACATTGTGTGTAATCACGCCAAACTGCTCAAGGTATCGGGATGAAATTTGGCTATACCTCTAGATAAATATTATTATGATCTGAAGTAACACGGAGGGTATTTTTTATCCCATGTAAATATGTACAGGCGAAGTTATTGGCAGAAGCTAGTTAAGTGATGCAGGTACAATCGCCAGCACTATGCAGGTTTAGCTTTTCCAAACTAGCAAAATCATTATTATTACATTTTCATTTTTTTAATAACATTTCCTAACCTATTTATTACAGTCTTGACGTCTCTAAAAAATAATGTGTATCTAGAAAATAAACGGTGATTTAAAATAAACATTTTATCACCGTTTAGAACAAAATAAATGTAATCATTATAATTCAAATGCATTAATTTATATAGTCAAGACTTTAAAAAAGTGACAATAATGTGATGAATAGACTGATACATAGCAAGATTAAGTCATCGATTCGCAACAAAAAATGTTTATCGTTATAAATATTATGATTTTAAATACAGATGAACGTATTTAGATAATTTTGGCTGATGATTATATTGTTTACGCACATTGCGCGTCTATTGACAGTAAATTCTGATAAGATATGAATCCATATTCGATTTTAATTAAAACGGATTACACAATCATTAAGTTCCTTAAGAAGCTTTAATTCATTATCTAAATATAAACATGACGTTTATTTTCTTTGGATTCATAATAGACATTATACCTCTAATAATATCATCACCATCATCATCATGCGTTTTATCCCCGTAGGGATAGGCAGAGGTGCACATAATATAATAGACATTGCCTTATAGTCTTTACCCTTAAACATTGATAAAACTAGATTTTTATTTGGTAGTCGAAATCCACTGATGGTATTTTTATATCAGTAAACTTTACCAATACCCGCGTTTAACACCGCTAGGCTAACAACACAGATATACCGGGCTATTTTTTCCATACAACGACATACTCTATTGAATGTTAGACCCTATCGAGAAACAATAGACCTATATCAGGAGCCGCACTAAAGCTTAATTCACGACAGTACCCCGTTAACAACCTTTTTACTACACAACCTGCATAGACTAACGTTGCAGTTTAGAACTTTTTTTACAATGTAAAATTCAATGAAACCGTTCAACGTATTGTTGGTTTAAATTCATTCAGTAACAATAACTTTCATACAAAAAAACCTTTGAACCAAACCGTGTTCCACAATGTGGAAGTAATTTCCATCGCGCTAAGCTACAGGCAATATTTTTACAGGCGAATGAAACAATAAATGTCTTTAGTGTTCGTTAATACAATCAGTGTCGTAGAAAATGCAATCATTTCGCGCCAATGCACTATAATAATTAAACTTCATACGATCTATGACAGCCATGTTTTAAATAATATTTTAAGTTTCTATTGGATTTTCGGACAATGTTGTTTGTCAATTGTTTTGTTTCATGTCCTTTTGTTTATACGTTTTTCAATATACGAATCAATTTTTGATTACTAACATGTGTCTACAAAGTAATGAAATTTATTTACTGTTTGCATGGTAAATCACCGACTGTTACATTGTAAAAGTTAATTGACAGTTTGTGAATGAAAATCATATAGTAAATTAATTTGAATTAATTACTTAATTAGCGCATGCATTATAAGAAAAACAGCTGCCAAAAGAAAATAATAAGCAAACAACACCATCTGTTTACCGTTAAACAAAGATTAATTACGCTCAATTAGCTGGTAATCGTCTAATTAAACCACACGCAACGTCAAAATGGCCGCGGTAAACTGTTTAAGGCTATTAAAAGATGCGTTAATAAATACTAGTGTCCAATAAATCCAAGAAAGTAGAGACGTTACGGCGCACGTGAGCGTCGCCGGAGGAATTTTAACGGGAATAAGAAGTTAAGGGGCATGTAACTACGTTTAAATTAGAAAGCCTTTGTGTCACGTGTTTAACGTTGTTGGTTTTAGTCTAATTGTAGACGACTATTTCAGTCCTTTTTAAATGACTTCAAAAATAAAAAAGGAGTTTTTCAGTTATATCTATATGTATGTATGTATGTTTGTATGTATTTATTGACTGAACCGATTTTGATTTTCATTTGTGATTTTCAAAAATTTTTTTTTGTTAAACTTAGGATAAAGTTTTTAGTACATTAATTACCCAACTTCAAAAAATAGAGGGTTGAAGTCCATCAGTCAATCAGTTTCTATTGTACTGTATGAAATATTTTTAGATAACTTGCAAAATGACTAGCAAAAAGGAATGGCACCCATTTGCAAAAAGCAATGACGTCAGAAGCTCCATGCATTCAAGGTGCACAATTTTCTTCAGAAGAGAGATGTCTTTTTCAACTGCGAAGTTGACTTTCATAAATCGTTTTAATCGCTTTTACTTCTAGACAAGACAAAAAGTCTTTGAACGTCTGCATTGAACTTAGTTATTTAAATGTTATAAATTATCTTGTATTTACAAGGTAATTTTACTTAAATAGAAGTTGTAGAACATTAGAATTTTCAGAAGATGTTATTATGGACATTTATGATGTTTTAATGAAACTATTTTCTTATTGTAGCTTATATAGGCTTTTTGTTTATATAGCAGACGTGCATGCAACTACCGCACCGTAGAAGGAATTTCGTATGCGTTCTTTGGGCAGGCAAAGCATCACTAGATGTTAAGGTTTCGAAGTTGGAGCTGCGGAGGACTTAACGGGTTGCCAGGGCACCGGTTCGAAGTGCAGGAGTAGGAACGGGGTGGTTTTTAGTCAGTTAAGAGTCTGACACTCCCTCTCGTCTCACACGGGCGGGAGAAGTCATTGGATAATCGTCGCCCCTCAAAAAAGATGTTGCAGTTGGCTGTTTTTTTAGGTTTAAAGTGTTTCATTTACAGATATTATTAGATATAAAAGGTCGAGTTCCACGATATTCTAGTTTAGGCGTTTAGTTCTTTTAACTCGTGTAAATTGTATGTCTCTATGTTAAACGCTTGCGTACCTATTCCCTCGAGAAATTTCATTTACGGTGTTGTCTTTTGTTTTAGTTTCACATCAAATACAAACATGTTAATAAAGTTACACAAAAATAGTTGTAATTTGACACCAAACAACTCATAATAACAACAGCAAACTCACATAATAAATATATAATCTAAATAAAATCTTGCTGCAGGAAGTAGGTTACATTGACACGTAGGAATATTACAGACCTTCATAATATGGCGGACCTTATTTCAGTTGAACGTTACTTCCGATGTTCTAGAAATAGCTTTTTTACTTATACTTTCTAATACGGAATATTTTGGTCGACTTACTCAGATGTTCGTATGCCTGACTATATAGTTCTGTTTCCGGATCTCAGAACGTATTACAAGGATGTTTATTTACGACATTCATTGTAATTTAAATAGTAAAAGTCACAGAGAATAAGCTGAAGGTGGCTTGCTGCCTACGGTTGATCTGGACCGCAGGCCATGCTAGCATGGCGCTTCGTGGGCGGGGACCGCCTCCGTTCAACGTGACTATCTCCGTTCAACCCGAATAATTGTTCTACATCTTTGTAGGCCTACGGTCAATGTAAAACTACTAGTAGCAGTTAATGACGAGTTTGTTTTTGTCCAAAGGTAAGACATTTGCTCCTACATATAGATCATAACTAAAAGCGGGTGTTACATACAATACATAACCGTCACTTACGGTCACATAAAACCATGTATTTCGAGATTATTTCGGTGTTGCTGAGAGGGAAAATACTGTTATATATTTCAGGCACCCACGTCTAAAGCCTCGGGTCTCAGGAGAACTTATCCGACCTTTGATATTGTCCAACAACTTTGTAATAAGTTACTGGTGAATCGATTACCCAGTGTGGCGAAGTATGTAATGGACCTACTATGCGAAATTGGGTAATTTAATTGAATTCCTATAGTCGGTCTTTGGAATGTGAGATGAACAAATTAAATTATTTTATGCATGGTTCGGAAGTTTTAGTATAGTACTTTATGTGTTAGGCGAAACATTGTCTGCTTATTGTCATCCATCAATGTATCTAATAGCAATACTTCATCAACAGTCTATAAATGCCCACTGCTGAGCAAAGCCTCATCTCACACGGAGATGGTTTGAGCATTAATCACCACGCGTGCTCAATGCGGGTATGCGATTACAAACTTATAATTAGAAATTATAAGCCCAGGTTTCCTCACGATGTTTTCCTTCACCGTTTGTCAGTGGTGTCTGAATAATCTTAGAAAGTACATATAACTAAGAAAAAGTCACATTGGTACTTGCTGTTGGTAGGTTTCGAACCCACACCCTCATGCATGAGAAGCAGGCGTCTTAAACCTCCGGGCCACCAGGACTTGTGCTATAGCAATACTTATTTACTATTAATATCTTCAACAACAACCGACTTGAAACAATGCTTGCGTTGTGTTTCGTCGTGTAAGGTAGGATCCCCAATCTCCCCAATCTATTCTAATGAAATATATTAGAAACTTGCTTCTATTTCCAGCGAAAGAAAACCTAGGGCGAAAAGAATATTCCTAAAGCAAAACAAAAATGAACAAACAAAACACTGTCGTATTTTTTTTTTCTAGCTAAAGCGTTGACTTATCTAAATGGGTTACTATAATGCTCGTGCATCAACCTAATGTACGGTTATACCTTGCATGCTTCTTTTAAATACATTTTATTTTCAATGTTTCCTATTATTTTGTAAGCAGAGTAAGTACTTTTGCGATTCCCAAAAGGGCCTGTAGTTGGAACATCATCATCATCATCATCAGTCCATATTCATCTACTGCTGGACATAGGCCTCTCCAATGGCACACCATTGCCGTCGTCAGGAGTGACGACATACGCAAGGCGGCTGTCGGTGGTTGGATGCGAAGAGCTGAAGACCGAGCTCAGTTAGAATTTAGTTTAATAAAACTATTGACTACCCTGTACACTATAGACACTATGAAAATGAAAATTTAAAATAAAATACACCTAACCCAGTTTGAAAACAAGTAATACATAATAAATATTTATCAATGTTAAACGGTTTCAATTTGTATCTATGGTCATCAAAAATAAGACTGTGTACCAAAAATTAGATTGATCTGTGGTCAGAGGAAGGGGGATAAATTCCAATTAGATACTAGACCCAAACAAATAAACAGACACACATAACATCACAACGAAATGGAAGGTTCTATCTCCGGAGGGGTATGCAGAGGTGTACATTATGGCACAAAATGCCACTGTTCAATGTAACACTAACTTTTCACTATTTATGTTATGAGTCCCATGTAATAGGAGGTGAGCCTATTGCCATATACTGGGCACATTTCCAGACTCCGTGCTACCACTGAGAATGTTATAAAAAAAACCCAGTAATTCTTTGCTAGATCCGGGAATTGAACCCGAGACACCTAGCCTGGCAGTCGCACTTGCAATCACTCGGCCAACGAGACAGTCTCAGTCAAACAAACTAGCAGGTGAAGCTAAATGAAATTGTTTAAAAATAGAAAGATAGTATTATCAAAAAGATGCAAATTAACCTTCAAAAACCCCTTTCACACATTTTCTCAGTCCGTGTGGAAGGTACAAAGAATGATTAAAACAGTGTAAAATGAATCGTCAGTCCATTTATGAATTACGAACCCTCCTTGTAAAACACTCTCTATTTCAATTAAGTATTTATTGTAATTTTAACAAAAGGTACTGAAGATTAAGCCGATTCTTACACTCGTTTTATGTTAATTGTTTGCAGATTTAAATGTTAAAGAAATGCTTAAAAATTTTTCATTCATGGTGTTGGTTTTATTTTCATTTAATTCCCTAATTGAGGATAAATGCCGAAACTGTTTCTACTTACACGGCACTTTTAATTAATTTATTTTTTTGACGGGGGAAAGTCATCCATGACTTCTCCCGCCTTGGGTTGGCGAGAGGGAGTGTTAGACTCTAACCGTCTTATTACAAAAGTTCGACTTAGTACTGGTTTAAACCCGGACTATATGATCTAGGTTTGTTACGGTATTAAAGCTAGTACCAGGACTCAAATTTGTTCCAATTATAAAACTAAGACTATTCGGGGATCAGCTAGTACCAAAGAAGTCCATAGTCCCACAGATAAAAAACATAAATAGCATTCTTTCATTCGTTCACTCAGGATCCACTTGAAGCAACGTTCCGTTCGTCTAAATCTTGTTATTACAATACCGCCTGAAATGCTTAAATAATTATGTATCAACACAAAATTATATCATAAATTGTTTTTTGTTTGTGTTACAATATAGTGAACAAGCACAACTTGTATTTTGAGGAGCTTTTTATAACCAAGTTGTCATATTTTTTAACACCTCTAGCGTGAAATGGAGCGACTTATAAGAAGGCAGCAGAGCACGAATCACGAAACAAAATATTGAGTCTATTTTGTTAAAGAGGTAGATATTATTATTTGTTGTGACTGACTGGAAATGGAACAACAACTGTACTTATATCGAAAGTCTTCGTCACTCAAGTCAAAGGGATTTACACGATGGCGATGTCTGTACGATCGCCGAGACGTCTCTAACATGTCCAAATCTTTCAAATCTTTTAAATCCATAACATCAATCGGTTCAATATCCATTTTACAAGAAGATACACGTAAATATTTCTGATAGCTAACCTCAAATAACTTTAGTACCGAAGTTAAACTAGGGGTCTCGGCGGTTTAACTTTAGTACCATAGATAGTTCCGGAACTAGTGATAAACTTTGTTTTATAATAACGTTTTAGTAAGTCATGGTTTAAACCTAGTATTAATCCTGGTACTAAAAATAGATCAGGTTTTGTAATAAGATGGTAACTGACTAAAAAACCCCCGTTCTTACTCCTGCTCTTCGAGCCGGTGCCCCGGCAACAAGTTAGGGCTACTGGGCTTCATCTATATGGTGGTCTGATGGCTCTTTGAGGCGTGCGCGGAACGCGACGCGCCATACGCATGGGTCTGGTTCTGATCGGGCGACGAGCTACCCTTGCTCACCGTCCGCAGTCCCGCACCTATATGCGGTGGCCGGAAATCGTCACGCGGTTTCCGACGCCCGGAGTGTCTCCCGCGACGGCTGGGGCGTGAGGAGGTTTATTCCCTCACGCGCTACGCCTCTTCTTTGGTTAGCATGACTGCTTCATTTACATGGCACTAGTTGTATAATTATCTACAGACTTATATGTAATTAACAAAAATATGTTATAACCCAATATCAAACAATATCTTTTGGGCTTATTCCAGCTTAAAATACTTTAAATTATTTGCTAAACACTTGACACAGACAAATTCTGACTTACGTCTTAGCACATTGGTCTAGCTGTTGTTCTTAAACACCTCCACTATATTTACCTGCCTGCTTCACGGCTGCTTTAAAATAGTTTCTAACTAGGAGAACTGTGGAGTCGCTTTATAAGGTAATACATTTCCTTACTCCTTATTTTGCAGAAAGAGAACCCTGTATAGAAACACACATTACAACATAAATTTTTAAATAAATTGCTGCCTCATTGACCGAGTGATCGTAAGTGCGACTGCTGGGCAAGGGGTCTCGGGTTCCCGGGTCGGGCAAAGTATTACTGGGTTTTTAAAAAATTCTCAGTAGTAGCACGGAGTCTGGAATTGTGCCCGGTATATGGCAATAGGGTCACCCCATATTACATAGGACTCGTAACATAAATAGTAAAAAGTGGGCATTGTACAGTGGCATAATGTAAACCTCTGCCTACCCCTTCGGGGAGGGGGTGCGGTGCCAGAAGACCTCCCCGTGGTGCACCCTGGGTGCGGGCGACAGTCTCCCTAGCGGGGGTGATAGGGTTGGAGTGACTGTCGCCCGCAGCAGACTTCTGGACTGGGCGGGCGAACCCGATAGGGTTCTGGAGGCGGCGGGCTGTGTGCTCATGGCCCGCGCTTCCGTGGGGCGTTTCTCCGCCTGTCTCTCTGATTAGCAGAGAGCGTGGCGGAGAGGCAAGGGCGGTGCTCGTTGTGCACTCACCCTGCCAGCGAGCAGCATCGGGACACAAGCTGTCCCCGATTGCAGCCGTCGATATCGTAATCCGTAAGGAGGTCACGGTCATGTTTTGTGACTCTGAACGGGACGAGGGTCTTGGCTTGGTCGCCCGGACCGCGAGGAAGATAACCTCTATAAAAAATTCCTCTAATACTAAGTTCTGGTGCGCGGCGAGAGTATGCATGGCTGAGGAGTAGTGTCAGTCGCGAGCGCACCCCCAGCTAGGGGACCAGTGGACCCTCTAGTTGGGAAACAAATTTTCACTTACCCAGGTACAGGGGGCACTGCCTGGGTGGACCGAATATTTCCCCCATACTCGTGGGAATTTTATGGAATTGAACACAAAAATAAAAAAAACCACACAACCGGAGGAGGAGAGTGCGGGTGAGCTTGGCTCACCTGCAGTAGCAGGAGAAGGGAGCCCAAGTGGCTCCGGGACTCGTGGTGGGGCGCTGGACTCGTCCAGCAGGCCCCACACACGGGAGTCCAGTCGGAGGGTGTCGGACTCAGAGTCCGACACAACATTAGCGGAGCGGCTGAGCGTGAGCTCGAAAGGCTCACGCCGCCGCGCGACGGGGACGTTCAAACGCCCCAGGCTGGAGGAGGACAGTTTGTCCCCGTCCTCCGGCGCTCAGGAGGCGCCTCCCCCCAAGGTTCCCACGGCAGCGCGGGGTAGGGGCGGCAAGGGCAGCGGTCGCCGGAAACCGGCACCAGCTGCCTGCGCGGAGTCAGCCGAGCAGCTGGCCGCGGAGGGCAGGGCTCTCTCGAGCGCTGCCCGTTCGGAGTCCTCTGCGGCCGAGATGTCCGGCGTGGAGATGTCGGAGGGCGAGCGCGGCTCTGAGAGCGAGAGCTGCTCCGGGGGCCTCCAACAGGCCATTACGGCGGACCTCTACAAGATGGCGATGGGGAAATCCCAGCCGGTTAGGCTCCGCCTCCTCAGGGCGGCGGCGGCCACAATAACGGAGGCGGCCTTGGAGCAGTGTGCGGTGCCCACTGCGGGAAAGGTGCGCTCCGAGCTGGCCGAGATGCGGCGAGAGCTGGCGCGCTTGGCGGCCTCCAATGCGGCTCTGGAGGCCGAGCTGCGGACGGCCAGGGCCGAGCTCGCCGCTGCTCGCGGCAGTCGCCCACAGCCCCCGGCGGAGGCCGACGTAGTCGGACTGCTGCGGGCGGAGTTGGCTGCCTTCCAGCGACGTTTCGACGTGCTGGAGGGCAGGCTCTTGCGCCCCCCACTCGCGGCGAGTCAGGTCGCCCCCGCGGTCCCGCGGTCGTACGCGGCCGCTGCGGCCAAGCCTTCGACCTCGAGTCAGGCTGGCCGCAGCTCCCAACCGCCGGCAAGGGCGCGACCGGCTGCCCCAGCGAGGGCCTCGGCGCCCCCGCCGGCGCAGACCCCAGCTGCGCCGACGGCGCCAGCGCCCGCAGGGCGCAAGGAGAGGAGAGGCGCTCCAGCCCGGCAGGCTGGAGTTGCGGCAGCGGTGGTGGAACCCGCCCCGCGAGCGGAGGACGGCGGCGGGTGGCAAATCGCCGGCGAGGCGAGGAGAGTCGCCAGGGAGGGCCGGAAGCGCCGCAAGAAGGCGCAGCGGCAGCGGCGGCAGCAGCAGCGCAGGGAGAAACGCGCTGCTGCCTTGCTCCTGGCCCCTAAGACCGCGGCTGTAGTGATTACGCTGCAGCCCGAGGCGGTCAATAGGGGCGTCACCTACGGCGACGTCCTCGCCAAATTGAAGGGGGCGGTATCTCCTGCGGAGTTCGGGGCGCCAGACGGGTTCGCGGTCAAGGTGACCGCTACCGGAGCCCGTCTTTTGGAGGTCCCCGGCGCGACCAGCGGCCCATCGGCCGACGCCCTGGCCGAGAGGCTTAGGGCGTGCCTCGGTGCGGACGAGGCCCGCGTGTCCAGGCCCACCAAATGCCTGGATGTCAGGATCTTGGGCCTGGACGACTCCGTAACGGAGACGGAGGTGGTGGCCGCTGTGGCCAGGACGGGAGGGTGCCCTGCTGACCAAATCAAGGCAGGCGCCATCCGCCCGGACAACTCGGGGCTGCGCACTGTTGTGGTCAGCTGCCCCGTCACAGCGGCCAAGAAGCTGAAGGAGGGCAAAAGGCTCTTGGTGGGATGGGTCTCGGCGCAGGTCAAGCTGCTCGAGACCCGGCCTCTGAGGTGCTACCGCTGTCACGTGGGGGAGCACGTGAGCGTCAAATGCACCTCGGAGGTGGACCGCAGCGACTGTTGCTTCCGCTGCGGTCGGCCCGGTCACAAGGCCGGCTCGTGCTCCGCCCCGCTGCACTGCAATGCATGTGCGGCGGCTGGCAAGCCGGCCAATCACCGGGTCGGGAGCAAAGGCTGCTCCCCTCCCGCCAAACCCAAGGGCAAAGGTAGGCCCTCCGCCGCCCCTGCCGTTTCCGCCGCCGCCGCCGCCACTGCCACCGCAGTCGCCGCTGCCGCCACTGAGGAGGTCGGAATGGACTGCCAATAATGGCCCCATTCCACCTCCTCCAGGCGAACATCAACCACTGCGCCGCTGCTCAGGATCTCCTGCTCCAGAGCATGGCGCAGTGGTCGATCAATGTCGCCGTGGTCTCCGAGCTGTACTTTGTCCTGCCCAGGGATCACTGGGTGGCGGACCTGGACGGCTCGGTGACCATCATCTCGTCGGCCGCCGCCGGTACCCCGACTCTTGAGGCTGCTCAAAGAGGCCGGGGTTGTGTCGCAGCACGGTTCGGAGAGCTCGCTGTGGTGGGCGTGTACTTCTCTCCGAACCGAACGCTCGCCGAGTTCCACAACTCCTAGAGGGAGTTGGTCACCGTCGTCGTCGGGTTCCGTTCCCTCCCCGTGCTCGTCCTCGGGGACTTCAACGCCAAAAACTTGGCTTGGGGTTCCCGGTTCACCGACGTCCGGGGTAGGATGGTGGAAGACTGGGCCCTTGAGACGGGCCTAGTCGTCCTGAACCGGGGTTCTGTCCCCACGTGCGTGCGGATGCAGGGCGAGTCGGTGGTGGACATCTCGTTCGCCAGCCCTGCTCTGTCACCGCGTATTGTTGACTGGCGCGTCATGGAGGAGGTGGAGACGTACTCCGACCACCGGTATATCCGGTTCGACGTCTCCGCCGAGTCCGCAGACCCGCCGGTCAGACAGGCCCCATGTGGCCCGCGTTGGGCGCTGAAACAGCTGGACCGGGAGCTGCTCCTGGAAGCCGCCATCGTGCAGGCCTGGGTGATACCACCGGTCAGGCCTGCCGACATAGACGATGAGGCCAAGTGGCTCCAGGACGCCATGTCCAGGATCTGTGACGTGGCGATGCCCCGGATCCGGTCGAGGCAACAAAAGCGCCAGGTGTACTGGTGGTCGCAAGAGCTAGCAGCTCTACGCAAGGCGTGCACTGCCGCGCGACGCCAGTACACTAGGCGCCGCAGGCGCCGCATCCGTCCTCCTAATGCGGAGGCGAGAGAGGCGGAGTTGTACGAGGGATACAGGGCGGCCAAGGCCCTCCTCAAGGTGGAGATATTGCGGGCCAAGGAGGAGGCCCGCCGAGAGATGCTGGGGACTCTGGACAGAGATCCGTGGGGACGCCCGTACCGGATGGTATGCGACAAGCTCCGCGCTTGGGCTCCCCCGCTCACCCAGAGTCTCCGGCAAGAAGTCTTGGAGGAGGTGATTGGCACCCTGTTCCCTCGACTGTGGAGGGGGTTCACCCCTCCGTATATGACTCCGCCCCCTGCGGTGCCCGACGCGGGCTACAGCGACGATGACGACGACATCGTCCCAGAGGTGACCGAGGCAGAATTGAGAGCGGCGGTGCGCCGGATGGGCGCCAAGAACACCGCCCCAGGACCCGACGGCCTGCATGGCAAGGCATGGGTCCTGGCCTCAGAGGCTCTCGGGCCTCGATTGATTGGTCTCTACAGCGCATGTCTGGAGAGAGGCCAGTTCCCGCTTCTCTGGAAAGCGGGAAAACTGGTCCTCGTGCGGAAGACGGGGCGCCCTGCGGACTCTCCGTCCGCGTACCGGCCCATAGTGTTGCTCGACGAGGTGGGGAAAGTCTTCGAAAGAATCATTTCGAACCGCCTCGTCGCGCACCTGACGGACATTGGGCCGGACTTGTCGGACGGCCAGTTCGGCTTCCGCAGAGGGCGCTCCACGGTGGACGCCATCATGCGCGTTAGAGACCTCACGACGGGGACTGCAGTGTCCAGGGGTAAGGTCGTAGTGGCGGTGTCTCTGGACATCGCCAACGCCTTCAACTCCCTGCCCTGGAGCTGCATCTTGGAGGCACTCCGATATCATCGGGTGCCTACCTACCTCCGTCGTGTAATCGAGGCTTACCTGACGGACAGGTCCGTCAGCTACCCCGGTCACCGGGGCGAGTGGAACCGGCGAGAGATGTCACGCGGTGTTCCACAGGGTTCGGTTCTGGGGCCGCTCCTGTGGAACATCGGCTATGACTGGGTGCTGCGCACCGACCTCCCGAACGGCGTTAGCACAATATGCTACGCCGACGATACGCTGGTGCTAGCGCACGGGAGGTCACACCAGGCGGCGGCCGACTTAATGGCGACAGCGGTTGCGACAGTCGTTGAGAGAATCCGGCAGTTGGGACTCGAGGTGGCGCTCCACAAGTCCGAGGCCATGTGTTTTCATGGCCGCGGGAACGCGCCACCTCCGGGTGGGTCCCAAATAACGGCGGGAGGAGTTACCATCGACGTCGAGACGACGATGAAGTACCTAGGACTCGTCCTCGACAGTCGGTGGAACTTCATAGAACACTTCAGACGTTTGGCCCCAAAGTTGGAGAGGACGGGGGCTGCGTTTAAACGCATCCTCCCCAACCTCGGGGGCCAAACGCCTCCTGCCGGAGGTTATACGCCGGGGTCGTGCGGTCCATGGCCCTCTACGGCGCCCCTGTTTGGGCGCCAAACCTGTTGCGGCGTCCCGCTCGGACGCTGCTCATGGCACAGAGGGTCATGGCGATCCGAATGATCCGCGGATACCGCACGATCTCTGGGGAGTCGGCGAACCTCCTTGCCGGATTACCGCCGTGGGATCTGGAGGCGAAGGTGCTCGCGCGCGTGTACGGCATGCGCGCGGAGGCACGTCGCCGGGGCGAAACCCCGCTGCCGCGCCAAATAGGTGCGTGGCGGGATGAGCTCCGGCGCGATCTCATGGCGGAATGGCAGCAACGACTGTCGCAACCGAGGGCTGGGCTCACTGCCATCGCAGCGGTAAGTCCCCTCTTTGAGGAGTGGCTTGAGAGACGCTACGGCGTCCTCACCTACCGCCTGACGCAGGTCCTCACCGGACATGGAAGTTTCGGGAGGTACCTGTGTCTGATGGGGCGGGAGGAAGCGCCCGGGTGTCATCACTGCGAGGACCGCCCTGAGGACACGGTGGAACACACGGTGGGAGAATGCCCTTCGTGGGCTGAGCACCGCCGTGTCCTCAGGGAAGTGATCGGCGATGGCGACCTCTCGCGTCCGGGCCTAGTGCAGGCCATGATGCGGAGCGAGGGGGACTGGGATGCCGTCTCCTCCTTTTGCGAAGCAGTGATGCTAGCTAAGGAGGAGGCGGGACGCGTGAGGCAGCGAAGCGCTGCCTCCTCGCAACCCAGCCATCGCGAAGGACACACCGGGCGTCGGGGATCGCGAGACGATCTCCGGCCACCGTAAGCGCGGGCCTGCGGACGGCGAGCATGGGTGGCTCCCCGTCCGACCAGAAACAGACCCGAGCGTACGGCGCGTCGCGTTCCGCGCGCGCCTCAAAGAGCCATCAGACCACCACAGATGGGGCCCAATACGGCCGATGCCGATTCGGAGTCGCGGAGAACCTAACGGGTAACCGGGGCTCCGGCTCGACGTGCAGGAGAAGGAACGGGGTGGTTTTTAGTCAGTAAGAGTCTGACACTCCCTCCCGCCTCACCCAGGCGGGAGAAGTCATTCGATGATTTTCCCCCGTTAAAAAAAAAAAAAAACCCCTTCGGGGATGAAAGGCGTGATGTTATGTTATGTTATGTTATAAATTTTTAAACCACTCACAAAAAGTGTGTATGTTTGAGTGAGATTATCTCGCGATTGGCTGAAACCGGTTTGATGCGGTTTTCAAAGTGTTTGTTACACTTAGGAGAAGGGTTAACTAAACAACTTCAAAAAAAGAGGGACTTGATGTCGGTTCTTTTAAATATAGTTTTTTGTGATGATATTAAGTAGGTTGGTGATATCATAATCCTATTAACAAACACGGAGTGGAAGATTATGATTCTTTAGTATTAGTAAATATTCCAAATTAAAAATCCCAATATTGCTTTCACCGACCATAAAAAATGAACTAATAAGTGTGATACGGCAACTTTAATAATCAATGTATTCTCGCTTGCAACCACTTGACCGAAACAGGCAGTCTTTACAAACCACTATAATATAGTTTATTAGCAATTAATTATGTATTATAGTGATGGGCTGGGATGGCTAGTGGTACAAGTAACAATGTACCCTTAAGGGTACATTGTTACTTGTACCACTAGCTAGCACTAGACAAAGGGTATTTTGACTCAGTTAAATTTTAGATAGGTACACGTGGATCCGGCTTATCATTGTTCACTAAGCGAATTCGGAAAGAGGTATGACGTCAGCTCGCATTACTTACTCCACTAATTAATAACTAAGGCCTTCGAGGAAGGTAAAGGGATTTTGCTATTGTTATCTAACACTAGTAGAAATAGGACGCTAATTCAATTCTATAAGAGTAATATTTGGAATGGAAAATAAATCTTTTCGATGAATGAGTGTGATCTAGGGAGTCTTCTGACTATTAGGTCACCGCTTAGGTTAGGACAACAACGTCTGCGTTGTGTTATGTCATGTGAGTGAGGTTCCCCACCTTCTTTGCCCCCACTTTCCCCAATGAATCTCCAATAATCCTCAAATTTCTAATCCCCACAAGGCCTAACGCACTTGGAACGCCATTTGTTTTCCAGCTGTCCATGGGCGACGCCGATTGCTTACCATCAGGTGATCCGCCTGCTAGTTTACCGGATTATCTCATAAAAAATTCTAATTAATGAACTTTAGAATTAAAAAAATAAGTAACCAAAGTCTTTCTACGCCGGTTTCGGTTACGGCGACCGTTTTTTGACTACTGGCATCTATCATGAATTCACGTGGCTGCCAAATCTTCCTTTGTTTACAAATATTCCTCCACAAAGTGGGCTTTGTGATTAGCGAACACAAATAATTCACTCTTTCGATGAACGTATAAAAAGTCAATCGAAAATCTCTTAGTGCCTGAAGACCATTTTTAACAAGTATGTGATGCCAGTGATGACGTATGGTACCGAGATGTGGTCCTTAACCTCTGGCCTTCTGGAGAAACTCAAAGTCGCTCAGCGCGCGATGTAGCGAGCTATGCTCGGGGTTTCTTTACGCGACAAAATATGAAAAAGAACTAGAGTTAGGTACCGATATATTTCGCAAAATCTGCAGACTGAAGTGGCAATGGGCAAGCCATGTCCTTCGATGTACTGACGGCCGATGGGCCAGGAAAGTTCCTGGGTGGAGACCACGAACCGGAAGACAAAACGTAGGCAGGTCTCCTGCTAGGTGAAACGACGACATAGCCGCGGAGTTGCGGGGAAACAGTAGATGCAGGTGGCGAGTTGTCATTCAACGTGGAGGACTAAGGACTTCTTTTGGCTGTTGATCATCATCAACATCATGATAAAAAGTAACATAATATATAAGGAATTAAAGAACCCGCGTAAATTAAAAAAAATGTGTTCTTATGAGTATTAATACATCTCAAAATCTCGTCTACAATTCCACTAACAATTGCAAGGTCTAATGTTGAGATGGTCGGAAATTTAAATATGTATGTACGTATATCCGTTGCGGAAACTCCAAGTAGTTCCTATTCTTACTTTGAATAAATAATATGCGTAAAAGCTTCGAAACTGCGCTAATATTTTATCTTGCACCATTCACCCGTATGTTGCAACTATACTTTAATGACTAAGTTATTTTACTGAAAAATCGAGAGTACTGGTAGTGGGCTTAAGATTAAAAATTGTTCTTTGGACATCGTTTTATTGATGACTTGTAGTGAAAAAGTACGGATCTATATCATATTTTATTAACCTCATCATCAACAGCCTAAGGTCTACGCTTGTTCAATGCAGAATGGCGATTTCAAACTTATGATCAGAAAATATTAGCCCAGGTTTCCTCACGATGTTTTCCTTCACCGTTTGCCAGTGGTGTCTAGATGATCTTAGAAAGTAACATAATTATAACTCGGTAAAAGTCACATTGGACCTACCTGTAGGTAGGTTTCGAACTCACTTCCTCATGGATGAGAAGCGTCTTAAACTGGGCCACCACCACATTTTTATTAACCTCAATTTAGCAGTTTTCGCGTTAAAGCGCCAGGCAAACCTTATACTACCTATTAGTTTATATTTATAGTTGCTAAAATAGTAATTATTTTATATCAATTGTATTTTATTTAATATGCTTATGAACATTCAAGCATAACATTAATTTCTATGATTATTTTGGTATTTGTTTTCTAATAACTGCATTTATAATAATATTTATATTTTAATAGTTGGAAATTAAAATGAAAATGTAGTCGTGTAAATAAAATAATAGAAGGTCAATAACTTTATTTCCTTTAAAATTGCTTTCATGAACTTTAAGACGAAAATATGCAAATGTATGAAGTAAAAACTTATGCTTGCTTGTAAGTATGTCAGAAAAAAGAAAAAACAGCTTATCGGTTTTACATTAAACAAAAGTCAGCAGTTCTTTCGATGTCCTTATGGATTTATGATAATAGAAATGGAATAGAAATAGTATAAACTTTTCAAATCATGTTACAATTTTACTACCTACACAGAGTTTAAACTAATACTTTAAACAGTTGTAAAGCTTTGACTACTAAATAACTGCACTGAGGTAGGGACAAGAATTAGATGCGCCAAGATACCATACTATTGACAAAAAAACCTGACAGTCAATGATCGATGTTGGGAAGAGAACTAAATTTTATAGGTAAATGAATGCAACTGATTATCTAGTAAAACGCTAGTGGATAAATAATAAACAATAACGATTCCACAATAAGCCACATCCACGACAGTTTAATCCCAAAATGGGTTAATTTAACAGAATTTAATGTGCTTTATGTGTGAAAGTACAATATATTACTAAAATGCATTTCAATTTCGACAGTACAGAACTGACAGAATGTACCAAATTCACAATTATAAATTATGTGGGAGATTGGACGAGTACAAAAGGAACGGCCGGTTGTATGGAACGTGCAAATGTTTGTGTTTCATTTCAACTGCGTTTGTGTATTTACTATTTGAGCGAATTGAATACTTTGTACTAATTCGTTACAGAATTAAGCGGTTTAGGAGCACATTTTTGAGGACACTCTTATAAAAACAGAAAAAGAGTTAGTAGGGAAACTTTCTGCTGACTATGGAGTACATGAATTAATAAGTACAAACTGTAATGTATCTCCTGTATAAAAACGTATTTAATTTCAAAAAATTAATGGTTGACTGCCTCGTTGGTCGAGTGGTCGCAAGTGTGACTACCAGGTAAGGGGTCTCGGGTTCGATTACCGGGTCGGGCAAGGTACTACCGGGTTTTAAAAAAAGTCAGTAGCACGGGATCTGGAATTGTGCCTGGTATAAGGCAATAGACTCACCCCCTATTACATAGGACTAATAACATAAATAGTGAAAAGTGGGTGTTACATTGTACGGTAGCATTAAGTATCATAATGTGCACCTTTACCTACCCTTTCGGGGATAAAAGACTGATGTTATGTTAATTTTAAACGAATGTCTCCGTTACACAAAAATACATACCTACTGCGCAAATAGTAATATTATGATTTTTATCGCAGAAAAAAGTAAAAACTTGAGTCAAACAGAAGCACAAACTCTTTTTTGTTTCTTAGCCGTACTGCGTCACCGTTTGCCGTACGAATTTTTAAAATAAATCCCTCGATTGCATGAGCCAACACGGAATTCGGCCTATGGTGACTACATCCTCTCAAATATCACTTTGTTTTGATTCGTTACTGTCAGGAATGTTTCGTGTAATATTTTCCACTGCAAACGTATATGAAGACATTCTTAAAATATTGAAATATGCGTAACATTAATTTGTAGGTACAATTTTGCTTATGGTCGTTTAAAATCATAATTTTCGAGACTTCAAGAGGAGATGGAGATCTAAGCTCATCCATATTAAAATATTTAAGTACCTAATGTTTTTACGTGTTGACGACAAAGCTAATCGCTATCATCTTACATAACATAACAGCACGCCTTTTATCCTCGAAGTGGTAGGCAGAGGTCCACATTATACCATTGTACACAATGTAACACCCACTTTCCACTATTTATGTTATGTGTCCCATGTATTAGGGGGTGAACCTATTGCCATAGACCGGGCACAATTTCAGACTCCGTGCTACTACTGTTATTGTAATTAAAAAAAGTAATACTTTGCACGACCCGAGAATCGAACTGAGACCCCTTGCCCAGCAGTCGCACTTGTGCCCACTCGGCCAACGAGGCAGTCGCTATCGTCTTATATCTGATAATACATCAGTCGTGTATGACACAGAATATTGCCTAATAATTAAAGCCGAACTATTCAATATCTACTCTCATAGTCTACATACCTATATATACATAATACCTATTAGGTAGGTAGTTTATCTTTATAGTATTCATTTCACTTAATAGAGGTATAATAGCTGTTGCCCGCGACCTCGTCCGCATAGAGTATGATTCCTGTATTATCCCACGGGAGCATTTAATCGGAATAAAAATATCCCATTACTTAAATCACCATATACCCCCTGCCTGTATACCAAGTTTCATCAAAATCCGTTCAGTAGTTTCAGCGTGATTGACGGACAAACATCCAAACAAAGAAACCTTTATATTTATACACCACACACCCGTGGACTTTAGGCTTCCACTATAAGAGGGTTTGTGATTATTTAAACTCTTTGCAGGCAGTTAAGTTCTATCAGAGAGGGCGGCTAAGCGTATGCTCGCTACTCATGTTAGAAGGTCTAAACGACACCCACAGAATAGCAGAAGTGGTGTACATTCTACTTCGCAGTAACCACATGGCGTATAATATGAAAATGATACAATATGCTTAAAGTTAATGTCACATTAATTCAAAGAAAGCTAATTAACTATACGAAGCTCATGTGGACGAAGTGGCTCGAGTAAATTCTTGCGAATACATAAATACTAAGGAAAGCCGTGACTCTCTCACTACAATTTATAACTCTCGTGTGCAGAGTTTTAAACACATCAGCTTAATTAATTCCTTTTTGAATTCGTAGTTCACTTCGCATAGTTAAATTCGCTTTTCAGAAAATTTTTCACTTAATGTATTCGACGAGACTGGGCATTTTGATATTGTTCCGCTTCCACGTTGCATTTTTGTTGCTTTAAATTTTAATTGAAATAATTTACATTTATGATATTATGGTAAATTACCGTAGGGTTATTTTTGTTCTGTTCACATTTCATAAGTCTGTGGACTTGGACTTTATTTTCATAGAGCGTTGCTGTGTGCCAATGGATATAGGTGTCGAGCTGTCGTTCGATGTGGGACTAAGGCCTTTCGGCGCGTCGCGTTCCGTGCGCGCCTCATCGGGCCATCAGACCACTATCGATGGGGCCAAATAGGGCTAATGCTGATACGGAGCCAAGGAGGACTTAACGGGTTGCTGGGGCTCCTGCTGGAAGTGCAGAAGTAGGAACGGGGTGATTTTTTGTCAATAAGAGCCTGACACTCCCTCTCGCCTCAAGGGAACAATTGGGTCTTTGTTCAATTTTATTTTAAGGGAGGATAATAATCATCGACTGACTTCTCCCGCCTCACTCAAGCGGGAGAGGTCAGTCACGGAGTGTTAGGCTCTTACTGACTAAAAACCACCACGTTCCTACTCCTGCACTTCGAGCCGGAGTCCCGGTAACCCGTTAAGTTCTCCGGGGCAAGCTTTTGTCCAATAGCGGACATTTAACGGCTGATGATTATAAGATTATAAAGCTGTGCATTTGTGTGTGTGTGTGTATGTGTGTGTGTAAGAAGATGCGTTTTTTTTACTTTACCTACTTTATCGTGGTCATCGATAAAGTAGGTTTGTATGTATGATGTGCAAATATTTCTTCCAGATCGGTAATATTGTATATTTGAATGTAATAAACCGTGTGAGTGCAGACGTAATTACGTTATAGCTACAGAGTGCAGTAATGTAGGACGTAAATCAATTAACTCGTCGAGTACCGTCATTATAGACACAATTATAGAACAATAGGTTGCGGTCACCCGTGACCGCTTGGTGTTTGACAGTTTAATAAGAACAGGATAGGATAAATATATAGGTCTTATGTTTAACATGTGCATTTTAATAATGTTACTTCTTCTACTTTCATTTTGTTTGTAGGTACTAATCAATGTACTTTCCAATATATGTACCAACATTTGAATCGGCCCAATTCTTAGGTAAAATATAAATAGGAGTTAACTACGTGTTACATTTAATATGTGCCACTGTTCTGTCTACCCATCTATAGTAAATTTATGTTTTATTTAATTAATGTAGTTCTATATCGCTAATCCAGTCCCGTCATATAGAGATGGTCACAACTGTGCGCTTCTCTTGTAGCTTTCTGTCTCGTAAAACTGTGTCCTTTTTAAAAGACCAGCAATGCACCTGTGACTCCTCTAGTGTCCATGGGCGGCGCTGATCGCTTACCGTCGCGTATCGTCAAGTCGTTTGCCTCCTATTCCATAAAAAAAAGTTCCTAATTATTAATGAAAAATATGGGTAATTCATTTCAATTTTCATTAAAGAGTATACACGTAATTTTATGAATACCTAAGTGAGATATTTTAAAAAATGTTGTCCACCATCCTTAAAAACGTCCGTAATAAAGCAACTCATAAAAATAAATATTTAATTAACAAAAAGTAAAGTAAATTACTTTATAAGTGGCTAACTACCTAAATAAAAGGAAACCGTAGGCATTTCAAATGAATTTAGCGCAGTAGCAATAAAACCAGTCTCACAGTTAGCCATAAAGCCAGGTAACTTACAGGCGACGACACTTAATTTTCTACTTTTCATAATTTATTTAAGACCCCTGCTTTAAGCTGAACAAATCCAAGAACCGACTAACTAGATACTTGTTTATTAAATTACACCTGATCATGGCAAACGTTCTGTGAAATAATTTAAATTAGCTCATTTTACATTCGATGGATATTTCACCAACTTTGCATTGCACGCACGTCTGAGGCCTGGCAGCCAGAGATAAATAAGTTAAAGGACCCCGATATTTCACTCCAAACCAATATCGTAAAAGGCGAAAAAGCACGGTTTAAACTCTACCCTCCCTTGTTAGTTCTGTGACGGAAAAACCATCTGCATTACTACATATTTTATATTTTAAGTACACAAGTATATCTGACCACCATAACTCTAAAGGTCATCATAAATTACGAATATATATTACGTAAACGTCAACTTGAACTTTCCGTGCGTCTAAACAGGTAACCCTGACTTTTTATATTCACCGCAAGAGCTTTAAAAATAAAAATACTGTAGACAATTTTTCAACGACGCAGACCCATGAATTTCAAATACGTTTTTACAGATAAGGGCCATTGTTGATATAAAATACGATTACGCAGTGTAGCCACGCGAGCGCAGGCATCCCCGACCGTAAAAATTACAATACAACAAAGCAAGAGGTACAAATCATGGAAATACAAAGTTTGTATTAATGATGGTACTTACCCTTCGTTTTTTACGATGAAAAATATTTTATTACTCCTTCCAAGTTTTATGCTCTGTAAAATCTAGTTTGGATATTAAAACAATTATTATGATTCGTTAAATCGTCGGACGTCGGCGCACAGGTACACAAGTCACTGCGGTAGTAACCATAATTTCGCCTATTAACCCGTCAGCAGTGACATGAAATGGCTTTAAACAGGTTTAAACAGTCGGCTTGTAGCGATATAGGTGCCTCACACAAGGTACAGGCAACTATGCCTTCATGTTAAGCACAAAGTAAGTCGCTCCTTAGTTTCTTGTGTCATAGATAAAAGCGTTAAAAGCCTCGTCTACTCGCCTTCATCAAGAGCTTTCAGTGTTCTCGGTAAAAAATGAGCTAAGTTCGCGAGTAGATTTTAGCGAGTTAATTACTCGACAACAAGAGATCATGAACAAAACTAACTGCAAAATTATCTCAGTAGCACCTGCCGTGTACATGTCAGGAGAGTCGTAATAGCTCAAGAATGAAGACGAATCCTAGCAATTAAACTCGTAATTCGACTTGGAAACATTTGGCACAGAGAGAAAAGCTTAACACAAAATTTCGAATGCCTTTATTAAAATTAAGCTACCTCGTTTGCGTTATGCCGTCTTTTGTCCACGATGTTCTGCTCCGCAAGATAATTTCAAAGTGCTAAATAATTCATTTGATGTTTAATAATATTTAAGACTTCGCTGCTTTCATCTCGAGGTTAATAAAGAGATAACTTTAGAATGGAACAACTTCTTAATCAAATTTAGATCATCGTTATGTCCGGAGATGTTGTCCGATAAGTTTGTTTCGTCATTTCAATCCTATAATGGTAAATGTAAGTAGCTACATTGAGCTACTTTACTTTGACAAAACTTTTTACGAAAAGCTGAAAGTAAGTTGAATATTTTTTACGTAGCTGTGTGATGAGAAGAGATGGATCAAAAAGTTAAGAACATGAATAATTTGGGCTGTACGTTATACCATTTACTAAAAGTTTATTACAGTTCTTATTCCCCTGTAACTATCAAGTCTTAGACCCTTATTGCAATTTGCTCGCGTGACGTTTGTCATGGGTTTGTCTCTATGGCAAAATGCAATCACTTACGTTCGTCTTTGCTTTTTATATAGGCCATAAAAGATGAGACGTTAGTATGTTTTTAGTGTTGATCGAGCAAAGCAATAGAAACAATTAGTTATAACTGGAAATGGACTCAAAATCATTTCAGGTTTTCCATTATTCAAGATCAATTAACGCAAAATCAATATCAATTAACACAGGCTAGTATAACACAGAGAGACAGAATTATCTATAGACTATACGAAATATTATTTATCCCATGCGAACAATAGATCACACAACGAAATTCCTAGAACTGTCCACATAATTGAAGCTGCCATAACACCCGTTGATACAAATACAAGACAAATCGTATACAAATCTTGGGTACAAATAGTTCCCAGTTGTCATTGTTAATAAGTAATTTATCCACTATAAACAGGTTATGATAACTCGGTTGAGTTACTCTATCCTCACTAGAGTGTCTCCAAGTTAGGGACATAAATCTGACTTAACGGCCCAATGGGACAGTGTTTGTACATTATTGGGTTAAGACCGGGGGCCACGTAACAAGTGGAAAATCGCATTATGGATTCCTAGTATGAAATATTGTGAATTCCATGGTGTGTAGAGACCTGTGTTTATTTGGTGTAACTATTTTCTTGTTTCCGTTGTCTCTTTCTATGTAGGGATCAGTCGATTGTCATATAATGGACAATATTTTGAATTTAATTCTGATTATAAAATGTCGTAACTCGAAATTTATAACGAACACGGTTCAACTTCAAGACCACATTGATTGCTTTATTACTAAGAAAATCTAGTAAAAAATTATCGATATAACGTACAAACAAAATAGTCACACCAAACAAACACAGGTCTCTACACACCACGGACATCACAATATTTACTTATGCAACTACAACACAAAATAAATAATACAAACTAAATGAAATTGATAAGACATAACGCGAAAAAGAGCCATACATATTTTATAGAAGTACAGCGCGCAGCGTTAGAAAACTTTATAAAGTTCGTTTTACTACCGGTAATAGTCAGCGAAGTAATTTTATATTAGGCTTAATTAACGTCATAAAAACTTTGAACGAAAAGAAAGGATCGATATTGTCGTTAATGGCCAATTTTTCAATTACCACTTAAACCTGGCGTGGGAATAACTTGTATTTTACTTTACAGTGATAAACTATATCATACCTGTCACTTGCATAAAGATAATTATGTAATAAAATCCATTAATTTTATATAAAAAGTCAAGAATACAACAAACATATACCTGTCTGTAGATCTCTAGACCTTTTGCAGCTTACCACTTACTACGTCAATTTCTGCACTACCCAAAGGATGACTGACAGAGACTGTTGTTGGTATTAAGCCTCCGTTATGCAGTTGTATTAAACAAATAAATAAATATATTGATCCGAAAAATGTAATTACATTTATAATACATATATTTACCTCTATCTTATATACTTTCGTGAGACATACTCAATTAATTATAATGTTTTCGGTTTACTCAAGTATCTGTTTGACGAGGAACTCGACTAGTTTCATGCCATGCTAGAGGCTCATATTCATGAGCAGCATTCCGCGACCCACAACGCGGCAACTAGTCGAGTTCCTCGTAAAACAGTTACGTGAGTAAGCCAAAAACACAATAATTAACGTAATTGGGTACTTTCCTTAATGAAAAATAAATTATTTCGACTGTTCAATACAATAAAATATTAAAAAATAATCACACTTTCATTTATTGATTTACTGACCAACTTAATTTTAGTATTTTCTAGCATTTTTTTCAGAAATAAGTGTGGTATTTGACGCTAAAAAACGTGACGTCACAATACATAATGCCGTATAAAATTCATAGAAAATTGTAGTTTTTGACAGTCTGAAAACAGTATTGAATTTGACTAGTTGACAAGTACCGGTATACGGGTAAAATCGTACCAACATCAAGTTCTTCTCACTTAGTAATTTCAGCTAATTTAATCAATCACCACCTCAATCATAAACAGTATTATAGAAAACTACTGCCCCAAAAGCAACAGTAACTAACTGATTGAAAAATTAACCAATAAAAACTTACTTGTTCATTTTATTACAGAAACAAAACACTTAATAACATGTCCAAGGACATAATAATTACTAAATAATTTGACATAGAGTCGTTATATAAACAAAGGTGGCTAATTCATTGTTTCCTTAATATGAATTTTGTTATTATTTATACCATGTCGCAAGGGCTGCATATTAAGTTATACAAACCAGTTTTCAATGGTCTCGCTTTGTATGGTTTTACTGCATATTCAACGGTCGGTTTATACTGGTTTTTTATAGCTTGATGGGTAGCTGTGTACCTTGGCCCTTAGTCACGCGAGTTCAATATTAGAAATTAGCTTACTTCGTGCGATGCCCTTCAAGTTATTTTCATTGCCAGCCCTACTGGGTGAGTATTGATTAGGTAATAAATTAATAAAAAGTAAGCCCTTTTTCTAAAATACTTGAGGTATATGAATATTGTGTAATGAAATGAGTATTACAGGCGCGCAGATTTTATAGTTTCTGTTCACTGCGCGACCATTCTGCACCAGTGTCGTATGTCGCGCATAGTGTACTTTCATAAGCCCCAGGCGTAGCTTGAAATTATTCGAGTAAACTCAAACAATCGAACTGTTGCATGATTAAGCTATATAGAGGTAATATAACCTAATTATGTTTACCTATTGTGAGTAAAATAACATTAGGTATAACTGAGTTTTTCTAATGCCAAATAGTTATTATATAGGAAGGAAAGGGAAATTTATGAATTTGCTATTAAAATATGGTAGATTTAAACGTCGTGCGTAATCAAACAATGGAACCGAGTACTTTAATTAACCAAACCGAGACCAGTCTATCTTTTAAAGTAAAACGAAAAAAGAGAATATCATAAAATGAAGAACGATGTTAAAAACATATTTATTAGTGCTAATTGTGTTTTTCTTCCATTAATTATTATTGGTTCTATGAGATAGTTTGTTTTATAAAATTTTATTAAGCCTGTTCATATTACACTTGGAGATTTTAATTTGACATAGAAGAAAATTGTAATTCGAAGAGAAGATTCTATATCTGTTTTGATAGATTACGAGTCTGGCTACCTAGGCAAATAGCATTTAAACTTTAGTTGACCGAATGAATAAAATAGTAATGTGTGGTCAATGGTTTTACCAAACCTATCCATTTTTGTTTTGTTTTTTTTTAAACGTTGCCACATACTCGGTGTTCTCCTATGTCGTGGGTGCGTTTTTAAACATACAACTTCACGTACACATGACACCCAGACCCGGATCAATAAATTTGTGGATCACCCAAAGAGAGATCACGCGACACGCTGGGCGGTAGCCAGTTTCCCAGCCACCAACCGTGCAATCGACATTGATAGAAGGAAGATCAGAATTACAACCAAACGTCATAAGTTTATGCTTTGTACACAAATAAATTTGATAGGTTTTCAAAATAACTCGTGACTGCCTCGTTGGCCGAGTGGTCGCAAGTGCGACTACCGGGCAAGGGGTCTCGGGTTCGATTCCCGGGTCGGGCAAAGTATTACTGGGCTTTTTCAAAAAATCTCAGTAGTAGCACGGAGTCTGGAAATGTGCACGGTATATGGCAATAGGCTCACCCCTTAGTACACGGGACTCATAAGATAAATAGTGAAAAGTGGGTGTTACTTCTGTGTGCACCTCTGCCTACCCCTTCGGGGATAAAAGGCGTGGTGTTCTGTTATGTATGTTTTCAAAATAATATTATACGTTATGATTAAAGAACAAAATTAAGGAGCAAAAATAAATATCACCTACGACTTGGTGGAGCAAATGTTACTAAAATAATAACACAAACATTATCTATGATATCCATATTTATTTATATAAACAATACAATTTACCTACAAACACATGTGAAGGTAAAATGATAAGCCTTTACTAATTTAGACTGATGTGTCAACACAACAGTCTAGACTAAAATTGATTTAGATTACAAAATAGGCTAAACCCGATGTAAAATGTATAAAGGGTAAACGTAAAGGACAAGAAATGTTTGACATTGCGTAAAGTTAAACGGTTAATTAAAAAGAAATTGTTCGTTAAAGAAACGTATTACGAATCTTCGAGTGGTTGTTAGAGCGATTAACTAGAAAAGGATCTCGGGCTTTCTGGTTTGATCATCAACTCAGGCCAAATAATGTTCGAATATTTAATTTTTTTTAAACAATTTTGAATTGCGAACATATTTTTTTTTCACTGAACCTGATATTGAAGCCCGAATTACATTTGGTAGTAGCAATCAATGCGACTCATAAATATAAATACTACATAGCTTACTAGTCAAATCTGAACACATAATTAGTGTTGTATTTATATCACTACTTAAATATACATATTTAATTCATTTTCATACACGAAACCCGGAAGGGTTCAAGTTCAAAAGGTCACTTAATTGGGTTGTTAATGAGATTTTTTCATGTTATTGTTTATGTAACTGTCTACTTCGTTGGTTGAGTGGTCGTGAGTGCGACTGTCGAGCACGCAATTGAAACAGTATTAGAATAACTTCATGGGAACGTAATATAATTGATTTTTTTAATCACGGTCGGATTAATAGCATTTAGTTACCAAGTAACAATTCAGAATCTAAATACTCTATTAATAGGAAGGGACAGTAAACGAGCAGATAGGTCTGCAGATGATGAGCAATAATAGGCCCTACCGCCATAGGCATAAAGGTAAAAGACGTCCATACACCTCCAAAACCAGAAGATTTATGCTTATGTGTGTTGTTTGCCAAACTTGCTTATGTTACAGGGAAAAATATCAGTTAACCAACAGTTTAATATATCGGTGACCGAATTCCCCACATTCTAAGTCCGCTAAACAAAAAGCGATGTAAGCAATAGTGTCTAATGCACCCCAACTAAGTGTCTAATGTCCAATACTAAGGCAGTAAGGCCTTAATGTAGGCACTAAAGCTGTTTGCATTATGTGAAGAGCAAAAGTTAGTATGTGAACGTGCACATAATGCTCTTGACTCCGACTTTTGGAGTATGCTGAACTTTAAATGAGATTCTTGGAATGTTTGTAAGGGGACACTTTACGGTTGTATTATTCCACTTGCAACCCAAATAACCCAACCCTAAAATATCACCCCAGTCAGACCCTACCTCGCAATATCGACCAACTTTTGTATCTGATTTTTTCGGTTTGTTGACGTCGAATTTTAGCCAATTCACCTTGTGAAATGATGGAGAAAAATAAGGGATCATAAATTGCTATAGTTGAGCGATCTATATTAATTTTTATATCAAATGAAAATAGATTGGATAGATTTTGTCAATCCGATTACCGAAAGCTTTTGATAGATTGCATTGCAGGGATTTCAACACAATTGAAATCTTTTGTTCTTTATTTGTCATATTATTATAACCAGGTTAAATTGAATTAAAGTTTCTGATTACAGATCATTTTCGTGATCCTAAGTTGGGTACGTTTTTTGTGAATCCTTACACTAAAATAAGGTTTGAATCTAATCCTTCTGTACTCTGAAGCTGATTGGAATTATTAAATGATTGTAGTTTAAAGTACTACATTGATATACTCTAATGTTATATAGAATTTACTGAGATTTATGTTTTGGATACGATTATAGGGTCACAAGAGGAACAAATCTCACCGTTACCGTTTCAGTCTCAAAATTTATTCGTATATTTGCTCACTTCACATCCTCCATGCACTAAGTGCCATCTCAGTTTCTTGTTATAAAAGTCTTTTTTATTTTATGAGACAGCAATATGAACGGTTTTGGTTCTTCTAGAAAATTCTTTGAAACGTAGACTTAGTTTAATAAAATAGAGTTTGAAGTGTTAAATTATGTGGTTTTCATAAAGGTACTTAAAGGTCTTCATTAATATAGAAATTATTACCTTTTTAATAAGGTGTCAAATGATCGTTTAGGGTTGCTGCTCAGTAGTTAAACGGTCTTGTTTCATTACCTCTCGACTATTAAGTTACTTAATTTTTAATATTAGATCTCCAGCTTATAATATCTTAAATTTATTGAGCAAAACGTTTGCAAGTGTAACATGATTAGACCTATTTTACATCTAGTTTATGATTGCGACCTCTACCTTGCCTATCAATCGTGGAACTGATTAAGTCTTTTTATAGAGGAGGACGCAGCCCCGGCAACCCGTTAGGTTCTTCGCGACTCCAAATAGTTGATTTATCAAGTACTATTTATGACATTGATGATGAATGACTCATAACTTTTCATTTAGAACACTTTACGTTATACACAATATCAATATAAAACATCGTAAATATGCGCGTAATCGTTACTGCATTACGTTCAGGTTTTATTGTGAAAAATTTTCACAAGATAAATCGTCTGTCATCATGTGGGCCGCATATCAATCACCGAGGCCCGGGACAATCCATTTTCTGAACAACTGACACGTATCTAAAACTAATATTTTATACTATCTCCAATAAATAGGAACGATAAACGTCACAGTACACAGTATAGGTACGTGGGCGACTGTTTGACTGTGGGACCTTTATAGTGGAATTCCTATTCAAAGTTAGGCAGTTTTCTCATTTTTTATAGTGTTGCTTATTACCTAATTCTCCACCGAATGTTGGCCCTTGTCAAACATTTTTTTGACAATACATGTAATCAAAATTTATACAGTACTCTATACTCCGTTACTCACTACAATAATAATCCACTTCTATAATAATGCTACAAGAATGAGCCCACGATGGAAGAGCAGTCCTGACCCAGCAGAAGGCGTCATTCTCGTGAAGTTAGATAGTTAAGAGTGATTTTTGGGAGCTAGGTTTTTCCTGCGTGACTTCTATAGATACTTTACTTAACATTTACTTTGGATTACACATAGAATTGTCCGTTAAGAGCCCCTTTTGCTCAAGATCTGCACATGACGTAAAACATAACAGGTTTATGCTACTGCATGTATGAAAGTTATGAAACTAACAGATAAAAATACAAATAAGTAATTAGTTCTCCTCATAATGAAACCATTGATCTTTATTTAGCAAGTAAACAGACCAAAACATTTAAAATATTCTAAAAAGAAGAACATTTAAAAAGCAGTGTCCCCAAGTGATTTTACATTTTAATTAGGTACATACCTTAGTTCAATTTGACCTGATAAGGAATCCATTAATGGTAGTCCACCTGCCCAGAAACTGGGTGAAACAGACTATAAAAGGCCAGATTAAATTAGCTTCGGCAGTTGAAAACCTCAACGGACTTTTCCGATTCCGTAATATAAAAGTAAACGAGAGTTTTTATCCAATATACAGGTCATTGAGGAATTTAATATATAAAGTTTTGTTATATAACATAATTTTGTTCGTGTTTTATCTAAAGGATTAGACTGTAGTGTAAATTTTATTTGGTAAGTGGTACTACTAATATTTCTCATAGTATTTTGAATTATTGGTAATTGTGACTTAATTTGTCTTGTTTTAATTTGGAAACATTAGCAAAGGTTTTGTTTTGATTGTTTTGTTCTAACTTAGAATCATTGTTAGAAACTGTGGTTTAGTTTTGTTAAAATATTTGCATGCCGAATTTATAAGCGGGATATGATGAACTATTGTTATGATAGAAATTGTAAACCACCATATTTTAGCCAAATAAATGAATCTTTTTATTTATCTAACACCTCATTAGATAACTTATAGGTCCCCCTCTTTATGGTACAGTTCAGGTTCACTGCTGCCCGATCACTTTCTAATGTAGAGGTATAGTCCCTAAGGCCTGTCCACGTAACCACACGGCATACGTACGTTTTCGTGAATTGATGTATGCATGACGATTGGAAGACGAATACTTGCATCTTGCGCAGAAATAATCAATTCTCTGTCAACAATGCGTCAGTTCACGAGTACATGCAGTGTGACGCGTGGTTGACGCTACGTTGATGCCAAATGTAAGTATTTATCTTCCAATCATGCATTATTCGATTGACGAAATCGTGTACCGTGCCTATTGCATAGACAGTAGCCCTAAGTCGGCTCTTACGATATCCACGGAAAGAACAGTAGTAGGGACAAAATATGAATACTGCTGACAACATACAATGAACTGATCTACTAATACTTATTCCTACAAATCTGTAAACAATCGTGTTGAGACGTATATAGGGAAAGTATTTTATAGCGAGTATTCCGTTGGGACTTTGTCTCTAAAGCGTGCCTGAAGTTTTATTTATTCGTCAGCAGTATGGAGTTCTGTCAAAGGAATATAAAATATATGAACATAGGCCGTGTGCCTATCGATACTGCATAAATAGTCTATCGGAAAAATTTTATTTTTCTTTCAATGCATTACGATATTTATAACAACTTTGGAATGGATCTATCCATTTGTCTAAAGTATACCTACTTTTACAATTTAACCCCATAAAGCATAATACTCATCTCAATTTTAATAATTGCCTTTCCTTCTGTGGTAATGAAGCGTGAAGTTACAATACGTTATTTAAACTGTCAAACACCAAGCGGTCACCGGTGACCGCAACCTATTGTTCTATAATTGTGTCTACAAAACCGGTACTCGACGAGTTAAACTACAATAAAATTATTCGTACACATGTTTACAAGCTACAACGCCTCCGGAATGATATGGACATACTGACAAAGGTTCAATACAACGTATCGATACAAATATTCAATTTTACCAATATGTAAATATAAATTGTATGGTCTTTGCTCTCGTGTCATACGCGTTAATTGTTAAAACAATATTCCAATATCCCAATTAAGGTAACTAGGTACACGTCAGGCGCAGAGCATTCGATTCGAATTCTCCAATTACCTATTGTATTGAATTAGAAACCATGTTTTGTATTAATGTAATAATGAACATTGAACAGTGTTTTATTACTGTATCGTATCGATATTATTATTATTGAAAGATGAAATTATTTATTTGTACAATCATAGTATTTTAAGAACCCCTACTTTTGTGTATCGCTGACTACTGTTATATTTTTACGACCTAAATGTATCACAATGCAGAAACTATAGAGACGTGCTTTAGTTATTTAAAGGAAACATGTTTAATTCTTCATTTATCTATTAGTTACTAATATAAATTCCCAAATTCCACAACGAAATCAACGTCAAGAAACGTCCAATGATACTTTTTTAACCTCAAACCTGAGTTTGATCTTAAAAAAGTATGCATACGTAAATGTATACGCAGATGTGTCTGCCGGTAGTATGTTGTCAACAACATACGACCGGCCTACGCATCTGCAATATTCGTCCATATTCGTCACTCATCTAAGATGCATTACCACAGACAAATTGACTGCGACATTAAGAGCTTTCATATCATAATACATGACTCTAAAAGTGTGAGTTTCTTATTACTCGTGTATACAATTATAGTCATCTCCATTGGAGTTCTTTTATGTATGAAGATCGTCTTACATTTGAGGTAATGGTGCGTAAGTGATATCTTCGTGTTGGGCGTCGACTGATATTATATTCTCCATTTTTTTGTCTGTACAATACAACTACTGTGTCACGGTTTTATGATTACATGTCTTGTATTTTGGGACGCTTATTTTTGTGTCTTTATTATTGTCTGGCGTTAAAATAGAAATGATGAGTTTTTGCGATGTAATTGATAGTGATCACTGATCAGATTTATTTTTATTGTGTTCTAGAAATGATGATGAAATGTAGACAAGCTCGTAATTTTTCTATTTAGAGACATAATATAGTATAAAATCACGCCTTTTATCCCCAAAGGGATAGGCAGAGGTGCATATTACGGCACTTCATGCGACTGTACAATGTAACACCCACTTTTCACTATTTATGTTATGAGTCCTATATAATAGGGGGTGAGCCTATTGTCATATACCGGGCACATATTTAGAGACATATTTTAGTAAAGCAATAAAAATTGCGAGTGAAACCGTATACAAGTTCTGTTGCTTTATTAATGTCTTTTAGAAGTTCTCTATCTTGTCCTAATTAGTGCGACGTTCATTGCAATCATTCAGCACACAAATTGACGTTCAATATCGACACAAAAATGTTTTAAAAAGATATCGCCTCAAGAAAATACATCATGGAAAAACGAACTTAAAATTAGTTAGACAGCCTCTATAGAATATAGCAGTATTTCATTATACTATGCAAAGAAAACAGACCTTCATAATTGAATTGCATGATAAAAGCTACGAAAATTTCAACGATGCGGTGGCTGGTTTAGAATCCTTGACTGAATCCATGAATTTGAACACGTACTTTTAGAAAATCTACGAAAAGATTGTTCAATCTGTTCAGATTTCCAATTCGTGTCTAGATCAAGACGTTCAAAACCTAGCTTTTGGAATTTCACTTGTAGCAATTCTTTAAATTCCGACGTACAAAATAGGCTAATGATTTCACTCGATGATAGCTTTATTAATATTTACTGCAAACACTATGTAGATATTCAATGTTCCAAACTGGCTTGAATTTCGCTCAATTTCGCAAAAGTCTCAAGCAAAGTGTGATTTACATTTTTCATATACATATTAATTATTTTTAGCAGCATAGAATCTAGAACTGCACCCGACATCACAGTAGAAACACCCCTGTTTCACGGTACTTATGGCTAGTAGTAAGTAGGAGTACTAGAATACATTTCACATGTTTTGGCACGAATCGACTGGTTAAGCCGTTGAAGGCCGGCAACGCACTTTGTTAATCTTCCTGTTTATAGGCGGCGCTGATTGCCTAGTACCAGCAAGTGATGTGCCTGCTCATTTGCCGCGGTATCCCATACGGAGAACGTAAGGGGTACCGGGGCTCTGGCTCGACGTGCAGGAGAAGGAACGGGGTGGTTTTTAGTCAGTAAGAGTCTGACACTCCCTCCCGCCTAACCTAGGCGGGAGCAGTCATTCGATGATTTTCCCCCCTTAAAAAAATCCCATAAATAAACATTTTATAAAAATGAAATTTTCCTTTTTGACTGTAATATTTCTTTAACTCGAAAACAACTCCTTCTTTCCGTTTAACTAGAACGTAACACAATCGTATTACATATCGTACATTGTTAGTTTCTTTCAATAACTAGTACAAAGTTAAATTTAACTAATACTTTCCGTTGTCTCTTACTTTGTTAGCGTAGTCTTGAAGTTACGTGAAAAGATATACGCAGCAGCTTCTTTGAAAATATTGTTTTGCTGAGTTTCCTTTGATAGCACGTTAGGTGAGTACCTTGAATTCAACTTGAAAATAAATAGAAGATGGCGTATTTTTATACCGTTCATGTACAAGAGTGTCTATTTAATGTAGGTAAGCTTATGTAGTCTTGATTATTTCCATGTAATGTGATTAAAATTTTTCTTCAAATCGCGTGGGTCTACTTACACTAATTTTACATCTACATAATTA